>CM038352.1:27742509-28237509 GCA_021464625.1 Proterorhinus semilunaris
TCACTGTCAGTGGACTGGCCTGTCCTCAAACATGACTTGTAACTTAGTAAAGCAGCGTAGAATTTACTCTCACGGACAATTAATACGTAAAAAAACGCAACATGCTACGACACCTGCAGTGGCGTTGCCAATCAATGTAAATGTTATTGTTTTTAATTTTGGGGTGGGCGTTTATAAGCCTTTGGCTTTGGCTCACTCCTTTTGAGCAGAACACTGCTCAAATAAATAAATAAACTAAACTACCTGCGACCCACCAAAAAGCAGATTTTGCTCACAATGGTCATTTATGATCCTGATCTCTACATCTGCCTTGTTGGAGAAGTCCAGTAAACTGAATGTTTTTTTCTCATTTACAAATGATAAAATATAGAAGTTATCATTGATTTCTTCCAAATACCCACTAGTCAAGCTCACAAATAGAGAAACAGGAGTAAAAGGTAAGGACTCCTGTTTGTCTAGCGGTGGTAAACTACATATAGCTACAGCTGCCAATGTGTTAGACTGACACCACCAAACAGTCACTCACACACCTCGCTCCTCGTAAACATGAATTGAATACCTATCTACCAAAGCGATTATCAAACTTCTCCAGGTGTCTCACTGCTCACCTGCTGGTGGTACTCGATGCCCATGCTGAGAGTATTGACCAGGATGGCGATCATAATCCCTCGGTTGAAGTATTTACTCTCCACGATCCTTTTCAGTTTCTCCCTGAAGTCCCTCCAGGCCTGCAGCACTCCGTTCTTGTAATCGACCACCCCCCTTCGTCGCTTTCGACCGCGGACGCCCCGCAGGTCTCCCCCCTGCCGGACACACACACACAATGACGATGTTTAACATGGAGACTGGCCAATGGGGTGGAAACGCATTAGCCGCGCTGATTTGTTAGCATAATCGAGGCGACATTGACCTGTGGGAAGTCGAGCAGCGCGTCCGGGTCCCCCTCCAGCTCCAGCGTGTCCAGGCTGCGGGCGCACTGTGGACAGCTCAGTAGCTCCAGCAGCAGAGGGCTGGGCACCAGGCCGGCCAGCTGGTACAGCAGCCTCTGACGACCTGAAGGGCAGAGGCCAGACACGTTACGCTCAGCATTTGGAGGCTTCTCTGTCGGGCTTTGTCAGCAGAGACAACTTTTCTGTCTTGCATTGGCACAAATGTTTAGCCTGGAGAGCCAGCCACTCTAGCTTTTGTTCTGGTAGTAAATTTAGGTAGGGACACACTGATTAAGCTGCGGGTCATCACAGCCATTAGAAGTTGGGAGAACAGACGAGGCATGAGACCTCATCACTGTATGTAATAGAACAAGTGTTAGCTGACCAGGTTAGTGTTAAAGCATTAAACAAATATACTGTTAACCTTAGATCGTTCATACAATCAGACCCCTTTAGACCATTGATAATTGACAATATTATGCATAATTGAGGTTTAAAGATGGGGTGTTAAACTTTTTGAAGGTATTTGTATACCATAATCTCATGAACACATTTGATCACTATCTTACTTACTCTCTTGTTCTTATACTGCAGTATGGCTGCAGTATAAGAAGTATAAGTGGTGAGTGTTTTTACTTTGTGATGATAGCATTAAGCTTAGCAAGCGATCGAGAAGTGCGGGAGGCATATTTTGCATATTGCAGTGCCTGACATGAACTCTAACTATGCAACAATGTTTTATAGGTGGAGGTGTGTATTGCGTTTGGCATGGTGGCGGAGTGGTTAGCATTCCTGCCTCACAGCATGAACATCAAGCTCATGACACTAAAGCATAAAGAGCCTCTCTCATCGGCCTGGACACTAGTTGGAGACTAGAGTCGCTGCTGGTCACGGAAATGTCTCAGAGACATCTCCTGGAAATAAGGCGAGTCTCCAGGTAGTCTGAGTGAAAACGAACAGGTTCTATTTCACCGTCAAGCTGCTGTGGCAATGTTTTGCGAACATTATTTGTTGTTTCTTTGACATCCCTGCAATGTCTCCAAGACTTGACAGATAACAAGGAGATCTCAAAGAGAGTCATAAGGAGATCTACATGGTATTCTACAGGGCTGGGAGACGTTGCAGGGACATCACAGAAACGTCTCACAGGTTGATGACAACAAATAGTATTCGCAACACAACTGCTTGAGACCGCGCAGACCTCTTGGAGACAACTCAGAGACCATGTGGAGACCACATGGAGACTTTTTCAACATCGGCAACTCGAGTCTCCAACTAGTCTTCAGGCCGATGAAAGAGGCCCTTTATGCTTTAGTGTAATAAAACGTATCTAGCTTTAGTCCCTTCTTTCAATGTCGCAGTGGCAACCCGTCATGAGCTTGATGATCGTGCTATGAAGCAGGAATGCTAACCACTTCGCCACCACGCCAAACGCAATACACACTACCACCTATAAAACAATGTTACATAGTTAGAGCTCAAGTCAGGCACTGCAATATGGGTCACCCAAAATAGTTGCGAGGATAGTGGTGCAGTATGATGTGTTCTGCTGCGATGAGTACACTTTGGTAATGTATCTCTGAACACTCCCCCACCTGACTGCAGCCTCTTGAAACCAGGGCAGAACAAAAACAGACACCAGAGCCCCCACTCCGGCTCCGAACAGCACTGCGTAAACCTGCGGGCTTCTCACTAGTGTCATCATTTACACTTTGCTAATCAGCTCCTTTTGTTCTCCTTCGAACATCTTTGTTTAGATTGAGCGGCGCGGCTAAAGCTAAGGATATTGCATTAGTCCCGAATCACAGTTAATTCTATTTGCGAGGCTCAAGATTAGGGGCAAAAAGACAAAGCTATTCTTAATCTACCCAGAGTTGTATCTTTCTGTCTGTCTACCAGTCTGTCTGAAATAGGGTTGAACACTGTTAAACAACACCAGTATGGTATCGGAACAACGTTTTAGGTAGTACTGGTATCGAAAAAATGTAAGTATTGAAAGGTACCGACAAAACCCTCCCAATATTTTCCCATAATCTTTTTTTTTTTTTTTATCATTTTTTGTCTCTTTTTTGTCCCATTTTTGTAACTTTTTTCTTGTGGTTTTATCCTCATTTTCCTCTCGATTTGTTGCTATTTGACGCGGTTTTCAAGAATCTTTTAGATTTGAGTTATGCCAAACTGGAGAAAATTTGCTCATTGCAGGTGGGTGTTAAGGGGATAACCCCACAACACCTGCCCTGACTCCCTTGATCCATTTCTTTGCGCTGCAACACTGGAGACATGGATTTCCTGTCGTTACTGCAAGCCTGCACTAAAGCCGCACACACATGCACGCTTTATCCACAGGCAACTCCGGGTCAGACCCTTACAACAATTACACAGAGAGAGGAAAGAATGCTGGCGGGGAGAACTTTATCGGGAAAGGATATACTTTTCAGCGGGGAAAATGATCTTTGTGGAAAACGAATACGAACTGAGCAGTTTCCTCAGTCCAATACGGCACGCGGTTCCATTGCTTAAATTAACGTGATTAATTATGGTTATAGTGTATGAGTGTAGGGTTCCTGTGTAGCGAATATATTGATATCGATTCCAGATTTCGATATCTGGTGACTCCTGGGATTATACAAAACTGGTTGGTTGTCCCACTATAACTACTAAATGATAAGGATGCAGGTTGAACCTCTTACCTGAGCCGAGCGTATTTTCTCCAGTTCGATTTACAGCTATAGGCCAGTGTAAATAATGCCTCATTTGAAAGCCACGACCTACAAAGCTGATCTAAGATTTTTCCTCGCGTTGTCGTCACTTTTTGTCGTATTTTTTGGTCACATTTTTGTAGCGTTTTGTTCCTTTTTTGCCACTTGTTTTGTTGTGTTTTTTTTTTGCTTTTTTTGTTGCTTTTCTGTCGCCTGTTTTGTTGATGTATCATCACTTTTTGTCACTTTATTATTGCATTTTTGTTGTTGTTAGAATATAGTTTTTTACCCAATAAAGATACAAACACATGGAGATGAACAAACAAAAGGTTAAACAGCCCATAATACCATAAATAATGGAGAATGCTAACATGACGCTTCATGTTAGCATCATGCTACATGCTAACGCTAGCTATGACTGTCGTTTTTTAGCTTCTACTGCTGCTGCACTGACTCGGACGGTAGCATTGTTCTCCGCTTTGGTAAATATTACTTTTATAGCAGTAGGTACAGCATTTTTGGCTAATGTGCCTGATAAATAAGTATGTTCAGTAACTCTCTGTTGAGTTTCAGAAATATTGATTGTGGTATTGAAGAGTTTTTTTGTAGTTTCTCGTCTGCCGGTCTATGCGGACCCAGAAGTAAAGCTGTGACGTCACCACTTAACAAACGTATACAATTAACTTCAAATCATAACGCCGCCGCCCAAGAAGTGACTTCCTGTTTTGATCCAGCATGCCAAAATAAAAGCACACAGCTCGTCTCATTGATTAGTTCAGCCGGTACTTGCAACATTACAAGACTGTAATTAAATACACACATTTTAAGTGGTTTGCCTGAACTGACTATTAAGATGGTGCTTTTAATGTGCTGTGCTGGATCGAAACAGGAAGTCATTTCTTGGGCAGTGTCTACAGTAAACACTTCAGTACTTTCACAAATTTGATTGAGCAAGTTTCCAATTTTATTGGAGTCATACTGTATTCAACCAGTAGTATCTATACTTTTTCTCAAGTAATGAAAGTACTTTGACCATGACTGCAAATGTTCATATCTCCCACGGCAATTTGAAGTGTTGTGACGACTTGCCTTTTTTTCCCCCACATTGCTATGCGCTCTTTTTCCACATAATATGGTCTAATATGGTCACCAGTCAATGAAAGTTATTGTGTGTAATGTGGCTTACTGTGCTGTCCCATGAGCGTGTAGAGCTTGTTGAGGGTCTCGGTGTGCTCGGAGCCCGGCTGGTTGGAGTGCCTCTGCTCGGGGCTGCGGCTGTGCGGGGATGGGCTCTTGCTCCGGTAGCTGCACACGAACGAGGGCAGGATGGTGGGGTAGTTCATGCCTCCGTTCAGCCGACCTAGCAGCGCCCCCATGCGCGGCGTCACGGAGGCACTGCGCCCGCCGTTAACGTTCCCTCTGCGCAGCGGGAGGTACTTCATCTCCAGCTCCTCGCCAGTCTCCAGGCACCGCTCGGCCGCGGTGTGCTCGCCGTGCTCGGGCTTGAGCGTGTGCTGCCCACCGTTGCTGAGGCGACAGTGCTGGTGCTGGTGTGTCTGCAGGAGGCTGTGGATGGGTCTGAGCCACACGGCGTTGTTGGGACCGGAGGCCCCGGCGCCACGACTGGAGCTGTGGCCGTTACTGCCGCCGTTACCCCCTCCGCTGCCGTTTGGGTTGACTTTTTTACGCCTTTTACTGACAAATGAGTAGTAAATTGTGAATGTTTTGAAGTCTAATGCTTACGTTTTCGTAGGGTGGTAAAAGGAGCAGTTAGTGCATATGACAAATTAGACACAATTTTTGCAAAAACATAGATAACACAATTATATATAAAGGGATATTTCAGGATTTTTGACATTTGGCCTCCTTTCCTAGTTATCCAGTGTTGTTGATGTCTGGAGATATTTTTTTCTTAAATTCATGCTGTTCTTATAGCAAATATTATTTGAAGTGTCTAGTGGCGCTAGGCTAATGCAAGGCTAAAGCATGTCTACGGTAACAGCTAGCCTGCATTAAAAACGGTCTGGCATGCTCCACAGTGCACCTGAGGCAAATCGCTAATAACGCCAGACTAACGATATAAATGTCTGTGTCTATAGAGTAATTTTAACAATTTTTCATTTAAAATAACTTATATTTGAGCAGCATCAGTATCGTGGCTGTAAGCTAACGCAGCGGAGGAGTGATCTGCGAGAAAATAGTCCCATGTATATGGGTAGTCTGGCGTTATACGTGATTTACCTCAGGTGCACTAGCTGTTACCGTAGAAATGCTTTTTGGCCTGGCGCCACTAGACTCTTCAAATATAAGAACTGCATGAATTTAAGAAAAAAATATCTCCAGACATCAACAACACTCTGGATAACTAGGAAATGAGGCCCAATGTCAAAAATCCTGAAATATCCCTTTAATATTTTGCACACAAAAAAGTACCCAGCTTTTTTTAGTTTGACCATTTTTGTGATGTTTATAGTTTCACTTCCTTATTGAACACCAACAGGAAGTGACAAAAACTTGTGATTTTTCAACTATGCTATAATGGTTGTAATTTTTTTTGGCTTACACTGATATAGTGAGACTAAAATAATACATGGGCGATTTAACAACAGCGTAACTGGCAGTGTTCCCCGTGTTTGAAGTGTAAAACAGACCTGTGCCAGCCCGAGTATATTCTCTGCAGCCGGCGCGTTAGCTTTCGGTAAAGGTGGCTGATGTAGCGCAGCATCTCCTCATAACAGGAGCCCGGCTCACTGTAGCTGGCCAGCGTGGAGTCATTGGACATGTAGCGGGCGCGCTGCTCTCTCATCAGAGCATTCTCACGCTGCTTCGTCTCAGAAAACTGGGTCGCGATGACCACCAGGCACAAGTTAATCATGAAGAAAGAACCCACCTGGAAACAGATGCAAAGATAAGTGTCATCTATAAGTGTCACTCACAATATAGTGCCTGCGTACATTGGTGTATGAATGAGAGATGGCTGGTTCCTTACTGTAAAGCGCTTTGGGACTGATAAAGGTACAAAAGCTGAGTCCATTTACCATAAAAAAAAAATATATATAATGTTTATGGCTAACTTCTTGTAAGCCAGTGTAGAGTAGCAACTACTTCACATTTTAATGTAAATTGAAAATGAAATAAGATTTATATGTTGAGCCATTAGCTTTAAGGCTAAAACACTTAAATTCATAAATATTGCGTAAATCTAAGTAATGCGTAAAGCTAAGTAATCATCCAACAGCTTCATGTTTTCTACCATGAATTGTTTAAATATGTATTTGTCTCAGCAAGACACGGCTAACTCTTCATATAATAAAACGAGAACAGGAAACAGTCGTTGCCCTTGGAGGTTAGCATCGTGTCGCTATGCAACATCATAAGGGGACTTTCCACTCAACTCGCTGCTGTAGCCGTGACAAAATGCTTACAGCCATTATGCTATGACATCACACACATAACCTAAAGCCAGACACGTGCTAGCCAAAAACGTTTTTACAATTCCCCCAAAAAAGGGGGTGGCTCTCAGCTGGTTTGGCGTTGGGACCCACAATCGCCCTGGGATGACGAGCCGTGACCCAAATATAACTTTGACTTGTAAAAGTCGTATTGTAAAATACTGTCTTTTTCTCGAAATGTTTTGTGGAATAAGAATTAAATAATCCCAAAAAGATGACGTTATGATAAAAACAACGAGATAGTAGTTTTAACAGACTCAAGTCGTGATTCTATCCTTTTTCTGTACATGAATATTGTAAGAAATGTGACAGGCTTGCGACCCACTGCAAAGCTTTATGTCACATAGTGACATCGTTGAATCACATGGTCACCGTTGAAATGACTAATAAGGTATTTTTGTCCACCCAACTTGTAAATGAAAGCCATGGGGGGAAACTGACTGTTTTGTTGTTGTTGTTTAGACTTTTTTTCATACTGTACAAGCAGTAAATTGCCCTCATTGGAAATACATGGCATCAAACAAAATATAGTACAATTAAATCTTTGCAAGAGTAAAAAGACATGGCAGAGCAGTACAAAACCGCAGGGTGCATCGTGACTATAGTCTCAGGTGCGCTGTGACAGGGGTGAGTCAGCGTGTGCAGCTGGGCCCCGCTCGGGGCCACAGCCCCTCAATTCACACAGGTCAGGTGGGCCGCCGCTAGATAGAAGAGGGGCACACTCCCTCACAAGTGGACAACGTGCTTTTAATGGAAAGAGTCACATGTTTCACTTCAGCATAGTAAAGACGAGCAGTTTTCACATTTTTTGCTGACAACTGCAACATAAATCTAAGATCACCCGGTTAGGTCCTCTACATTTCTAAAATATGCAACACCAGCTTTTAAGCATCCATGGGACTTAGATCCAACATCTCAGTAGGACTCACTTGACTCAGCGCTGACAACTCGACTTGAGTTGTGAAGAGAAGCTGAACCCAATCGATTTACTCAAGCAAAAAAAATTAAGTTCTTGAATAAATATTATCCGCCGTAACGCCTAAATGGATCAATGATAACAAGTGCTTATCATCATCATTTAATCTTTAATTTCTTAATGTATTCTTAACAGGAAATTAAAGCCATCTATCAGCTGCCCCATTTGAGCCTGCGCATCTGTTTTAATCAGAAACGCAATAAAGTATCGGATTTAAGCACTTTCCATATTTCACCCTCCTCCTTTATTTTAATATTTAACTTTTTTCATTATTCAGTCCTTCTCTTCCTGTCTTCTTTCTCTTCCTGTCTTTGTTCTTTGCACTAATGTCCTTATGATAAGAGGCATCCTAACTGTAGACTAACTGTAAAAAGGCAAACTTCTATTATGAAGTGTGAGTGTTGAAGGAACCAGTCACCCATTCACTCTTTCATCCATACACCAATGTGCACAAACACTGGAGGCACGGAGGGTGAAGTGTCTTGCCCAAGGACACAACGACAGTGTGCACCTTCAGGAGCTGGAATTTGAACCCCCGATCTTCCAATCATGATACAACCTGCTCTACTATCATTGTTAACTTTCTAAACACATTTCTAACGTCCCAATTCTTCATTTATAGCCATGTTTCACAACTTGCAGGGTCACTTTACAGGGTCACAGTCACAGAAATACAAGTAAACTAGCCTGAAAGTCATGAAATTGACACAAACACTTTAGATGAATACTATATAATACTAATTAGATGCACAGCATTTTTTACACAATTATCTGAGTTTACAATGTACTGGATGCTTTGTTCAATTACGACTACAAAAAAATCAATCAGGTATAGGGCCTTTAAATTATTACTAAAGCATAAGTAAAATGATTTGTGTAAAATGGCAGATGAACCCGAGTGCCACCTGAAGAAGCTCAAGTGAAAAACATGGACGTAGCATCGCTATTAGCTGCTGAAGCCTAACAGTTTACAGTTAGCTCTAAAGGACTTTCCATCGAACCTTCTTTGCCCCTCTTTAAGTCGTTATTGAATTCAAGTTTGTCATTCCTACCTCCATGTGTTTGTCTCTTGCTACATCATCCGATTTTTTTTCCTTTCCCTTTTATACTGTTTTATTTTCGCCCCATTCTAAATACAAGTGCTGGCTCCAAAAACTCATCCAAATTGCTAGCATGAACAAGCTTTGGCTAGCTATCACTTAGCTATTCTACAGTCCATGTACACGTAGCATAGTTTGAGAACCACTACCCGAGCGGAAATCCAATCCGGACACAGGGAGAACTTGCAAGCACTGAACCGCCCCATAGGACAGAGAATAGAACCTGGGCAAGTACAGATGGTAACTTCAACAAGCACATGCACATGACAAGATAACTTTAATGAGGAAATTGAAATGAGATACTTACGATAATAAGAAGTATAAAATATATAAAATTGTAGAAGGAGTGAGCGTCCATGACATAGTACATGATATCTACCCATCCCTCCAGAGTAATGACCTGGGAAAAGAGAGAAAAACACAATCAAAATGTACAGTCATCCTGCAGTGCACAAGAGCACGGCACACAAAGACAGTTGTTAAGTGCCCGTGTTGGCCGCCTGGACAAAGGCTTTCTGTATCGTGGTGTGATCGTGCCCGAGTGCGGGAGAGAGCCCATGGGGCCCGCTTTGCTGCTTTCATGTAACGGCGTATGCAGTTGAGCGGTAGGGGATGCTTTGACCTGAATGTGCTTTGTTCAGTCACTGCCACCGTCGCACCTTCTCCGGCGTGACACGGCCCTGGACTGAATAAATACTACAGGAAAGTACGCGGCTTTAATACCGAAGCGCGGCATGTTATGTGTGCGGCCGTGAAAGGAATGTGTCCCGAACAGCGCACACAGCATATCGAAGGGCTGACCATTTTTAGGGGAAATAATGACAAGAATTGCATGCATTTGTGTGGGATTTTAAAAATCCTCTATTAGAAAACATTTCTAAAGAGAGAGAAGGAGATCAGAACTACATGGTTTTGTAAAAAAAAAAAGGAAAAAAAAGGTTGCATTTTAATCATTACCTATTGAGACTTGAGCACTGTCATGCTAAAATGTCAACTCTGTCACACATGCTGCTTTTCATTTAGTCTATTATTTGTCCCAAAAAAAAACGCCAGAGCCGTGATAGCATATGGTTAAGGGATGCTGAGGGACAAACACTTTTTCTGTGCTTATTTCATACATTGCCTGCAATGTGCAAACCATCCACCAGGGGACAGTGCAGCACCCTCAGCACCCTGGGTTCCCACGGCCTTGAAAAACGGCCTGAAATGACTATTTAAACCGTTTTTCAAGCACAATTAGAGGTTTGTGGTGGTTTGATCAACTCCAGCACACACCGAATCTGACAGAGTGGCTGATAGTGTTAAAATTGCCACTATTTCTCTTATAAGGACTAGCATGGGCGTCGGACTGGGGGGGTAAAGGGTACTGAGTACCCAGGGCCCAGAGGAGGGCAGGGGCCCTCAAAAGTGCTGCAAAAAGCGTTCTGTATTGTACTTTCTAAATTTCCTCAAAATTGATGCTATAAGAATTGAACACAACCGGGCGGAAATACAATGGTTGCTGGACAGAATTTTGCACAAACAATAATGATGGATGATAGCTCAGGGCCCTGACACCCCTTTAACAATGTGCCAAATGGTTCAGCCCACACACCGGTGGTCAGGACCGTGCGCTTTAACTCAACAGTGACTTTGATGAGGTGGGCTCTGCAATGCAATGACACGGAGCTAGAAAAGAGAGATATTAGTCTTGCCTTGCTCTTATGTGCTTTTATTTAACACTGGCCTATTCTAGCAGGCCTTAGATGCAACTTTCTGTCCTAAATGACAGTTAAACATGAGGTGAGGCGAGTCCCGGCCTCATGCGCTGAGAAGTGGATGGTGCAGAGTAAGAGAAAGAGCCAGAGACAGAGCTCCTTCTTTCCTCGTTTTAACCTCTAAAGTTTCTCTTTCCTTATATTTATTGTAACTGACTGCCACCAGGCCGATAGAGTGACCAAAGCCCCAGGTCGCTCACGCTATTTTCGCCGAATTAATTATGCTAATTAGTCGCGCGCATTTGGAGACTAGCATTATAAACGCGCAGCTTTGGAGACGAGTCATCGTGGTTCTATTGAAAAGGTGGAGGGCTCGTGCCATTTAGCTTATCCAGCGTAACTTTTTTAGAACAAGAATTTACTGACAATACACTTAAAGGTCGGCTTCAAATGGTGAGAGACTAAATGAGGCCAGGGAACAGGCCCTTGAGGTTTTTGTTCATGCCTGTGGGCCAAAGAGACAACATGTAGTATAATTATTGTTTGTAAAATAGCATTTAAAAGTCACAAATGTGTTATTCCCAGTACAAATATCCTAAATATCCTGGTGCAGCCCTCCTGTTTAATGTGGTATGCTAATTATCATTATGTTCCATCTAAAGCTAGCAATTTCAATTGGCCCAATGAAAGTAGAATATTCCTCCACCAATTTAAATATCTATATCACTACCGGGATTAAAGGTTATTCAATTGCTGTAACTGAAGCCAAATAAGATGAAATTTCAAGTCAAACTCCAAGGGTCTACCAGGGGTCCACCAAGATAGTTTGTACCCGGGGCCCAGAATTTGGTGCTACGCCCCTGAGGACTAGCACTGAAGCTAGTTGCCATCTTGTCATACTCAACGCTTCTCAGCACTAGAATGTGTAATAATGGCGTGACGGAGTTTCAAGGTGTGACGGCAACAAAGTAGAGTTTACAGAAAAGGTTTGCAGTATTTTCTTTTTTGCATAAAACAATTATCTTTAAAGGTGCACTATGCAACTTTTTATGTGAAAAAAAAAAGTTTATATTTGTGCGTTTTTGAACTTGTAGTGACCCAGCGGCTGTGCGAGTGATCAGTATGGCGTCTTTACTTTTGATCACAGTGGTCTCTATGATGCTCCAGGATCAGTAGTTTGGAAGGTTTTTACCACTGACAGACCCTCTCAGCAGAAAACCTACAAAACAATTGTTCCTGGAGACCACCGTAATGGAAAGTAAATGTGCCATGCTGACCACTCGTACAGCCGCTGGGTCACTACAAGGTCAAGTACGCACAAATATAGACTTTTGATTTTGAATAAAAAGTTGCGTAATTCTGCTTTAAAGTTCACCCTAGGCATTGGTTTGAATATTCAGAGTAATTGGATTCAGTTTAATGCATTTTTATCCACTGTTCCTGAGTTGTTGTCTAAGGTTCTTATGAGCCGATTTAAAATCAAACTTTTGCTGAGGACACCAGAATCAGCGCCGGCTCCAGAACAAACTGACTGAGGGTGCATTCGAGTTTCAAAAGGGTGCACATAGACTTTCTCGCCATTGAAATACATTGTGATGCCATTAAAACTGAGGGTGCAAACATTTCAAAATGAGGGTGCCCTCTTGCACCCTCGTAGATCCGGGACTGACCAGAATTCACATGGACCCCCTAGTTCAGTTCATACATGTGAGCTAAAATTTTGCAAAAAATGTCAAAAACAAGTGCTTGTAAATAGCTTCAGTATCTTGATATCCTTAAGATTTGACTTTCTATGTACTTCAGTGATGATCGTTTCACCACGATTGTACGCAAATGACAATTTAACACGGAGGACATGTTTCCACTGGGTTTATACTTATTAAGAGCCCTTGCAGACAGGACGTTTGTTATTTACAAAGAATACACTCCTACCTTAATAAGTGAATTGTCTACTGTATGTCTATGAATTGCAATCGATTGCGGAGCCCTTGTACCCAGTACCTTGTTATTCTCTGCAGAAGTCCTAGAGCAAAACCATGAATTAACTCATTTCAGGACTAAGGGCAGGGATGTTTGGCACAGGCTGCATCAACATGTTTAATTCATGGTCTTCATATTTACACAAGCGGTATGGCTGGGGATAACAAGCTCAACTTCTCATTTAACACTCCTCACTCCTCGTACCACCTCCTCCTTTTTTCTTTTTACCCTCTGATGCTATTTCTGTCAGGAAATGTTTACGCTTAAAATGATTAATTCTCTTGTTGGGAGGTTTTCAGCAGCTGAGGGTGTGAAACCTCGGCAGCCAATCCGTTACCAATTAAAATGTCTTTGAACTAAGCAGAAGAAAGCTGAAACAAAATGAACAGTATTATGTTGGATTATATTGAATTTGACTTTTTTTCTTAGCATTACAAAGGCAAGTACTTACAAAGTGTAGGCTAATATAAATATACAAATATCCCTGAAAGGAATCCGAGAGTAAAAGTGAGTTTTATTCAGGCTTTTAAAACGACTTCACCTCAGCCCTTGTGTGTGTCTAAAAAATACTCCTCGCACTTGATATTAAAAATGTAGTTCAGACCTGCCTCTTCTGCTGAGGTGAAAAGAAAAAGCACAAGTTAAAAACAATGGGAAAAAAATGTGCTAATCTGCGAAGGCAAGACCATTTGACAATGGAAATTGGTGGAGGTGTCGAGAGACTGTAAAACTCAGAGCAGCTTCCTGGATTCTTACATAATATGACATATTTGAGTTTGGGCTTGAGTTTTCAGTGAGGAAGAGGAGACAGAGAAGTATGAAGGATTACTGATCTTGTGTTTCTAAACGCACACTATAGCGTAACCTTTTGCACTTGGTAGGAGCACACTTTCAGATCTTGCAGCTCCTAGACTTGGCACATTTAAGTGGGAAGTACGTGAGGTGGAGAAACACCCATGGCCAATGGCAATGTTATGTACAACCTCCAACCAGACTCCACAGCGAGGGGGAGGGAGAGGGGTGGTGGGGGTGAACATGTGCATTAAGTGCCGTAATTGTAGATGCATCTCTTTCTCTCGAGACATGAACACTGCTCATGATGGGGTTAATAAAGTTTTTAGTTTGACCTGTGAGAGCCTGTAATGCTTAAGGAAGAACACAAGGCAGCGCGATGTTACGAGGAAATGAATGTGAGGCTGCCATCAGAGCACCGCTCTCAGTGCTGCTTGTCTCAGTCGCAGGCACATAGTGCAACAACAGCGCCACAGATAACCATAGTGTTTAGAGCAGGGGTCCCCAACCTTTTTTCAGCCGAGGGCCACTTAAAGAGCATCAAGTTATTTGACGGCTACCAGTTAAAAAGACTTTAATGTACACTGTTTACTTATAGGTTATTGACCCCATATTATATCAAAATTGCTTTATTTTAAACTCGTACTGAGTCACAAGAACAGAAATAACTGTATTTTTAAGAATCAGATTCAAGAAAATCAGGTGTTTTACACCTTAGAAAAAGTCTCAAGGGCTACTGGGCATGTCCCAAAGGGCACCTGGGTGCCCGCGGGCACCACGTTGGTGACCACTGGTTTAGAGCGTGCGCTGTCCTTGCGCCAGGCACAAGATCTGGCCCCAGGTGTGTATTTGATGAAATATAACAATTTAACAAGTAAAAGATTAAAATTGTATACAATATAACCCCTTTCAACCATGTTACAAAGTTGTTCTCTCGTCAAAAACATACCTGGAGTTGGGTTTTTTGCTGCTAGCGCATCTTTGCATAATCTTTTATTCTTCCCCTGTGGCTATTCTCAGCTCCCATTGAGTTCCCCCCAAAGTCCGACATATCCAGGAAATGTTTTTTCTCACCTCTCGATCTCTTACTAAGCTTAAAATCCTCTCATCGCGAAGTGAAAACACTCGTGTATTTTTTTATTGCAACAATGGCATTGCAAAGGGAAGCACGAGGAGGGGGTGGGAGGGGCTAATGGTAGCTTACTTGGAGGATAAGGAACTGAAGCTACTGAATAGTTTGTCGCTGTTTTTAGATCAATGCTGCATTTTCTGACCAACAAAGTGTAAGTTAGTGATAAAGATGTGTTTGACATTGTTGCCAAATACCTGCAAAATGCTATACATGATAGCATCCTCATATAATTCCAGTATTTCAAAGATATTTGATATATCTTTTTAAAAACAGTAATGCGTGTTTTCTGTCCAGCCCTCGTTTCACATACTTGAATAAAATGGAATTTTAAAAAATGGAATGGGATAAAGTCTTATCTTTTCTCAGCAAAATAAAATGTGGGTATTTTAAAGATTGCTAATGTTTCTAAAAAGTAAACAAGGTTTTGACTAATGTCCAACCATTCAAAACATTTGAATATGTTGAGCAATTTCAGAGCATGTCACGCTGCCTTGCACCAATTACAGATTTTCTATGTCCTATTCAGAGCCACCGGACCACACCATTGAGCAGAGCTCAATGTGGGAACAACAGTTTTAATAACCAGTGAAATAAGAAGAAAGCCGTTTTCTCCTCCGAGTTTGTGGTTTTGGCATAAATGTTCACTTTTGTCACTGTACAGTGACACTCCTGCCCCCCCATCCCTGGAGCCTATTTGCGAGTGTCCTGCATGTTTGTGAGGTAATTTGGAGGTAAGCGTCTGCGAGAGCCGCCCGTGTTCTGCAAGTCAAAGCCCATTAGCCGCACAGACACATCTATTAGCTGGCCTTGGACAAATCTATTAGAACGGCTGGGATTCATATCAGCCCAGCGCAGGCGGCTTCAGAGCGGGGGGAAGAAAAGTCTGTCACAATCTCCCACTGAGTCCAAATCAGCGAGCGGTCGAGAGAAAAGTCCAATTCATGAACAGCATGTGATGGAAATGGGTTGAGGAAAGGCATTTGATGACAAAACTTTAAAGGGCCAATATAATGCTATCAACTTTTTTTTAGCTCATAATTACGTTGTCTAAAATACAAAACAAAACAAAATCCATGCATAACATATCCATCTCTTTCACAAGAACAAGAGAGTAACTGATTTTGTGCACGTACCTGGAATATGGCTATCCAGGCGTAGCCAATGTTGTCAAAGTTGACAGCTCCCTTGTGAGGGTTAAGTTGCCCGGGGCGACACACGTTGTAGTACTGGTTCCAGTTAACGCAATTGTTAGCACTAGCCACGCCCACTCCGGAGGCGGACAGCGAGCACTCCACCCCGCCCTCCACTTGCGGGGGCACGTTGCTGCAGCGGAGCATCCCGTTCTCCCGAGGAGCGGAGCAGATGAACGGGCTGTCCTCCCCCTCCTCGTCCATGTAGTAGTCACTGATGGACAGGTTGTACATCCTGGAGGACACACAATGAATACTAGGGTGAGGTGATGTGTACTTTTGACCTTTGACCTGACTCTAATGCCTCTGAGCGATGGGCATCCACAGTGCAGCACCTGGGGACCTGTCTCCAGTTGTTCTGATCAGGTGACTACTGTAATTTTCCGATTATAAGGCGCTACTTTTTTCACACGCTCTGAACCACGCGGCCTATACAAGGACGCGGCTCATTTACACGATTTTACCGAGCCCGACCAGAAATTCAGGCCGAGATATCAAGCAATATTAATAAATAGGAAATATGCACAGAAATGGCGTTTTTGTGGTAATTTTTTTCCTCTGCGCCCCCTAACTGAAATGTCTCTGCGTAGAATTAACAGTAATTTTCTGCATGTTTACAAAGCCGGGTCACCAGCCGCTCCTACTTTCTACAGGAGCGCCTGGGACACTACTTCATTTCTCCGATAAGATCCATTCATTAATCCGATCACCGGTGCAAATTTGTAACACATCATTTATGTGTTCCACTAATGCAGGTATGGGCAAACCTTTTGAAACAAGGACCACGTTGTTTTTGTTTTATTAACTTGCCATGAGGGCCTGACCAGTTGTGGTTTGGTGCGTTTCAAACAGGTTCAAGTCTCAAATAGAATGTAATGTAACGTAAGCAACAAAATAGTGGCAGTTGTGTATCCCCTTTCTTTGTCAGGGAAAAGGTTAACATTTTGGGCTTGGTCACTATCCCTGATATAGATGAAAATCCAACTGGTGACTCATGTTAAAAAGATTCCAAAAGGGGAAGAGAGAAGCACTTCCTGGACCTCCGCAGAATGTGATTAAAAAACAGAGGTGCTCTTTAGAACAGGGAAAGACATTAAAAAAATAAAGAAACCAAGGCATGCTCCCGTGAAGTTAAAAGGCCTTTTATTAAATGGACAATCATAGCCCGAACGCATTTGACATAATAATCAAGGCTTTTTAACTTCACTGGAGAGTGCCTTGGTTTCTCTATTTCATGACTCATGTTGACTTGTGAATGTACGTGTATGTGTAAAACGGGATCCATAATAAACATAAGGATAAAGGTATCACGCGACATCCAGAAACATGTTCTCGCCTGTAATTAAGAGTGGTTTAGTGGTCTGCCTGTGCGATTAAAATCAGTTCTATTTTCATGCCTGGACTTTGCATAGAAGAGGATAAACGTCTAATGGCTATACAGGGCTACATAAGGCTATATTTTAGATTGATGGGGTAACTGGTCACATGGCGGGGTTATTTTAGGTTTAACCCCACCGTTTTAACATTGTCAAATTGTTTTGTCAAGTTTCACATCAAGTCATCGAGAAATCATTGCCGCTAAAGCGCGAGCACATCTGTCAAAATGCCAACAATCATCTGCATTTGTTTTTATTTTTGAGCAGCTGCAAAGTGATGAGAACTCATCTTAATTTTTAGTAGCGGTTTCGCAAATCTCTTTTTCAAATCTCTCAAACAGCTTCCACCCTCACGGCTACCAATCCATTCCCGGCTCCTACATACTACAAAGGTATTGTTCTAACTGTCTTAAACCCCACACAACCTACGCCATGATTACATTCATCACAGCCAGAGAGAAAATCCTTTGCGCCTCCATTTTAGTCAATTCAAAAATCTAAACGTGTAGCATTCAGGTGGGCGGCTGAGAACACGTATGTGGATTCAGACCGCTTTCATTGAAATATGAAATAAAATACTAGCGCCTTTATCTCCTGGACGTTATCACAGTACGGCTCGTCCCGGTACATCCAAACAAGAATGGGTTGGCTGTGCAATGTTGGCCACACTCAAGAGCGTTTTGTTCTCCTCCATCATTTCGTGACGAATCATTTCTCCGCGGACCTCCTCTGACTGTCATAGGGATAATAACCGCGGGTCTGGATAAGAGAGCTGGATTATTTATAAAAAAAAATTATCACAGGAGAAGATATGATCAGTCTGGGCGAGCGGGCTTATCAACTGACGTGACGAGAGCACTTTACTGTCAGAGCGCTGCGACCTTTCTGCAACGTGTTATTTACCAGTCAGGCAGAGAGCGGGAATGTTAGCCTGGCGACGCTACAGTGAGTTCTTGCCTGGAACAATGCTAATCAGCTAAAAAAGTGTTCCCGAATACCAAAACTTTGCCTGGGTCCTTCCGTTTGAATCCACTCGCATTTCCTCCTCATATATAAAAACAAGTACTTACGGCCGGATGTCCACTCCCAAGAAGCAGCGGTTTCTCAGCAGCCCCGCCCACAGCTGCACCCCCACGATACCAAAAATGAAAAAGACAAAGAAGCACAGGAGGAGGACGTTCCCCAACATGGGCAGAGTGTCCAGCAGCAGTGTCACCAGGATCCGCATACCTGCACACAAACACACACATGATTAATGCGCGCACGTGAAGGCAAAACTCTTTGCGTTTGATTCAAGTAGAGCTGTATTTTGACTCTTATTACGTTTTTTTTATTTTTTATATATACTCTCTATTTTAATATTGTTTACTTTGTGTCTTTTTGCCGTGCATGTGAAGCACTTTGGGCATCTAGCGCTGTTGTAATGTGCTATACAAATAAAGTTGACATTGACATAATAATAGGGACAACATTGCGATATTCTACGATAACTGTATTGAATAATAATAATGATACTATTGTGTGTTTTCCACAATTTCAATTTGTTTTTCCAACTGTGTATACGCAAGATCGTAGTAGAAGTACTAAAGCAGGACCAAAACAAGGCTAAAATGGCTCTAAATTAGGTAAATCATGACCCAAACAGAAATTTTTAACATTTAAAGGTGCACAATGCAACTTTTTTTATGTAAAAAAATAAGTTTGATATTGGTGTATATTTAAACTTTCAGTGACCCAGCGGCTGCTTGGATGGTTAGCATTAGCCTGGTGAGACCAGAATGATTCCCCTCTGTATTTTTTTATCCAGCGGGGGATCAGTCTGGTCACCCCGTCCTCGTTCGCAGCTTCCGCAAAATCAATCCGTTCACGTGCAATCAGATTCGTTTATTTGCCGTGACGTGTTGTTAGCGAGCAACGTCACTCACGGGACGCGGAAGTCCCTCAATAACAATCTACGAACGATGCACGAAAGAGAGAAAGCGTGTCTCCAGTCGGCGGTAAATGACCAAAAAACACATCGACAGTAGGTGAGTTTCGTTATTCATAATCCTGCGCAAATATTAACGCAAAACCGCTAATAACTCCACATCAACGGCAGACGCCCGCCCTTCGCTGATTGGTTTACTCCGCTTCCTGTTTGCTTGCGTATCTACCGCTGTGGGAAATGGATTTGAAGCAGCGGTGACCAGACTCACCGGCTGGTACAGCGGTGAGTCTGGATTTTTCCAGGCTAGGTTAGCATAGCACCTAAACTTAGCATCCATGATCCAATTATTTTTAAGGTTACCAGTAGGTTTTCACTGCTAATTGAACCGTCTCCATGGTTACGCATACATTCCATTCCGAAAAAACCTACCAGTAAACCCTAACTGAACATGAAATAAATGTATCCTGAAGCATAATTAGCGCCATCAGGATGAGAAGTAAAGGTGCTAAGCTAAATACCCATACACCCACTGGGTCGCTGAAAGGTCAAATACGTACTGATATAAACTTATTATTTTACAAATAAAGTTCTGTAATGCACCTTTAATAATAATCATAATAATAATAATACATTTTATTTGAGGCGGCTTTCAAGACACTCAAGGTCACCGTACAACAAAATACAAGGGAATTACAACATTGAAGTTACCATGCGTTTTCGTTTTAGGCTGTGTAAGAAAACATGTTTAAACTTCAGTCAGATAGAAGACCTTGGGGGTTTGTGTATATTGTAGCTTCAATTACTTTATGCAGAACTAGTACCATTCTGATTTGAGTACTTGAATTATAATCTTTTACTTCTATGTGAAACAATCTGCACGTAACTGTGTATAGTCCAACCTGAGTATAATTTTGGCACTTCTACCCACCTCTTAGTACGCTCAAATACTATCTGCCCTGTTACACCTTTATTGATTATTCACACAGCAATCAATACACTTTCAAGTGCCGATGGAAACGGCTACTGTGGCAGTTATCTCTCTGGAGAATAAAAGTCCTCGGCGCCGCATCTTATCTAACTGAATGTGTTCAGCATCACTCTCCAGTTGTCAGCTGCGGTTAGAGGCAGCAGTGTGAGAAATCCCCAAAGTGCGCGCTATCATCTCATCTTTGTCACTTTCGGCAATACAAAGTTGTTCTATTGACAGAGCAATCGTATCAAATCATGTTAAAATTTGTCTCCCGATTCTGTGGCAGCGATGACCTCAAATTAATTAGTAGTAAATATTCATGGTTCATGGCAGGGGTTGGCAAGTTTGCTTGGTGGAGGCCGATCCTCTTCATTATAATAGCACCCAACTGGGTGTTGAGTTTGGAAGTATTTGAGCAATTACAGTATCCCTCAAATTTTTTTTGTAGTAGTTTAACTCAAAACATTTTACAGTCCTCTCCGTTTTGTGTAATAATATTTCTCAAAATTATCTTGTGGACCAAAGGTTCAATGCTGGAGGGCTGGATTTGGGCCCCGGGCCTGACGTTGCATATGATATAGTAAGCTTCCTTTTTGTATTGTTGTGAGAGAAAGTATTAAAAAAAGATATATTGAGTGATTCAGATAATAACGTAGCCTAACTTTTGTAAACAATCAAGCAAAGCAGTTAGCTAACTTCATTAGCCTAAAGCAAAGGGTATGCGATTGTCAAAAAATAGCTAATGTGCTAATTATGCTAGCAGTTTGGCATTATGCTCATTAAAAAAAGAACTGCATTTTCAATCATATAACTAAAGTACATGTAAAACATGCTAAAGTTTAGATGAATGGTAATAGAAGTAATGCTAAGAATGCTACTAAAGATTGAAGATGAAGCTAAAGTATCAAGTTGCTACGTCTGATGCCTTTAGCCATCTGATTTGATTGAATGATTTATACTCTGAATAAAATATTTGTGTTGTAAAATACTGAACAAGTGTTGTAAAATGCTGAAAGATATGAGACAGTAATTAAAAAGTAAAAAAAAGTGTGTGAATTAACATATGAAATGTATCAAAAGGTGGCTCTAGTTCATGTAATTTCATTTAAAAAAGCACAGCTAAAATACAACACATAATAGAAAGAATTAGTTTTTTTATAAAATGATTGCTTTTGATTAAATTTACGGTAGAGTACATAATCTGGCTTGATCTCACATAGTTGTCTGACTTTGAGATACACTGACACATGCAAAGCAAGTCATTGGACTTCTAAATGTTACTCGGCTACATCGCAAAACACATTAGTCTTTCCGAGCTTCACCAACCAACAGTGCAGCTATGAACGCAGTTATGCAACATATAAGGCTGAGAAAAGCAAGCTAAAATGCAGTGCTGTTCATTTGTCAGCCCCACTGAGCTTGTCCAGCACACGGGAGCGTGCCAGCGTGGAGGGGGTAGTTTTGGTGAGAGACGGACGCTGCCACGCTTTATGACTATGTTTGGACTTAATGCTATGTCTGAGCAACCACGCAAGAAACATAATGTAACGTGTGGCCTCATTTCACACTGGGGGAATCTCCGCTCAACCTTTGCCACGGAAGATGAGCATTGTGGACGGAGATGGCATTGAAATCAAACCCCGACGGGGTCTATAAGCACCGAGAGCTAAATTTCTCCTTTTTAGCGGAATATAATTGATTTAGCCCAAATAGAGTATATACTGTAAGGGATAAGACAGTTACTAGAGCCCGACCGATGTGGATTTTTGGGGTCTGATTATTAGGGATTTGGATTGGCCGATGCCGATATCCATTGCTCATATTATTGTTTAGTAGATACTTCAGAAGGGGCTTGTTTAAAAGACGAAAATCAGCAGATTCCACACACACACAAAAAAGAAAACGGGCAAGAGTCTATCTTTTATGGTTCCAAAAATATGCGCAAAAGTCTACAACAAACTTGTGACCGATGTTCAACACAATGTTTTTCCCCGCATCCCTGAGGCCTAGGAAGTTGTGAGAAGGCTCTGACGGAAAGACTATCACTTATGGTTCAGGACATAGCCGTTATTGTAAAATACCCAAATATTGGCTCAATATATCGGCTGGTCGATATATATCGGTCGGGCCTTAATAGGTACACACACAAAACTGCCAGTACATCTCATTTCATTAAGAATTCTAGCATTCTGTGTGGATAATGGCCCAGCAGCTCATTATGGCACTTTTATGTCCTCAGTTCAAGTCCTGGTTCCAACAACTTGCCAACAATCCATTGGAAAAAAGGCTTTAGTCATTTTGCATAATGTGCTGCCCTATAGTGCATATAAACTGATAAAAGCAGGGAATCGAGAATGGCAGAAGGGATTGTGTGAGCTAGAAAGGCCACATCCAACAGTTTAAAATTAACTTCCAACTTCTGCCGCTGTTTAAGAACAGGAGCTTTGTAAATACTGAAGACCATAAAAAAATTTAAAAACAAACTATTGTGCTTCTTTGATAAAGTGAAAGAGACAACACCATAAAATGTGGGTTAATTGAAACACTGCAGAGAAACACAGCCTAATGCACTCTTTCCAAGTCAATTGAACTAAATGTATACCTACTCTGGCAGCGCGGGCATGAAAACAGCCTGGCAGCTGGCCAAATGTATTCTGGTTAATCATATTGTGCTCTGTTATGACACTATTGTCTAGTGATTGTGTTTAGCAGCAGATTCATAGCCACCTCTGTGACAGGGCTTTTAGGGGAATGACAAACTGTATGCAAATGCTCGCTTTGCACCTGCGCTCTCCCGGCTGGCCAGACTTCAATGCGCTGGTCCTAAGCCACTTTGTATCATTTGATTGGACAGCCAAGCGAGACATATTAGGTTTTGATATCTACAGGTATGGCGTCAAGTTGGTTTAAAAACATAACAGATTAGGTTTTCAAATTCAAGTCAAAAAATACTTCATGTTTTATCTACTATTTGGATGTATGTGTGTGTTTTAGATTCGTCCTGATGAAACCCCTTATACATAGGACATTTTGATTGTGTAGCTTTAAGATTAGAGTTGAGCTATGGACCAATGGCAGATGGCTAGAGTTCACTCAAAAGCCAGAATAAGCCTGGATTTGACATGTACTCACTGCTGAGCACTAAAGGAGGGGATGAAGCACGGGATCGGGCTTGTTTGCTAACATCCTCATTAAAATCCCTGCCTCTGTTATGCAGTTGTCAAACCAGCATGTAGTGTTTGTGTAGTGGGGTAGTGAAACAACCTGAGCTAAGTGTGGTGTTACTTCATTTGACTCCATGCCTGGGCTCATATAACATTTCTTCCACACTCAGGAGTCCACCTACCTCATATGTACCTATTATTAAGATCAAATAAAACACCAGCATAATGTCGCCTTGATTTCTTTTCAGTTTTTCCAGTTCAATAACATTTGCAGTTTTTTTAAAGAGTGACTTTTTCATGTGTTTGTCTCCAGCATGGTGAGAGACTACTGGAACGGTCTGCTCATAGTACAGTACATAGTGCTCATGGTACACACTACAGCACATTGAAAACGCTGTCGCCCCAATCCTGAGAGGAACCAGGGATTACGACCATATTAGTCCAGTGCTCAGGTCTCTGCCTGTTGCTCAGAGAATATACTTTAAAATAGTTCTGCTTTATTTCAAGTGTCTTCACTTTTTACTCTGACATGTTAGAGCCATATTAACCTCTGGGAGGGGTCTCCTGCTAGTCCCAGAGCCAGGACTAAACACGGTGAGGCTGTGTTTCAGTTTTACACAGCTAGATTTAGCTGTGTAAAAGTAGACTTCCAGAAGATGTACTGTATGTACTTTTGTAAGATAATTCTCTAATTCACATTTGATCAATGAATGAATAACCTTTAACATAAACATTTTAACATACAATTGTGTTTATTTCTCCATTTTCCATCACCATTTTTTCCTACTATGTCCTGCAAAGTTGCCAGGTGCTGATGTACCCCCAAATCCCCGAAAACCTGGTTGAGAAAGACCTTAAAAGCGCACATACCACATGTCGAACTGTATTACAACATTCATATTCCGTAAATGTTAGAGAAATATATGAATGCATGACATGTATGTGCCCGTGAATTCAGAAAACTCCCCCTTCATTGTAAGTGGAGTAGCATAAAACCAAATAAGCTTTGATCTTCGTAGAAGACTTGCCGTATAAACAATTGGAATAAAGAATTGTGTCACAGAATGTTATGTACTAAGTTACTGTACCGTTTTGAGATTGCTAAGAGGAGCTGTTTGTTCACTTTATTTGCTTCTAAGGCAATTCCACAGATTGGAATTGCCTCGTAGATCTCATGGGAAAAGCCTTAATATAAATTAGATAATGATTTTGCCGTGAGCAGTAGTTTAAGTTGAGTGAGTCTACTGAAAGGAGGCGAAGGGCCTTATAAGTTATTATTAACTTCTTCCTGCTCCCTTCGAGCAACACTAATGCTTCTTATGTTGTGAATAAATTCTGTAAAATATATGTATACATTACCTGTATGTATCTGTTGCTCAAATAAATAAACTAATCTAAATCTGAAAACCACTTACTTGGAACTCTGTTGATAGCACGTAGCGGCCTGAGCACCCGCACTGTCCTGATGGCGGAGAGACTCGCATTGTGTCCATCCAGAGAATACTCCATCACCCTGCAACACATAAGACAGAGGAGCGCTTTACCGTACTGTGCAGACTCTATAAAACCTGCATTAGCGCTTCACACATATGCTCACAATCAAACTGGGAACGCCGCAATATGGCCGTTAATTACATTACGACTTACATATGGCTTTTAATTGCACTATATTGCAGGCAGCTAAATGTTATTGTCTATAAGTCCGAGACCGGCTCAGTCCAATCGGTTATGACTGCTCCTGAATGTGGTCACTTTGTTTTGACGTTTGGAAAGTGTCCAAGGAATGTCAGGCCTTGTTCCTCATAGTTTAAACAGAAACGATAACTGACATATCTTTATTACCTTACATGGTGGCTAACATGGGACAGGGCGCTTCTATTTTGGAAATGACATTGGGCCTGGCAAGGGCACACAAAACAGATAGCACCCAAAGGCCCGAGTAAAAACCTGTGTCGTACATCCTGGTACAGCTTTTGGAGCTATTTTTACAATGAATGAAGGTGTTAGTGTGCATCTAATAGTGTTTTAGGTTTGCTTAAACATAAAAATTCAGTGTTTGAACACATCCAGTAGGAAAAAGTTCAGAAGTTTCAGTGTTGAGAACTTTCCCAATCATCTCCAAAGGCTTCGTCAGCAACTCTTCTTTTAGCAGCATGTTGCATATGGATCTCGATTCTTAACACTAAAGCAGCGCTGTACAGATGACGACTTGAGAACCTTTGCCTAAGAGAGGAGAGCTCAGACAAACATATCCGGGAGCAAATAGGCTTGGAGCACTAAATGTTTTTGGCTAGCTTCCTGTTGGCTGGTGTACTACTTCCTGTCCACATTTTAGCTTAAATAAAAACATAAAATGTGATTTAAAAACAGAAGAAAACGTAAATAAATGTGAAGCCGAGTGGGTTTCATGATAATTTGGTCAGATGGTGGTGCTATTTTAACATTTGTTAGCCTTATTAGCATTAGCCTTTAGCTTCGAGGCTAAAACAGTTATAAACAGCAGTGAGTACTGTAATGCAACAGCTGGATGCTTTCTGCTTCATACTGTTTAAATATGTATATTTACCTCAACAAGACACTGCTAACTCTCCATAGGAATAAAACAAAGAGAGGAAACATTTGTTTTACTCTTGGAAGTTAGCGTCAGACACAGAGCTTGTTGGGACAGAAAGAGGGAGCATTCCATATTCCGAGGAGAACCTGGAATAGTGACCTCTTTATAAGCCCATTTTTAACACGGAAGCGAAATGTCAAACCAGGGGAAACTGAATCTTCTTCTGACTCTTAAATACATAATTACTTAATGCTGCGTTTACACATAAGCACGATGCGTTACGAATGCCACAAATGCACATTCGTGGCCAAGGATCACGAATTTGATGATTCGGGGTCGAGGTTTCACGCGCCGCCACTAACTGTTGCGACCTGTTACTACGCGTTACGATTAATGGTACGAATTATTACGCACGGTCACGAATATGCGTCCCGCGCTGCTGCGTGGTGTTGCGCGCTGCCACGGGCTGTTACGGGCCACTAGGAATATTCGCGTTCTGTCCGAAATCTGTCAAGAATTGGGCGAAAGTGGAGTGATCTTCTGCCGCCGGGTTGGAGGCGGGGCAGAGGCCGTGCTCTCCCCTGAGTCATTGGGCTCGTCTGGCTCCAACTCCCGAACATCAGGTACGACCGCAGGAGGAGGAAACACTTTCAGCACCCCGCGGAGCGGCAGTGGCTCGGGGTGCTGAAAGTGTTTCTTCAGGTGCTGTCCGTGGCTTGGAGCGCGGATTGGCCGACTTTGTGACACTTTTCCTTGGCGTAGCTACTGCAGGTACCAACATTTACTTTGGGCGTAGCGTGGGTTTCTGTCCATTTTGAGCGTAAAAACAGTGATTCTGCTCCACGAATGCTCTACGAATGCTCTACGAATGCTCTCACGCTGAATTACGAAGCGCCACTACGCATCACGAAAGGACACGCTCCGTTGCGAACTCCACGAACAGAGGGCGATTCGTGACATTCGTGGAAGATTTTTTGACAGACAAAAACTTTCTCCACGAACGTCACGAATGTCACGAGCTGATGCGTTCTGTTAAGAATCCCATTGAGATGCGTTAAGTCACGTCACGAACGTCACGAATGACGGAAAAATGACATTCGTAACGCATCGGGCTTATGTGTAAACGCAGCTTAAATGATGATGTGGCCTTTGCGATTTGCTCATTGTGACTATTCAAAATGTATTTTCATTTGCGCTAACTCCCCCAGTGTGAATAGAAAATTAATTAAAAAGTAGTTAGCGGCAAGATTGTGATAAAAATGTGATAGCTATTTCTGCAACTGAATGAACGGTAAATTCTCCGCAGACAATAATAGTTTGCACACTCCAAAGCCCTCGCTGGATACTCACCCCGCCATGACGATGACAAAGTCCAGCTGGTTCCACTTGTCGCCAAGGTAACAGTTGGGCCCGAAAATTCCCAGGGCGACCATCTTGATGACCATCTCTACAGCGAAGAACGCGAAGATACAGTCGTCCAACACCTGGCAACAGGGAGCGGGAGAAACACTGAGAACGAGCACCTCTTATAAACTCTTTACTGCAGTCTGCATTTCTGGGAGAGATCCAGAACTCCTTTCTTCCTTTGGGTTTTGGCCTTTTTAACATGGGTAGCTGCATCTGTCACATCTCGATATATCATACCTGTGTATAGGGGTATTGGGCCTATTTTAGTCCTTGTCAACAGTGGGGGGCAGATTCTCCCTATACAGACCACGTAAACTATCACTTGTACTTTAAATTGACCTAACAGGAGTGTCTCGAGATTATCTAAGGACATTTTCAAAAGAATTGTCAATATTGCAGTATTTAGAGTACCTAACAAGTGTTAGTCACAATTTAATACTCAAAATCATCTTGGGGGCCAGAAGACGACAAAAAAGTCGCTACCTGGATTTAACTGGTTGGTTGCTATAGGTTCAGGAACCCTATGTACCCAAAGAATGAAATCACCTGACTACATGAACACCCTGAATGACCAGATTATTCCATCAATGGATTTGTTCTTCCCTGATGGCACGAGCATATTCCAAGTTGACAATGCCAGGAGTCATGGGGCTCACATTGTGAGTGGTTCGGGCATGAGACATCATTTGTACACATGCATATCTGAACCCCATTGAGAATCTTTGGGATGTGCTGGATCTTTTGACATTGCCGAAGCTTATTCAAACAATGAATGTGTTCTGTAATCAAAGCTGAAGGCAGCGTGTGACTCTTTGTTTGTGCCAACTTTTTTTTTTTACCTGGGGAGTCCACAACTGCTCCTTTTTGTTTGAAAGTGAAGTGTCTGGGACACTGCTCACAGCAATCATTTCTCCCACAAGCGGTGTCGCTCCAGTCATAGTCTGCTCCATTTGAAGCATCACTGAAGTGCAGAATACGCTCTCAAATGTCTTTGTTTCTATAACTTCTTACACTTTTTAGTTTTTTGCTGGCAAAAGTACTGTCATTTCTTTATGCACCCATCAGACCTGGCGAAGATCAGATGGAAGATCAGGTAACCCGATGCAGTTTTTGTGCAGAATAGACAAAGTGTGTCATGGCTGGCCAGAGCACCTTTTAACACAACCAGGCGCATTGCTGTGACTGGCGAGAGCAATGGGGATAAAGTACTTTAGTAACCTCTTAACACCCACCTTATCCAAGCACATTTTCTCCAGTTCGACTTTACCCAAATCTAAAAGCTTCTTGGAAGAAAAAATAGCGAAAAGTTGAACTGGAGAAAATGTACTTGGTTTTAGTGGGGTTAGAGGTTAAGGGACACAACACCAGTACAGTACACAGGCTAGACTTAAACCAACAACCCTCCAGTAGCAAATTTGAGTATCTAAAACGGTCAGTATGTTACAAAGTATTTTACACAAAGACAAAACAATGCCATGGCTGCTCTCATTCTAGAAATCCAAACTATATAAAGGCTGAATTGTCTTTCCAAATCCGAACAGAAATAAACAACGCAGACATTCCAGTCAGCCCCAAATGATCAGATCCTTGTAAAGTTTCCCCATTAGAGCCGCGTTCTGAGTACCCCCCATTACGCGTCGCGTCCCAGCGGGGGAACAGCTCTGGCTTAGCGCGGGTATGGCGCTGTCTCAATTAACTGCAGCCCTAGCATATACAGTTTGTATTTGGATGTAATGAGCCCGTCACCGAGTGCCAAGAGTCAACACAGCTCTGCCGCAGGAGCGCACCGAAAACGAACGAGAGGAAATTCAGTTTTAATTACGGCTGTATTTACACATCCTCGACAGTCACATTAAAGGCCGTGATGAAAACGTTTCATATTATCTTCTTACTTACTTTTCAAAGTTATATTTTGCTTTATCGTGACAGTTTTTGTTCAACATTTATACATGTAGGTCATTTTTTAGCATTAAAGATGACTGTTTAGTTTTCATTTCATGGTTGCCTTTACACTGTATATTCACCCCCAGGTATTCCCATTTGTTTCAGGAGTAGTTCCAGCTACAGATACATTAATTTAGTTGAATTATCTGCAAAATGCCTCCCATGATAGGTTGCATTCACGTCCTAAATTGTGGCGATGTCGTAATCTCAGATCGAGGGAATTTGGAAAATTATTGTTATTTGGAAGTTATTGGATTTACAAGCCGGTCATATTTTCTTGGTAAAAAAAAAGTCCTTTCATCTGACCAACATCACGCAAATATTGTCGCCACTTATGAACACCGTTATGTGAAAATTATTGGACCTTAGTTTATACGTGCTGACAGAGAAGACACTAAACTTTGTGACCGCTTTGGTTTCATGGAGATTGTCCCAGTAATGCCAAATATATTAGCCAAAAACTACGACCACAAATCTGCGTTCTGACAGTTACCATTGTTATGACCAACCACCAACTCAATTTTAAACTGTAGACCATTCTCAGTCATGTGACTTTTGGTTGTCAATAGATACAGACAGCATTGTGTCATACAAAGGGGGAAGGAAGAATGTTTTGGGAAGGACAAGTTTTCACTCTTTTTAGCCGTTTTCTGGTGGAATATAAATGTATTTATCGCATACAAATAAAGCTAAGTCTAAATCAGGTCCATTTGGATATTTTTTTCACAGCAGATTGTTCGGTAGACATAAGAAACAGTGTAACAACAATATAAATTAAAATAGAACCTCAATGAATGCACAAATGAATGGACAAATCAAATAAGGAGTTCCAAACAGCTGAGACTGAGAATGGTCTGTAGGGCCTTTAGAATGCTGTGATGTCACGTGAATGCAACCTATCCATACATTTTAGTTTGAAGTCATTTTAAGAAATATTAAGCTGTTCGTATTCAAGACCTTGAGGGATCCAGTGGGTATATTACAGCTTGACCTTTCTGTTCATTGGTGTGGTTTTTCAAAAACTCAAATGTCGGATAGAGTTGAGAAATGCACTTCGATAACTCTGGCAGGGGGGAAAAGAAGGTACAGTACATTTTGGCTCAATTTATTTTGTGCTAAAAAAAAAAGAACATTGACATGAAAACGCACAAATAGACCTCAGAAACCTTTGCTTGCAGTTGCCTAGTTCTTGTCCGTCTCAGGAGGACACAGATGCAGAATAATTTGGAAAATGTCAAGACAAACATTGTTACTAACGTCCTGTTGCAGATTAATCACATTAAAAGCCATTTCTTAAACAGAGGGTATGCAGATAAACATACATAAATATGATGCAATATAATGACATGTTTGCATCATATGCTGCAGTTGTATCCTTGGGCAGACACTTCACTCAGATTTGTTAGCACAACTATATTATTGAAAGAGAATTAACATTGCTTCAAACTGTAAAAGATCTCGAAAAGCGCGACTCATTGGACACGGCAGGAGAAAACATACTTTTTCACGCAGTGGTCAATGTTAAGTTTTGACTTTAACATTGTTCCTTTAACATCTTAGTTTTATTTATTTGATGGCGTTTTGTCCACTAGTGGGCTCGGAGATTTCTCGGAATTACTGTAACATACTGGTTTCCCGCGCTTATTCATTCACGAATATCGACATGTTTGGTATCCACGTGCAACATGACAGGCGACAGAGATGACGCTGTAATCCAAATATGGTCATTTCCTTTCTAGGAGAGAGCTGTGGCCATAGACACGGCAATAGACGGGCGACATTTTTTGGCACATGAGTAGATGTATAATATCTCCACTTTAGTAGCGCATACACAGTCTAGGCTTTCTGCAATGTTTTGAAGGTTCATTCAGAGGTATTTTTTAACCACCAGCCGAAAAAAACAGATTTATTCACTTAACAAGAGCACATTCAAAAGTCCCCAATGAAAAACTCTTGGTAGCTAATATCAACAACTGGCTCGATCCATTATTTAGACGAAGCCGCCAAAAGTCTAGGCATGATTATAATGACAACAGACATCCTGCAGTGTCTCACCTTCATGAATCCATCATTAGTACAAGTGGCAGTGGTAGTAGTATGAGTAGAATTACCCACCTGCAGTATCCGGCACCAGTCGGACAGACAGGCGACGTCCTCACAGGGCTGGAACATCCCCAGAGTGACACAGTTGAGCAGGATCACCAGCATGGACACGTGCTCGAACCACGTGCGCGGGAGTTAAGGTCAACAATGTGAAGAGAATTTCAACAAAGGCACTCACACAAAAACATGTCGAGGCATCATCGGCGATGGTGAAGTAAGTCCGGGAAGCAATGTAATTGCGTTATTAAATTAACATCAATGATATGTGCATTAGGACTCTTGGCAAATGGCAGACGGTGGAAAGGAAGTCCGCATGCCGGCTAATGGGTCTGGGGATGACGCACTGTGGCACTAACCTAATCACTGGCCTGTAATAATAATGATATAATAAGACAATATAATAGCTCCGCTGCTGCTTCGCTAATCCTAATCTATGAGCTTAGACAGTGTGCTGGAAACAACGCTCCGAAACAATGACTCGTCCAACTGAAATATGCCTCTTCGGTTGACTTACCCTTTGTTGCTCAGTCTTTTTAAGATTCGTCCGAGGCTTGATCCAAACTCTAAATTCCGTTTGATTTATTTTAATCTTTGTGCTATCCGAGTCTATGCCACAGAAATAGACTGGATAGCGGGGGTGTAAAGCGTTTGCTAGTATCCATCCATCCATTTTCTTGACCGTTACCAGGTCGTGGGGGCAACTGTGGGAGCTGATCAAATCACATCGTACCCGCCCCTTATGGCTCCTTCCGCAGGTGGTGGGTCCACGGAAGGCGTTTGCTAGTATGTTGTGATTATTTCAAAAAGCCACAACCCCAAAAATTGCCTTACGAAGAACCCAGGACCCATGACTGTATTACTGAGTATGTATTTGAACAGCTGAACCCCCCGGGCCTCCCAAATCGTCCCTTTTCTTCCGTGCTCCCCTCGCTCCCCATCAAAGCAAGCCTCCCCTGCCTCCCCTGCACCGTGGATGTAGCTACTGTGGGACATACGTGCTTGTATCACAGCGGGATACAGTCTGTGATTTTGAAAGTAGTGAGGCTCTGGCAGGTATTTGTTTGCCTCTTATTGGTTACGAAGGGCCGCCGGAACTAATAATCCAAGCAGAAGCCATGACACTTTGAGTAGTTGTCGGTAATATGTAATTATCTTATATATATTAAGATATTTATATGTCACATTGTATTGCCTTTGATTGTTCCGTTTCTATTAAATAAAGAAAAAAACAATGAGTAGTTGTCGTGTCACACAGTACTCGAACACGTGTTAATGACTCAAAGCACAATGTTCAGCATGTTTTCGATGATTGAAAAACATAACGTGGTTAAAAGTTCTAAAAAAGTTGATCACGCGTCCCCCCTTGAGCCGAATCAACCCCAGAGTTTACGCTGTCAGGCCAATTCTGGGATTTTCGCGAGTGCTGACAAGAGACGTCGGGCCAAATGAAAATCTGCAGGTTTAGACGAGTTGTTCTGTTGTTCTAAAAATAAGCAATGTCAAGCTTAATCGCTTGCAATCAAGAGCAGCACAAATGGTTGGTATTTGACAGGATTCTAAAGTGCTCTAATGTTCTGTTCAGTCATGCATTTGTTGCCTGGGAATACAAGTGTGTTTTAGTGGAAATAAAATCTTTGTAAAATGCGTGAAAACAATGACTGGTGCACACAGTTGTTTCGCAACTGTGGATGATGTGCTTTTCAGTAGCGGCAACGTACAGAATGTAACCAGAGGAGGACTGAAGTAGGTCTTAACCTGGACTAAAACGTCCAAGGTAAGAAATCAGCATTAGGATTTAACCAGGATCTAAAAATACCACCTTACACATTGCGACACAGAACTATTTTGACCACGCAGGAATGAATTGGGACTGAATAGGTCTAAAGGGTTGTGGTTCTGAACTTCTGAACAGGGACAGGACTAAACTTAACCCAAACCATGAATTGGAAAAAAGAATCAGAGAAAGTGCAGTGTTCTGTCAGATACAAAGGGCCAGTAGAGACTATGCAAATGACATTAACGTGTACACTAGAAGTATCGCGCATGGGCTACAGAAGCAATCGCAGCCGAGGAAAAGACGCATGTCAGCAAGAAAAGCCACTCGCTCAACGTTTTAGTAACAATGTTTTCTTACAGTAATATGTGTGAACTCAATATCAATCAATACACTTGCATTCCACTTGCAAGTATTAAGAATATGAAGCGGCATGAGTGTGGGATTACGCTGCGTGGGTCACAAAGCACTCACATGTCATTACGGTGTCAAGAAAGCCGTGTACTGTAACTATATTGTTCCTTCCATCATAACTAAAACCCTGGATGAGATTCTAGGCAACCATACGTTTGCATGAGCGTGTCAGAAATCGCCAAACACGCCGATCTCCGCCAGGAAAGAGAGTTTCACCAAGGGCAAGAGGTTTGGTCGATGTATCAAGAGCAGACAGTACAATTATGAGAGACTGCATGGAAATCTCGGTGTGATGTTTACCGGTGTGTAGGCTGGCCTTTTGTTTCGAATTCGCCGAAATACCACCAGGAAAGGACATTATAGCTGAGAAAACTCAAACGAAAAGCCCTTTAAAAATGTGGAAATTAAGAAATGGAGAACACTTTTAACTTCTAGACTAAGAATGAATTCAGAACAATGAGTTTGCAATGGCAGCAGTTGAAAGGAGTTGGCAAGGAACTTTAGAGCCATTTATTATTTTCTCTCTACGCTGCGGGCTACAATGGCAAAACAAAAACATGGCACTGTAAGTCAAGCTCAATCAAAACCGTTCCATCTCCAATTTGCGTCACATCGGGCACTCGTGTCACAAACGCGCTACTGTTGACAACATGTCCACTCGAGTGCCTCCCACCCTAAAGGCCGCTTGGGACAAGTACAAATGCAAAAAGTCAATTGCTTAATCACCAGTTCGGCAAAACACAATGCCTTTGGCCGTGCATACTGTAGTAACAGCCTTCGCTCCCTGTCCGCTTAGCATTCAGAATCAGCGCTACACTTTCTTCCGACGGTGGATTTCCTCCGACTTGGCTGCCACTACTCTCACCCACGTCAGCGCTCTTAATTAACTCACCCTGACAAGTGCGCAAAGCTTTTCTTTTTTCTTCAAATGCCACTTTTTTATTCATCGCCCTGACAGAGCGGAGAGAGAGGGAGGGTCGGCTGGAAGAATATGGCAACTTTCAAATCCGATCTTTTTAAATGGCTTTTTTAGCATGAATAGTTCGAACAGATCTCACAGGTGAAAAGAGCCTTATCCTTTTTCTTCCCGTTTATTTCAGCGTTGAGGAGAGTTTTTTCTCCGTCTCAATTTGAGACCACAACATCAGCGGGAACTGTCATGTTAATGAGTCAGACTCGCAGCCGGTCATGACAACAGACAACTAACGCGCCAACACCAGGTTCGCTTGATTTTATTGGAAACTTGTGCCTTTCAGTGATTAGTTCTCAGAAGTTTTTTTCAGACTTGCATTTTAAATAAACCACAATGAAAAATTAGGCTTTAAAGGCTTTGAGCAGATTCTCAAGATTCGGTTCACAGTCTCATGAATCGCATCACTCCTAGACTCGCGCCTATCGCACACTATATAGGGGAGGCCGGAGCTATTAGTCACACTTTTGTCTCTAGAGTCCACTGCTCAACAACGAAAAAAAGAGCCAGACCTACATTGAATGAAAGCTTGAACCCTTGACTTGAAGGAGACCTCACATGATAGTTTGTATCCTATTGCAAAAAATATCGTTTACACGAGAGAATCGACTGTGACAAAGTGCCCCATGTGCGGGGCTGTGGCAGGTTGTCACAATGCATGGGGTTGGTTGTCACTATTGTTTTAATGGCGTTTTAACATGAATTTTGAAAAACTAACTTTTTTGCTTCTTGAGATAAAAGGACATTTGTTTTCAAATACTCAAATCAATGCCTGATGTGTTCCACTAATTTAAACACACCAAGGCCCCGTCTACACGTAGCAGGGTATCTAACAAACCGAAGATATTTTCCTACGATCATCCACACAAAACCGGAGTTTTCTGTCGATAAAAACGAAGGTTTCTGAAAACTGAAGATTTGGGAATTCTCCGGTTATACGTTTGAGTGTGGACATAAATAACCGGAGTATTCGGCCGTACGTCACTGCCAGCGTGACCTGTGTTTACATCAGAAACAGCATGGATGCCTTAAAACTGTGTTGGCTTTAACGATTGTTCAGACGCTTTTTTCTAAAGCTCAAGTTCTGCTTCACGTTGAAGCTCGCAGACGAAATAGCTTTTACAGTTAGTTATTTTACAGCAAATAACCGTCCCACATCCGACATGTTCCTCTAAGACGGTAACAGCGGGTTTGGTTCAGACAGGTGTTACGCCCAAAACTGCATGACTGCCGAGAAATGCACCCCCTCTTACCGCGCACAGATGAAACAACTATTTTACACCAGACAGGAGGGTTTCTGATGCAGGAGACTTTCGGATGAAGTCGTCCTCCCGGAGGACACGGTGAAAGGAATGTTACTGTCCTCGCTGCTGCCGTTGTCGGAGTCATTACGTGCCAGGTCAGTCTGTTGTCATGCGATCACTGTTCAGTCTGTTCAAGAAAGTTGTTTTTATAAATAGTGCAAGCTAGCTAACAAATGGCTTTTGCATGTTAGTTCTGAAATGGCTCAAATCAAAGTAAAAATCTCTGCCTTTCACATCAGTGTCTAATGTTTATAATACAAACAAACAAAAGGCTGGGTTTCATGACAAAAATAGCCCAGACATAAAAGTTTGGAAAAAGCCATACATGCATCCTCTCCTCATGTCTTCTGTCCAATAAGCTGAATGCCCATCTCGACTGTGCATGAGCGAGTCAATCAGGCTCCCAATTTCGACCCAAACAAACCACACCGGCATTGAAATGTGTGAGCGAGTTCAGGTAGCGGAGCGTGAACACTGAGGTATATTGAGCCATAACCGTGAACTATAAGACTTACGGGCATTGGATTACAGACTATAAGTCTTAAGTGTTATTTCTTGCAAATATTTATGTTGTCAATAATCTTGAAACCGAGGGAAAGGTCCGGGCGCCGGCTCCGTAGGCAGGAGCGGACCATAGCGGACAGGAGAACGACAGGACCTGGGATCAGCCTGATACAGACCCTCACTTTTTAAATCATTTGAATTTGTCTTGGAAAAGTTTCAAAACGGTGTTGATGTTAAATATTGTGGGTACATTCCCGTCTGTCAAATTAGCGACCGATTAGCTATGTTGTACACCATCAGATCACTCGTAAAAAAAATAAAAAAATAAAGTGCATTTAAAATGGCATCTCTCTGGTTACAATCTAAAAAAAGATTTTGTCTACTGTCCACCTCCTTATTGACAAAAAAAAGTGTGATCCTATGTTTTTATTTCTCATTTCAGTTAATGTTGTGAATATCGGCGACATGAGGCCACAGTTTCAGACCCTGAACTTTGTCCAACACTCGCCTTGAAGGGTCAGAAATGTTTTTCTGACATATTTATTCCAACTTTATGAACACGGACTGGTCGTCACTTTTGACAGCATCTCTTCGTATGAACGGCAGTTTCTGTCTCCGTACGCAGCCCTGGTTGTAGAAATATACTTTACCATGGCAACTACAAAAACGCTTTATATCATCAACTTTCCAGTGGTTAAAACAGTACAAATCATAGCTTTCTTCGTTGCTTTACGCTAACTATCATTATTGTTTGGTAGCCAAAAGACATTCCATTACCCATAATGCAATGGGCGAGCTGAGATGGGCATTTGGCTTATTGAGGAAATGATAAATGGAAGAGAAGAAGAGTGTCAAGACACATATTCTATATCAGTACGAAAACATAGCGCCCTCTAGTGTGGCTATAACGAGCAATGTGACGTTAGACCCTATGTGACAAATATTACTTTGTCATATGTGAAGCTCAACTTTCAAATGCACTCTTAATCTCTCGTGTTCATACCACTTAGAATGCATCCCCATGGTTATTGTTGGATGCATATGACGGTTTACAGTCTGCAAGCTGTTTTACTAACCCGGTTTACTTCACCCAGACAGATTTATCTTCTCCGGCTGCATAGGAAAAAAAGCATGTTTTATGGTTGCGATGTCATACTGTGGAAACGGGTTGTGACGGTGGCATATTGAAGGTTTATGTAGTCAGACGCTGTGTTAAGGGATGAAGGGAAAACAGTCAAAAAAAAAATGTGTCTAGCAATTCTCCAGAGAAATATTAACAAGAGGAAATAAATAAATTGCACGTAACGGTATTTTTGGAGCAGAACCACGGGGAGCTCTCATATTACTGCGAATGCAACAACAGCTCAGAGGCATTCGAATGACTGCGTTTGTTGTGACTACACTGCGGGAGCAAGATATTGGTCGGGAAATAGAGGCGTTCCAATTCTTCAAAACAATTCAATGCACAGTTTGATGCTCCAGTGCTACTTCGCTGGAATAATGAAGAAACTGTGCTATGGATTAAAAGCATGTGCACACTAACTGATGGGTTTGAGGCTCGAAGTTCACAGCAATCCATCCAAGGAGAGAAGTGTGATCAAAAGGCATAGACATTAAATATTGTTCTGATTAATTTAATGCCTCCGAAGGGCTCGAGACTTGATTTTTACTCATAGCACTGAAACGACATACAGTACCTGCAGAGAGCTGGACAAGCTTTATTCCATCCCCGGTATGAAACACAAGCAACATGTCTCCCCATAACGGAGGCCAACAGAGGATGCAGAGCCTAAATAACACGATTAGCACCACTTAAAGGCTCATTTACGTTCCATTTCTCAAGTGAACCGGCGATCCGCGCGTTCTAGATTGAAGTTATCACTGCATTTAGGCTTTGAATTGCTTCTAATGTCCATGCTGTGGTAGGTCATCACATGAGGGCGCTGGAAGTATGAGAATCTACCAAACAGTAGGAGTAAAAGAATAACAATAAAAACAAAATATGATGGGATTTCAATAGAGGCGATAGTGAGGGATGTTCTTTTCGTTGCACCTTGAGTATTGAACATTGTGCATTAGTGACCCACATGTACAGGTCCTGTCTTTGTTCTGAATCATTGGGTAAATTGCACAACTGAGGAACATGGATAGAAATGAGCACATGCTATTTGAACATAAAGCATAAATAACAGTATTGAATTATGTGGTTACTAAGTTTGGTTTAGGGGTGCTGAGGGAAAAGATTGCCCCCAAAAACGTTATGTCCGTGCTTTTTTTTCTTCTTCTATGTATTAATATTGCCTGCAATGCGCAAACTATCCAGGGGCGCTGCAGGCCCGTAGCTCCCTAGGTTCCTTTGTGAATGAATGATTGTCCGCAGATGATTCCACATTTTGTGTCCTTCGTGAACTGAGATCGAGTGTTACAAGGAAAAGAAGCCCCGATGTTCCGTTTTCAAGCAAAGCACGTAGCATATACAGTATACAGCTGTACGAAACTTGTCAAGAACCACAGGTCAGTACTGTTGTAAATGCACTTAAAAAGTTGATTACAGTACGACTGTTCAATATGTCTATTAATAAGTAATTCAGAAGCTGAAACAGTTTAAAAGTAAGATGCTATGTGAAGACAAAGAAAAAGATGGACACTAAGCTAAAAGGGGGAGATGTACTGTGGGTGTGTACATAGGAACCAATGTGTGATGGTATATACCTGGTGGGACACTGGTGGATATTAAGAAGGGACACTCCCTGAGGTAGAGAATAAAGTATGAGTCTAAAAGCTACAAGTGCCTCCCGTCTTACTTACGCTTGTATCCATGGTCAGACATAATAGTACAAGTACCAGACTCGTGCGATCAGAATGAAAGGCTTTGGGAACTTGGGAGTTTTTAAATTATCGCAGACTGCAGCCACCTGAAAATGTAATTTGCACATTCTAAAAATCAGTCAATATCGTCATCAAACCTAGCCTTCAGTTTGTGGATTTTTTTTCAATTGCACAAGGAAATGGGCCTCCAAAACGACTTGCATTTCGGAGTCTGCAAACCTCCTAAATGTTCCGACTGGCCTGGTTTTGAGAGTGTTCTCCCAGCGAGACAAAAAATAAAAATAAACAGGCTCTTATCAATACAACACCAGTCGCTGCCAATGCACACTTGTGAGAATTACAAAGCCCGCATGTTCAATCCGCCTTTGCGCGCCTTGAAGCCCGCTCACACATGCGCGCCTAAGTCAGACGACGTAAGGTCCTTCACAGATGCAAGACTTCTGCGTGTAATCTGCCGACAGAATTAAAATGAGAGATTTTAATATTCAGGAAACCCCTCCACAACCACCACCACTTCTCATGCCGTTCCCTGAGCCCAGCGTTCTCTAATTCCCTTCTAATCTCCACAGTCAACACTAGCCGAGAAACCCCACCCCTTCTGTCTCCGGCTCTCTCCCACTCGCAGACTCACTCACACACACACATAGACACACAGCGCCCGGCATTAGCGTAGAAGTCTTCAAAGTCAAGCATACGCTGAAAACAAGCTTGCAGCCTACAGACCGAGGCAAAGAGGAGAATCTAATATTGATCAAATACATGTGTGCCGGGTTCCGACAGTTGGCAGACCTCTAATTATTTCAGTTTTATAATGTGGCTATCTGATGTTAAAAACATTTACATGCCATTGGTGAACAGTCCGTTAAAAATGGATATTACACGTATTCATGAAAATTCCTTTACCCCTTTACATTCGATGGAGTGGGTTGCAGCCCTGGAACCTGGGATATGGCAACCAATCTATGCAAACTAATGCCAATCTATGAAATTCTGTGCCCTTTCTTCATAACTTCTTTGCTCATTCCTGCCAAAAAGTTGGATTTCCATCTCTGTTTTTGTCTCCAAAATGCAGTTTATCTTAATGTAATTCCAAAAAGAACATTTTGGCCGGACTGAGTAAAGGTCGATTTGGAGAAGAAGGAGCACTGACTTTCACGAAAAGCCCATTCTTTGGGGTTGTATTACAGCCAGTTGCACAGGGAACTGTTCAAGGGTAGAACAAAGAATGTATTCAATCCAACTAATTCTGGAGGAAAACACAACACTTAAAGAGTTAAAGGAACAGGCCACCGTTTTTCCATTCTGAGATAATGTTCTTACTTGAGCTTAGACGAGTTCATACGCACCTGTCTGGTCTTTGTGCGTGCTCGTGGAAGAGCTTGGTCGCGTCCAACTTCACCCCGTTTGGAGCCATAGGAATTAAGCTGGGAGAGGCCAAATGCTAACAACACCTTTGGTTGTTTTGCGTGACATAGGGCACGCACAAAGACCAGACAGGTCAGATCAACTCGTTTAAGCTCAGGTAAGAACATATCTCAGTGTGGAAAAACGGTGGCCTGTTCCTTTTAAGGTTAAAAAGCAAATGGCTTCTACACATGGGTAATGATCATAAACCAGTAGGCGAGGAACACCTCTTTGTGGCCAGGGGCAACTCCAAAAGACACTTGGTAGAAAGGATTCTAATGGGACTTCAGATCTCCCTAGAACGGCTTAAAAGCCAGGCTCCAAAGAGTTTTATCTTTTCTAAAAATCACTATGACCCATGTGACGCCGAGGCCGGAAATATGTTTAACCACGCTGGGTTTTGTATATTAGCCCTAAAAGTGGAAGCCTTTTAAGGAACAGGCTTCGTAGGAGGAGATTTAGCAGCCATGTACTTTTAACAGACGAAAGACCATTACAACTCTAATTATTAAATCTATGTCGTAAACGTTAAGTTAACGTGGTGGAGGGGTTTGAGCGCCCGAATGATCCTAAAGGAGCTCTGTTGTCGGGGGCTTCGTGCCCCTGGTAGGGTCTCCCATGGCAAACAGGTCCTATTTGACGGGTCAGACCACGAGCGGTTCAGAAGCTCCTGAGAGACCAACAGGCCCGGTTAATCGTGAGGCCGTCCCTCTGTGGACCCACTACCTGCAGGAGGAGCCCCCCACGACCCGGCAACGGACAAGTGGAAGAAGATGGATGGATGGATGTTGTAAACACACAATCCACAATTGATGACCCAAAGAAGTGCAGCCTGAAGGTTTTGCCGTGGCCTTCCTGGTCTCTTGACCTAAACATCATTGAAGATCTGTGGATAGACTTCACAAAGAGCAGTGTGTGCAAGACTGATCAGGATCAGTTCTGAAAGGCTTTTGTAAAGTGCAACGGGCAAAAATCCCACACTTTTGCTGTGTCTTTTTTTCTTTTTTCCCTTTTTATTTTATTTTGAAAATGTAAAAGATGAAAACCAATTTCTTTTAATGTTATGGGAATGTCTCATCTGTAACTTCATGTTAGAGATCATCTTCCCCTTCCTTCATCGTTCACTTTAATAGAAATGCTGATGTGGGGTTTTCTAATACACGCCCTCTCATTGTGTCTTTTGGCGAGACACCACACTCTACCGCCAGTTTGCAAGTAGTTGTTACAGAAGGGACATTCAGTGGGGAAAAAGCCAAACCGCAGGACAACTGCCGGAAACAGTCTGGCAAAGACCGTGGCAACCCCTGACCGAAGCAGTTAGCGGCCCACAAGTAAAACTAATGCGCAACTTGAGTAGCTGTGCCTCCTTTGCGGCTGTGAAAAAATCTCAGTACGTACAATGCTTCCGGTCACACTTGTTAAGGTCAATTTGTGCCTTGGAGATGTGAACAAATCACATTATGAAAGTGGAAAGGCACCGTGAGCGGCGGGGACTGTCACTAGACATTAATATCCACTGGACAATTGTATAATGTAGCTGTTTATAGTACGTGTAAGTTGTGCCATGTAGTCCTTCTATAGGTGGGAATTTGTGAAAGAAGGAAGACGTTCTGAAAGGAGTTGACAATTTTTTACTTTAACAGATACTTGATCCCTTTAGTGTGCAGAGTGCATTTCCCGCCCCTATTCACGCAGCATGACATCTGTATTCCAATAATGCTTGGTTCCGCAGTCTGTCCACAGAATCTAATCAATCAATCAACTCTCCGTACTTCCAAGGATTACTGGATGATGTTAGTAAAATTCGTCTCGAGCTGCTAACCCCAGGACCCAGTTTTAAAAAATGACTGCATGGTAATATAATGATCACCCAAAATGGCAGGCCAAGTGGGTTAAACTTGCCAATATTGCAGCAGGTCACGTCAAAATACAACAAAACGAGTTGATATCGTGTGCCCACTGCACACGTCCACACGCACAACAGCTCCTCTTTGTTGGCGACTGCATTTTCGGTGACTCAGTGGCATCTGGTGTGTTACCAACGAGCAGCCTCGCGATCTGAGGTGAACTCGGCGGGAGAGTAGCACAATGCACAATGTACGCGAGCGCTTTGCATGAGCCTGTAGAATTTGTCGCACTCCGTCACGGCAAAGTCTCGCACCTTCAGCCACAACTGCGAAAACACATTCATAAAGTGTGCCGTACATGCCCGCAGTCACATGCATGTTTTTCTATGGCGGCAGGAGTAGCATTGTCTTGCAGGACTGTTACTATCTCTGCTGCTATTACTTGAGGGCTGGATAATGGGGGGAATTAACCCGGTTATCCTATGGGAATCACAATTTATTATATATCAAATAAAAGTGAGTCAAAAGCAAAGTTGTTGACACAGTTTTACATAAGAAAATAAAACAGACTGTCTAAAGGTGATTAACGTCACTCGGTGCTAGCTGCAGTAGGATAACATGCAGCCAACGTTAGCATGATAGCATTCTCTTGTTATTTAAATACAAATTTCAGGTTACTCATACTCTCCGTGGTAAGCTGCTGTTGGAGCCACAGCTGCCCTTAAGACTGAGTGACAGAAACCGACTACCATGTTCCAATGACCTTTACGACCACCATCACTCATTCACTTACTAATCAGGCTGCTGACTTTTGAATCAGTAGACATGCTCCATCTACTGAGCCGTGCTGCCACCCGTACAATCATGTAGGTTACTTTCACAGTGCAGTGTTATTACTGACTTCAAAGTTGGGTACATATTGAGATAATTGTGTGGTTCTCAATGTTGTGGAAATGCTACTTTTTCTCTAGAACTGTCCTGACAAGCCTTTAGTGCAATCCTCGATGTCATATAACGACATTTCTAACGTTGGCTGCACCGAGCAAACATAATTTATTTTCTGCTAACCAGTCGCAATAAAACGATGGACATATCCTGTTCCACTTTCATGCAAGCATTCAGAATGTCAAGCCTAGTCTAGTGGATGTAGCAGGTCACGGTCAGCCCATATGTGAGCTGCTGGGTGAACCACAAAGTACCTCTCACCCTCTGCAAGCCGCTAACTGTCCGCTTTTATACAAACGGGCCAGCCATAAATTATACAGAAACGCCACTTACATTTCATTCAATTAGGCCGTGTTTTATCTCGTCTCTCCCGCTGCGCTCTCCCCCTTCCTTTGTTCCGTCCTCATAGGGTTCTGAGCTGTTTCCAGCAAAAAAGTAGATAGAACTTTACCAGCAGAACCGGTCCTTATCTGCGACAAGGATTAGCACTTTTTGTACAATAGTTAAAAGACAGTTCAGTGGTTTTAGCTTTAAAAATTCAATTGTCTCTGCCCTTGTACAAACGCCTCACAAGTTATGCTAAAATGTTCAGCTGGAACAAAGATCGGTTTTATTCAGCCAGAACAGCTTTAAGAGTTTTCTATAATTTTTGCAGTCCAGACAGATTTGTATGTTGTACAGGAGTTTTTCCATTGTACTGAAGGTTTTCAAACAGTAGTAGGATTTTGCTTGTTCTCCCTGCATTTGAATGGGTGTCCTCCCAAAACAAGCACAGTGGGCTAAATCCTCCAGTGAGGTACCATTGACCAGTCGTCCACTAATCCTGACAGGTTGCCCTGAGGCTCTGGTTGATAGATGATCAATGCAGTCTACAATTCCTGCAGTCAGTCACATGATAGAATATAAAGGCATATTCTATACACATCTCCCAAATTGTGCTACATATGTTTAATATATTTATATCGACATCGACCTAAAATGAAGCTTTTACACATGAATGAATTTATTTTCATTTTGCCCGTTTGTCAACAACAGTTTTTTAGGACTCTTTTATGGTTAACCTTTAGTGTTTAGTCTCGAGTGTGATCCTGACATTCTAACCTTTTCAGCTCTGCTTTGTTCGCTCCGTTCTGCGGAAGTCCATGAACTAAACAAAAAAAGATGGCAACATGACAGGACGTAGCACTTAATTGCAAACGCCAAGAAGAAGAAAAAAAAACATAACTCCTGAAACTGAATAGATCTCATTAAGATGTTTGTTTGTCCAGTGGAGCTCCCAATCTGGCTCCCCCCCTCCCCCTCCACCTTTTTTAGATCAACTTCTCGAATAGTGAATTCGAAGGTTCCTAAATGCCAGATGCCTTTGTCACCACAAAAAGATAAACGGGGAAATGTTTGGCTACCATCTTAACACGGCCCCATTCGCACCGATGTACCTTTCCAAGTGCATATAAAAGCAGAACGTGATACCCCTTCTATCCAGGCCAGTGATATTAACCTCCTCTCATCGCCAAAAACAACTCCCCCTTTAGCAACCCTCCCTTGCGTTTCCTTGACTCTCTCCTTCACCTCTTCCCTATTCCCCCTCCTCCGCTGCATCCCCTATTGGCCTTTTTTCACGGTCCGGCCCATCCCTGTTTCATTAGGCAAGAGCCAACCCAATCCTATCAGATGACATAACCCAATAACGTGGCTACTTGGTTCCTTTAGCGGAGGGATGGACTGCGTTAAGGCCGTGCGGGGAAAGGACGTTTGCCTCAGCATTTGGTGTTGGGTGCAATTTTAGTCCCTCGCACTTGCTGTAAATTGGGTCAGGCAGTAAATGTCAAAGTCCATCATCGGTAATGGGGGATGTAAGAAGAGAGCAGTGGACAGGTGCGGCAAGGTCATAGATGGGGTTCCTTTTTCAAACAAAAAATAAACAGACCATTTTTCCCATTTTTGCCTAGTTGCGTGTTGTCGCTGACTTTGACATCTTGTGGGAAACTCAATTGCCAACTTTGGCCCCGATGAAGTGATTTTGTTCATCACAAAACGTCTCTTTGAATCAAGAGTCTGGCAGTCCAGATTAGACGTTTGAGGATTCTTGTCGGTTTGAAAAGTAACTGAATGGGTTGGTTCTGACAAGTATGGTGATTGGAATTATAGGATAATACCATTTTTATGTTGTTTGTTGCAATCTTTTTTTTTTACTTCATTGATAGATCGAGAGTCGACTGTGAAATCGAAAGGTTGCACATAAACTGTTGAAGAGATGTCTAACCAAATGCACATTTTGTACTTCTATTCCTAAAAGGTGCATTACGCAACTTTTTAATGCGAAAAAAATAAATAAAGAAGTTAATATGAAGGCATATTTGACCTTTCAGTGACCCGGCGGCCTCTATGACGCTCCAGGACCAATTTCTGGTAGGTTTTCACTGCTGGTGGATCTGTCTCCATGGTTACATATGTTCCATCCAGAAAACCTACCAGAAACCCTAATAAAGCAGAAATTAAATTGGTCCTGGAGCGTCATAGAGGCCACCAGGATGGAAAGGAAAGGCGCCATGCTAACCACCCATACAACTGTTGAGTTATTGGAAGGTCAAATATCCACTATTGTCAACTTTTCTTTCCACATAAATAGTTGCACCTTTAATGTGTACACACAGTAACAGACCACTGTATAATAAAACATAAATAATATAGACATCTGTAAACCTTCTAAATACATTTCTTCTTCAACAGTATTCGATCAACTGCTGCCTTTGATTGAAATCGAAGTTACGCTCTAAGTTGTCCATAAAGCCAAGGAATGGTCTGTCTGCAGGGCTATTGTTATTGGAAAAAAAAAGAGGAGTTTCAAATTCCTCTTCTCCAATTTCCTCCGCCCTCTCGCTGCTCACTAAACCTAAATCCGGCTCGTCAGACTCGTCTGTGTAGTGCGTCCAATGCTCCATCCCTGGCTGTATTTGATGGGGGAGATGATTGTTCATTTATTTCGTCCATCTGTCTCACTCACGACACTTCTCTCTGTACCTCCGACATTAAACAGACTCCTCCTGGTGCGCGCGGGCGCCTCTAATGCCGGTGCCAGCAGAGCCACTTCACTGCAGTCCCAGAAGACGCCGCCACGCCGATGGAGACCGTGCGGCCTTCAACCTGTCCCTGTTCCCCCGCAAAAGGCTCTCGCGCTCTCTTTCTTTCTTCCTCTCTCTCTGCTAATCGTTCATCTCTCCATCCCCTCCCTCGTTCCATCACAGCGCCCCTTCATCCTCCGTACTTGAGGTAGAGGAAGCAGCGGTGACGCACATGCACCAGGATTCCCTCGCTCGTCCAATGCTCATTAGGTATTTTTAGCTTTCCTTTGAAACGGCATAAAAGTTCTCAACATTTTGTGCGCGGCTACGGAGGATTAAACAGTTAGTCCTTGGATATATTTCTTGCTTTGCCTTACTTTAGGTAGGTTTAGTCTGGTTTAGATTAGCAGACACAGTAAGCTAAAGCAATTGCCACAAAATACAATCTATTGTAACGGCAGGGTGGCACGGTCTATAGGTTTCCTCTGCTTTCTTTATCCCCTACCACTAGAAACATGTACATTTGGAATAAGGAATCATCCGGTGCGTCACATCCGGTGAGTACATTCTGTGTTGAACGCTCGTTGTGGGCAAGCTAAAAACTTTAGCTCTCTCTGTGTTACTATTGTTAATCCACGTATTATACGTAGCTGTAGAGTCCACTCTAGTTAATTATAGATCTAATTTGGCCCCTTATCTCCGCGGAGACTATTCTTTTCTCCGCTTGAACCAACACTTCTGCGTGGATTAAATTCCTTCTGTCTCTCTCCCCCGTAGCGCGGTAGCTCGCTTGCTGGTTTAGCCCGCTAGCCTAGCCATGGCTACCCCGTCTACGTCCTCCTCTTTCGCGCTGTCCTGCTCAGTTTGCCGTATGTCGAGTCAGAACCCTGCCTCCTTCACAGATGATAGTACTAGTTGCGTTAAGTGTAGTGTAGTGGTAGCTTTGGAGGCCAGGGTGTCCGAGTTAGAGGCGCGGCTGTCCGGAGTTTTAGCGAAGGCTAGTGTTAGCTACAGTCAGATAGTGGCAGGGACCGCAGTCCGCTCCAACAGTGCTAGAGAGGCTAGCCAGGCTGAGACTAGCCCCGCAGCGGGTCCCGTGCAGCCGGGACAAGACCAGGACGGACTTGTGACTGTCCGGGGAGGGGGAAGTGCTAAGCGCACACCCGTAGCTCACCAAACGCTTCACGTCCAGAACAGGTTTTCTCCCCTCAGCGCCTCACCGGCTGAACCTGATACTCTGGTGATTGGAAGCTCCATAGTTAGGGACGTGAAGATCCCAGCAGCTTTGGTTAGGTGTTATCCGGGGGCCAGAGTTGGTGACATCGAAGGTAACCTTAGGTGCTTAAAGCAGGGAGGGAGGCGGTTCCGTCAGATCGTGATCCACGCGGGTGGTAACGATATTCGGCGGAGACAGTCAGAGATTCTCAAATTGCAAGTAGGCGCGGTGTGTGAATTGGCTAAATCGATGTCAGATACCGTAATATACTCTGGCCCTCTGCCCAATTTGGTCAATGATGAAATGTATAGCAGACATTTATCATTTAACTGCTGGTTGTCTAGATGGTGCGAGCAAAATGATGTTGGATATGTCAATAATTGGAGCGCCTTTTGGGGAAAGCCCAAGCTCATGCGCAGGGATGGCATACATCCAAATTTGGCTGGTGCATCCCTTTTATCTACGAATGTGGCCGATAGCCTTAGTCGCGGCCCAAATTGACGGTCCAGATATGAGCCCCGGGCGCAGAGCAGTAGTGTAGAACACTCCTCTGTAACCACCGACCCTGCTCCCGGATTGTCACAAATCATCAAGTGTGTAGATTCTCAAATAAAGACTGTGTCTGTCCCCCGTAAACCAAAGACTAAAACATCAAATGCTAAGAAAACAAACGCTGGCGTCCGACCAAATAACTTAATTCAAATACCAGAACAAATAAAGACCGTGTCAGTCCCCCGTATACCAAGCACTAAAACATCAAAAGCTCACAAACCAAATGCTGGCATGCGACCAAATAACCTAACACAGATACCCAAGAGTAAACTTAACATTAAACGAAACAATAAACAAAGTGCTAAGCACATAACGTGTGGGTTGTTGAATATTAGATCAATCTCATCAAAGTCCATTTTAGTAAATGATTTAATTTGCGATAACAACATTGACTTTCTCGCCCTAACTGAAACATGGCTTCAGCAGGATGACTATGTTAGGCTTAATGAATCTACCCCTCCTAGTTACGTTAATTTTCAGGCTGCCAGAACCACAGGCCGAGGTGGTGGGGTTGCAGTGATATCACACTCTAATCTTGTTCTAAATCCCAAAAATAACCTAAAGTTTAATTCATTTGAAAGTCTAACATTATCTCTTACCTGTCCCAAATGGAAAAATCAAAAAGCTTTACTACTTGCTATTATTTATCGGCCTCCTGGCCCCTATTCAGACTTCTTAGCAGAGTTCTCTGAGTTTTTAGCCAGTATAGTGTTGAATTGGAATAAAATTATAATAGTAGGTGATTTTAACATTCATGTCGATAATAATAGTGATTGTCTGAGTAAGGCATTTAGTGCCCTACTGGATGGGGTTGGCTTTACACAAAATGTGAATAAACCTACTCACTGCCATAAACACACTCTTGATCTGGTTTTAACGTATGGGATTGAAATTAGCGACCTAAACGTTCTCCCTCAGAATCCCGTGCTTTCTGACCATTTTTTAATTACATTTAGGTTCCTAATCTAAGATTATACTAATCCACAGGATAAAATTCAATTAAAACGGCCACTATCTGAAAAAGCTGTGTTAAAGTTTAAAGAAATGATCCAGCCAGTCTTTAATACTATGTCTACAGAGAATAGCTCGCTTACTGATTTAAATAAAAGTGATGAGTTTGTCGACAGCGTTATGCTCACACTAAAAACAGCCCTTGATGTTGCGGCTCCACTGAAACAGAAAGTGGTTTGGCCAAGGTGCGTTGCTCCCTGGTTCAACGCGGAAACACGAACGCTTAAACGAAAGACTCGCAAATTAGAACGGTTATGGCGCAATTCTAGCACTGAGCAATCTCTTAGATCTTGGAAAAATTGCCTACTCGCCTATAAGCAAGCCATGAGGAAAGCAAAAACAGATTACTACTCTTCATTAATTGAAGTAAATAAAAATAACCCTAGGTTTCTTTTTAATACGGTGGCCCGGCTAACAAACAGTCACAGCGCAGTAGAGCCTTCCATTCCTGATACCCTTAGCTGCGATGACTTCCTTAAATTCTTTAATGACAAAATCACAACCATTAGAGATAAAATAAATGATAAGCTTCCCTTGTCTTCTGATCTAAATCCAGCTGTAGAATCATTGCCTCCTTTCAAAGCCTTAGACAAGTTCATAACTGTAGATGAGGCTGAGGTATTATCAATCATCATGTCTTCAAAACCATCAACTTGTCTTCTAGATCCAATTCCAATTAAACTCCTCAAAGAAATTACCCCAGAAATCTCAGATACCATATTGAAAATAATTAACTCATCTTTAGAAAATGGGTATGTACCAAAGTCCTTTAAATATGCTGTTATCAAACCACTTTTGAAAAAACCCAATCTCGATCCTGATATTCTAGCAAACTATAGGCCCATATCTAATCTGCCTTTCATTTCAAAAGTCCTTGAAAAAGTAGTGGCTAAGCAGCTTTGCCGCCACCTACAGGACAATAGTTTATTTGAAAAATTTCAGTCAGGGTACAGAACTTATCATAGCACAGAGACCGCCTTAGTCAAAGTTACCAACGACCTGTTATTAGCAGCTGACGCCGGACTAGCTTCAGTCCTGGTTCTGTTAGACCTCAGTGCAGCCTTTGACACAATCGACCACAATATTCTCCTGCAGAGGTTAGAAACTGACGTAGGCCTCAGGGGAACAGCCCTCTCTTGGTTTAAATCTTACTTATCTGATAGGCACCAATATGTTAATGTAAACCTAAAGTCTTCACCGTGTTCTAAAGTGTGCTATGGGGTGCCACAGGGTTCAGTGCTCGGGCCAATTTTATTTATATTGTACATGCTCCCATTAGGTAACATAATCCGAAATCATAATATAAATTTTCACTGTTACGCGGATGACACACAGCTGTACTTATCAATAAAACCAGGTCAGACAGATAAATTAGATGTGCTTAGTTCCTGCGTAAAAGCCATCAAGACCTGGATGACTGTAAATTACCTTCTCCTTAACCCTGATAAAACCGAGGTTATTATTTTAGGTCCTCAAAAACTGAGAGAGTCTTTATCTCAGCAGATCATCTCCCTGGATAATGTTAGCATATCAACGAGCTCTAAAGTAAAAAACCTTGGAGTTCTGTTTGACCAGGACCTCTCTTTTAAAACGCATATAAACCAGGCTTGTAAAATTGCGTTCTTTCACCTGCGCAACATTGCTAAAATACGAAACATTCTACCTAAGAGTGATGCAGAAAAACTTATTCATGCATTTGTTTCCTCAAGGCTGGACTACTGCAACTGCCTGCTAGCAGCGTGTCCTAAAAGTTCCCTAAAAAGTTTTCAACTAGTTCAAAATGCAGCTGCAAGATTGTTAACGCGTACAAAGAGAAGAGAACACATTACACCTGTGCTAAAGTCTCTCCATTGGCTTCCTGTTGAGTTTAGAATCAAATTTAAAATCCTGCTCCTCACATTTAAAGCCATAAAGGGTTTGGCTCCGCTTTATCTCCAAGACGTTATCGTTCCATATCGGCCAACCAGAGCACTCCGCTCTCAAAACTCAGGGCTACTAGTGATTCCTCGGGTCTCCAAAATCACTGTAGGAGGAAGAGCCTTTAGCTACCAAGCTCCGGTTTTATGGAATAAACTCCCAGCTCACGTTAAAGAAGCAGACACAGTCCCTACATTTAAGACTAGGCTCAAAACGTACCTCTTCGAATTAGCTTATGATCAGGTCAGTTAGGTAAAGCTCTAACCCACAGCCTGAAGTAAAGCTGCTTTAGGAGAAACTCTGCTGTGGGAAGTGCGGTACACTGAGCGCTATCCTCTTCTTCTTCTTACTGCAACCTTTGTCTTACTATGATACAATATTTATTTCATCTGTAGTCTGTTCATTACTATTCACATGGTGTCTCCTGTCCCACTCCCCCTTGGGAGTGCCTGTCTAGATCGAACGGAGGGACCCGGCTGAACGGAGGGACCCGGCTGAACGGAGGAACCCTGCCTACTGACAACAAGGACTGGACGGTCTGTGATCTTGGCCCGTCTACTGAGGGACTCCTTCGGCCCTGGGTCTCTATAGCCTGTCCGTCCATGGGAGTGGATCTCTCCTTCTGTGGTTCTCCTCAAGGTTTCTCGTTTCTCCCACTGGGTTTTTGAGTTTTTCCTTGCCGGGCTGGAGAGTCTAAGGACAGGGGACACCCGAGCTGCTCGTCGCCACCCACTGCTCGTCGCCACCCACTGCTGACGCTTATTTGGACATTATGTTTGCCTGGATATTTGATTCACCGGAACTTTACATTGTCTTATTTACTGTTCTGTTTTATTGCCTTAATGTTTGTTACAGCCCTATGAGGCAACTCCTGTTGTGATATTGGGCTATACAAAACCATTGATTGATTGATTGATTGATTAGGCCAGAGTGAATGAGAGTGTTTGAGTGAGAGACTGCGGAACAATGGATGAAAATGAACCCACGGCTACAATCCAACCAAATAAACAAATGTATTTTTTTTTTAAAACACACACAAAAACAATGTAGAGCACCAGTAAGAGATCAAACCTGCCCTGCATACACTGCATGATTTATTCTTTATCTTATAAGATCTTAAGATGTCACATTGCAAGACGTGGGCATTGTAAAATCGTGAGCGTAATCGAGAGCCCTAAATAGAACAATTGTATCTGGTGGGGCCTGTACCACCATGTCACCGCGGGCTATAACAATCCGACCTTGAGTTATCAGATCCCCCCATACCACTTACATTAGTATACTGCGGTTAATTTATGCAGGACAGGCACATTTGAAACGTCTGAATAAAGATGATTGATAGCACAGCGGAGTGGGTTTTCCATTTTAATAATTGCTATGAAAGCCAAAAATGAGCTTTCACAAAAATCAAAAATTGCAGTGATGGACAAGGAACTAGAAGCGGTGATTGTGTGAAAGAACGAGGTACTTTATCTATTGTTGCATCTGTCCATTTCTCACAAGTAAGTTAACATTATCTGATTTAAAATGTGTCATTGATGGGGGAAAGGGATTTAAATATTATTGCTGTCAGATAGTTATCATGGCAACTAATCCAAATTGTCAGAGGTATTATCAAACGACACTTGCCGCAGATAATCATCTTTCAACACAGACCGTGCCTATTTCGAAATTCCAAGCAAACAGTTTTGTTATGAATGGATTTATAACTCAATCTTTTTTACGCTAGAGGGAACACAATATCCTCTTTTCGAACCATGGCTTTGCACATTTTACTGACACTTTACTTATTTATTTATTGGTTTATTTGGTAAGGACAGTGCATATTAATGAACATACATGGGTCTCATGCATGTAAACAAGCCACACCGGATTGTAGCCTTGGGCTAATTTGCATCCGTCGTCCCCCATGCGCACTCTCAAACACACGCTCATTCATCCTGGCCTATTGTACACGTTTTTAGTGGTAGGGGAAACCGGAGTACCCGGAGGAAACCTACGCAGACACGGGGAGAACATGCAAACTCCACACAGAAAGGCCCCGTCCAGGTGGGAATCCAACCCAGACCTTCTAGCTGTGAAGCACGAGCGCTAACCGCTGTACTACCGTACCGCCCACTTGATAAAAAGTTTTTTTGTTTTAAGGTTGGCATTTTCTTAGTTGTGATAGTTTCTATGCAGAACTATCTCTCTATATTGGTTTTGTAAAGTTAGTGGGTCAAAGGGTAAGTCTTGTATAAAGCCTTCAGGTCAAATGCACTGGACAATGCCCACAAATGGTCATGTTTGAAACTGCCACAGGGGGAAAAGAACAAAGTGGTTCAGCGAACCAAATGTGTACACATAACAGGCAATGCTCACGGGGGTTAGCTCTATGTTCCCCCACTTCTATAGAGTTCGGGAATGTGATGTCATTTCGCTAAGCATTATGGGATTATCAGCAATTGTAAACTAATCGAGATTTTAAAAGTTAAAATACTGCAGTTATTGTTCACATTAAAACACTTGGACATCACAGTGAGTTAGATGTATTTACCAGCAGTAACTCACCAGCAAACGGAGTTGTTCCACAGCTTTTTTCTCTGTTTTTTATTCTGTTTTTAGCTAATGTTAGTCAATGGTAATGTATGCGAACAGCTGCAAAGCTCTCCATGGTAACCGATTAGACAGCAGCCCACTGTCCTTAAGGTTAGTGGCTCGGGCAGGGTCAGGGTTAAGCTGATTGATATATGTATGACATTTCACTTTCATGACTTGTGATTGGTTGATGAACCAACTCACCTACGGAAAAGAAAAATCTCACCCACACTAACGTTAAATTTATGCTACATGCTAACAGCTAGCTTCGAATTTTCTCTGCCAAAACATTCATCACGACCCGATTTTGACTTGAATATTTGCGTACACATGTTTATAGTCTGCCAAAACATCCAAAAAGAGTGAAAAAAATATAGATTTTTCATAACAGACTTAGTATGACTTCTTGCCGTCTAACTATTTTATTTACTTACTTTAAGTTGCTGTGAGGCGAGAGTGCTAGCCATTTCTTTTGAAGTGGTACATAAGGCGTAAGATCATTACGATCAACGATCATTGCATTATGTCTGCAATGAGAGCACACATTATGGAATACATTACATCTAACCAGCATAAACATCCTGCCTGATTATAGCCATTAGCAGGGCCAGTATCACATACCCTGCTGTCTTTCGCTCCTTCGCTCCCTCTCTGACACACTTTTAACAGGATTGCGGTTGCCATAGTAACCGAGTGCAGTCCGAGGATTCCGGAGGAGCAGGAGAAGAGTCGACTGCGGGGGAACAGTGTGGAGAGGAGAGAGGAGAGCTGAGGACAGGAAGTGTCTCTCCGTCTTTCTCCAACGTCGCTGTTTACATTTCTCTCTAATTGTTTCCTTTGCTTCTTTGTAACAGTAAAATGTAGTTAAAGGGTTGGTTTTGCAAGTTACATTTATTGAACACTGATTGGTGTTAACTCAATTGGAGTGTACTTTTATCTCACATGTAGAATGAGTAAAAACAGCACAGTGGTTAATGCCCTTGCCTCTCAACAAGAAGGTCCCAGGTTTGAGTCCCAGGTGTATGGACTTAGCATATTCCCACAGTTTACTTACCATGAAAAACATGGGTCCCGTCTAGGGCCAAAGGACGCTATACAATCAGCGTGTTTTTATTTCTCTGAACGCTAAAAATCCAATCCAAGACCAATTCTAACAGAGTCTACGGAAATTGATGTAAAACGTTTGTTAATTCGCCTACCAGAACTTCAGAATGATTAGCATGAGTTACAAAAGCTAGCGGTAGCTTAGCATCGAGCATGGAGGACGCTATCCAGACAAATGACAACAACTTCTTCGTTGATGTTAGGTCAAGATTAAGCATCTTTAGAGTTGTCAGTTGCTGAAGTTTCCATGAAATAGCCGAGGTCACAGAAGCACAATAGTCCACAGCTAGGCTAGCGTTGAACTAGCCCCACGTGAGCCCCAGTAGCCTGCGCAGAGCTTTGAGAAGACTACAAAGATGCGCAGAGTGATGTTTGCCAAGTGAGCTACTGGGATTTGTCGGCAGTTTGAATCCCAGCTCCCACAGGTGTACATTGTTGTGTCCTTGGGCGAGATACTTCCCCTACCTTTCCTCCAGTGTCATTGTACACTGGTATCTGAATGAGAGTGTGAATGGGTGAGGGGTTCCATGACGCTTTGACTGTCTAATGGAGTTGGTAAACGCTACATAAATTAAGATAATTTACCGTTTCACAGCTAGAAAAGTAATGTCCTCTGCTGTTAAGCTAAGTAAAGGAAAGCAAATAAAATTGGGAATACAACCAACTGAGGTACTAGCCCCTATCGACTAAGTCAATTATAGCTGCAGCTTCACACCAATCTTTAATTTCAATTGTTTCCTATTGTACTAGGAGCAATTGGTAATTTAATGGGCAGGAGAGCTGTGGTCAAGTATTCAGTGAAAGCTTGATGGTTCTCCAGGGCGGGCGTGATAGTGCTGACCCTACAGTCTGGCCTCTTTACTGCGCTGTGGTGGGGCGGCTTCATTGATCTGCGCTGCTGCTGAATGATACACTGTAGTGGGAATAGGGCACCAAACATGGGGACAAAAGTGAATTCAGTTTAGCGAGTCATTTGTACGTCTGATTCATGGATAAATAAAGAAAGATTGTTCTTGTTTTACGATCTAAATAATTGCCGTCTTTGCAATAAGCTAACTGCGGCCTTTAATTATTGCAATATCAATTCCATTGTGATGTCTATTATGGTGCTTCCAAAGCATTTACAAACATTTGATACGAAAGCAGAAGAGACTTTATTACCTGCAACACTGAAAACATTATACGTGGTCTTGAAAAAATCCAGGAAATCGATTGGCTTGAAAAAGTCAAGTTAATGTGGTAAATTATTTGCAAGTGTTGGTAACGCACTAATTTAAAAAAAATAAAGAGCACAATGTATTAAGTGTCAATTTACTGTCACTCAGGGTATCTGGCCTAAAGTTAACTCTGAAGAGGGCCGTGGACTCATTTTAAACATTGAAAACTTGAACAGAGAAATTTTAATATATTTGAAATATTCTGCAATAAAAAATTTCAATTGAACGTTTGGAAGTTAACTTTACTGGAGATTGGTGAGTTAACAAAACTTGTAAATGATTAGCCACATTCGCTTGACTTTTTCAAGGCAATCGGATGTTTTCATGCAAGGACCATTTCAATACTTAGTTTGCACCAGTGGAGGTAGCTTGATTGATGAGATACAAGTAAACAACACTAATTATAGTTAATATATTCAAGGAAGCACAAGTATTACTTTTGTCAGTTGCAGTCCGCCAGTTAGCCAGTGGTGGAAGGAAAAATATCTGATAAAAATTCTACAAGTATTAACATCCACCTTCAAATGTGCTTCATAAATCAAAAGTTCAAGTGTATGAAGTACAGTACACTAAAACAGGACTTTAGCGGTCAACATGGTTTCAAGATAAACTTTATAAATAATGGATTCTGGCACATACAGCTCAAATTAACCCTGGTTTAGAGGCAATACTGTCCAAAAATGCAACAGATCTCACTGGAAAACTGCCAGAAAGTGAATCGTTCAACAATAGACAGCTATAGCCTAAAAGGGACAGTGCAGTGACGGAAAATATATGGGTTCCTATTATACCAAAACGGTCTTGTCAAAAAATTTCTCCTCCACAAAAAAAAAAAGTCAATTGCAATATCCAGACATTGTAACTCAGTAGCGCGCGTCAAAGTAAGCTAATTTACAAAAAGATGTGATTTTGTGATATTCAAATAATCATGAATAATTTAGATCTAGGTCAGTGCAAAATGGGAATGGGCTGCCGGCTGTGTGCAGAGTCTAAAGGCGAGTTTGTTTACGGATTTCGAAAACAGCCTTGAATGTCAATCTTCAGAGACTTGCAAAGAACACTGGAGGTGCTTTTTGGCTTTGGATGTTTTGTGCAAAAAAAATCCCAGGGTGAAAATATAAAAATTAATCTGGCATCTGGTGGTATTAGCATTAGAAGCGACTTGCAAATGACAGGTGTTGTTCAGAGCCTAAAATAGGTGTGGGAAACAGGAGAACCTCTACTAAAAAGGAACATTTAAATTTAAATTTTCACAGCATTGATGACCCATGTGTGGGCCTTCATACTATATACCATAGGTGTCAAACAGCCAGCCAAGATGATTTAATCCGGCCCCTGACTTGTAGAGCATACATTCCTGAGTATGTAAAAAAAAAAACACAAAAAACTCTCCAACCTATTCCTGTGCGGAGTTATGAATGTTTAGGGAAATAACCAGAATGCTCCTTCCATCCACTAGGGGGCAACTTAAATGTAAAAATGGAAAGAATTCCACACGTGTCCAGCAGAGGGCACTGACATAATAAGAGATAGGATATAAACAACACATTATAGCCACATGGTAAATGGACAGTCTGCCCCAGGGCAGCTCCGGCTACAATAGCAGCTTACCACCATAGAGTGTGGAGTGAATGAATAATGACTACAGTATAATGACTACAGTGTACTTGGACACAGGCTTGTGAAGCGCAATACAAGTGTAAGCCATTATTATTATTTATTACAGTTCTGTCGGGTTTGTTGACCAAATCAGCTGTATTTTAAAATCACAGCTCATTATTTTTCATTTATTGGAAAAATGTTTATTAAAATGTATTTTCCCGTTGTTATTATATGCGGCCCGCGACCCGCCGAGGAAGCTGGATTTTAGCCCACGACCCAAATGACACCCCTGCTACATACAGTTCAATCTGCGGCCCTCAATGAAAAAAGTTTGGACACCCCTGACAGACAGTATTGGCGACAGCTATACATTTAGGTACTACACCATATATATTTTCTTATGTCACCCAAGCCCATGTGAAATCATAAACAGCATTTGAAAAACCTAATTATTTAATATAACGACGTCATGCCTTTCTTTGTTGCTTTGTAAAACTGTACATTCCATGACGCGCCTCGAGTTGACTGCTGCAACATGGCGGTGTCAGGAGAGCACGCATCCCATGGCCAGATCCAAAACTAAAAGGTCAAAGCTCATTGGTTGTGCTTGTATGTCTCACCAGATGGCTTCATGCCCCCGCCCTGTGTGTGTGTGTGTGTGTGTGTGTGTGCATGTGAGTGTGGCAGCGTTGGCATATGGGCTTCTGGATTGCAACCAACTGGTCGCACCCGCCTAACCGCCGGAGCATTGAAAACATATGCTAAATATACCCAAACGAGCCTTTTAACACCGCCGCAACATCACGTACCCACATAGTATCCCCACGACAGCCCGAGAAACCTATGTTTAGGATGATTTTTTTTTTTTGTATATATCCAACGTTGTAAGTGCATGTGTGGCCATGTGTGAGGAGCGGGGGTCTTGGCAGCTCTAACGTGTGAGCTCACCTAGTAATTCACAAGCTGCTCCCAGGCTTTAATGCTTGGGCGTATTATACCTCCACTGCTACGGTGTTATATAAGCCTGCGAGAACTCATCTCGCTGCATCGAAACCAGAGATAATTGCGGAGCATTATAGTATAGAGTTGGAATTAGCATGCGTGTCGGTCGCGTGTTCAATCGCTTGATGAGAAATGGGCGAATGCATTGATATCCGTAAAAGTAGATCTTATTGTTTTGAGTATTGTATAGATTTGAATTTATTTCATGAACGCCAGATTAAACGCCATGTACAAAAGCTGGAGTAACTATTACATCGGGAATCCATCGCGGTTCCAGCCAGACACTGTAATGCCCTATCTTTGCCTGGCCACCGTTCACACTGTAGCAGCAGAACATCTTTCTCTCCAGCTCTTCCATCTTCTAATACAGTGGTTCTTTTCAAAACCTTTCACACCAAGGATCACCTCATAAAATATTTATCTTTCCAAGTGCCTACAGACCTGGAATTTGGACTGCTGGAAAAAAGTCTCATTTTGACTAAAGTAAACCAGTAAGCCAGAAATAAACTAACCTGGCCAGCTAGACGAGACACTTTTCCTATTCTTGACAAAGATGGACGTGATTTCTTCGAGTTGCCGACGGGCGTGATTGACAGCCATATTAACCAATCGGAGAAAAGCATCGTCAAGCAGTGCGGCCGATGCCACCAAAATTTAGGATGCAAGAAGCCATAAGCAAGGAGTTTTAATTGTAGTCGGGTGACAACCACCTTTTGAAAGAATAGCGGACTTGAGTTTGTCGTTACTGAAGAATTCCAACAGATCTACGAATGTGCAACGGCTGTTTCAATTAGGGATGTCCCGATCCGATCACGTGATCGGAAATCGGCCCAATCGCGTGGTTACAGACTCGATGGGAATCGGACCTTACCTCCCGATCAGGACTCGGATAGATACGCGTGTCCATTCTCAATACTTTTGATCAGATTTCGGGTTATGGTGAACCACTTTCTGTCCTCTCCCCCCGGCCCAGCACCTCTGTCACTCACTCCACCTGGCTGCATCAAACCGCTCGCACCATCCGCTCGGTCCGTGTCTCTCCTTCGTCTGAGAAATCCCCAAATCCACACAAGTGCCAGCGCGAGAGAATAATAACTACATCCCCGATAACCCGTGCAGAGTTTACTGTAGGCTGAGAGAGGAGTGAGAACGGACGGGAAGACAGGATGTGGGGAGAGAGCAGTAAGAAGTAACAAACAGCTGTTTTAATCACTATTACACCGCCACATGTGACTGAACCGTGGCTACTCCACTGAGTGGAGAAACCCTCCTCGCATTTCTGCAGAGAAGTTTCAAAGTGCGTGATGGACAGAGACGAGAGCCCGGCCCGCTGCGCTCACACGCTGAAAGACGAGGGGAAACTTCAGTCTCTATTAATAACCTGCTAAACCACTGCCTCCTCTTCGCTCACATCCCCGCGCTACATTCAGCAGGTGAATTGAGGAAGAAGAAGCGCTTGTTTTCACTGCTGGTCGTCTTAAGCTTTTAGTAAAACACACGCCTACAGTAGATGACACGCGGTCACAGCTCGGCGGACGGTGCGCCGCGTGTGTGGACCTCGACCCCGTCCCGGTTTTCAGGCTGGACATGTGGTTACCCTATCTTCATCTAAAGAGACTGTAATCAAGTTAAACTGGCATTTAGCTTTTGGCCAAATATATTGTGTTATTTAACTGTTTGGCCAAATTACAGAAAAGTTATTGCCCACGTTTTGTTTTTATTGCCAATCAACAAACACATTTAATAACTAATGGGATTTTAGATCATCCTGTGTGTAAAATTATATTACACTGTAAAGACTAATATATTATATATATTAGATATACTAATATATCTAAAAAAATATATATATTAGGTATCGGATCGGGACTCGGTATCGGGCAATTCTCAAAATCAAATGACTTGGACTCGGGGGCTAGTTCCAGACTTTTAAACTGAAACAGAAAGCAAGAGTGGCTGGCTGGCCAGGCTAGACATAAACACCGTAAATGCACTATAAATTAAATTGTTCTGCTCCAAAATGAATAAAGTCTAAAATTGCAGATGACCCCAAGTACCACTTTGAGACAAAGTAGTCGATCAATTGGAAGGTGTTTTTGCGGATGCCCTTTGTCATGAATTGAATGTTTTTATGTTGCCATTATGTATGAAACGACCTCAATTCCAAACAGATGAGTCCAGGTGAGTACTTGTGGACAAAGCCTTTTTGACAAAAGAGACTGAGACCTTACACAAAGAAGTGACATATGTTTACTGTGTGTTCACAAACCAATACAAATTCACATTCCTTAGAGCTTTAGAGCGGCCATTTTCGATCAAATATGTAAATCTGAATTGTACATCAAAACGCACTCCCATTTAAATCTGGGGTACCTGATTTTTTGGTGTTGTAGAATACATGTATTTTTGCCACCTCAGAGTATGTTGTAAACACAGCAAAACACAGACCTTGTTGTATTGTCTTTACCTAAAGTTTTATCAAGCAATGGATGATAGAAGTCTAATCTAAATTAGTGGAATTATCTTAGGGGTGGCCGCCCCTGCTTCACTTTGTCACCACTCAAAGCTGTATATGGGTGTGAAATGTGCATATAATCACATTCTTTTAACAATTTGAATAAATAGGAGAGACTATGAGAGCTAGAAACAAGTTTGGGCCAAAACAAAAAATGTCACTGTTTGAACAGGAAAAATCCAGGACCCAAGCTTTAATACTCTTCAGCTGATGTTGCAAAACCAACCAAATCCAATCACCTGCGCGCATTTGCCTGCAATCCATTAACACTGCAAGCCAATGGAGAGAATCAATATAATTAGCAAATGATGTAAAAAAAAAAAAAACACACACCAAAAAAACAAGGGGCAATGGCGAATGATACAGTTTAGCCGCGGCTTTAATGGTATTTAAACAAAGACGCTGAGTTGGACAATAAAGATGAGCGGGTCTGGTGCTCCGACTGTTAAAAAGCACAATGGGCCAGAGTACAGAGTCTGTGCTAACATCCACGGTACCCAGGCAGGGATGACAAAAGCCAGGGATAATGTGGACATGATCATTACATTGCAGAATGTGACATCAGGGATACGATATCTCCACATGGGATTCAATTATATTTATAGAAAACTCCAAGGAAAACGTCAAATAGAAAACTCTTAAAACTCGTAGGGTTTAGGACCACAAATGTGCCATATCAAATATTAGGTCTAGCTAGGTACTGTCAGCATTGTGCATGGAGAGTTTTTGGCTAACTTCCTGTTGGCTAGTGTAGGGCAAGGACTACGTCCAGCCCACATTTTAACAAATAAAAAAAATAACACAAGATTTGTTTTAAAAGTGAAGAAAACTAAAATAAAAGTCAAGCTGACTGTATTTCATAAAATGTGTTTAGATTGTGACACTACTTTACCATTTGTTAGCATTAACGGAGTTCACCATTTGAATTTGGCGCAAAACTTTGGTATGCTAATTTTGTAAAATAGAAATATAAAAATGTGCATTTTCTTTTTGCTAGCATTAATGTCGGGCATTTCTCTCACAGTTATATCACTCCGAGGACAACGTCAGCTCACACTAAAGTCACAAAAAAGTAGTGTCTAACCTTAAAGCTCACATCCATCCATCCATCCATTTTCTTCCGCTTTATCCGGGGCCGGGTCGCGGGGGCAGCAGTCTCAGCAGAGATGCCCAGACTTCCCGATCCACGCACACCTCCTCCAGCTGTTCTGGGGGGACCCCGAGGCGACACCAGGCCAGCTCGGAGACATAGTCCCACCAGCGTGTCCTGGGCCTTCCACGAGGCCTCCTCCTAAAGCTTAAAGCTTAAAGCTCACAATAGATGATAAATGAACAAATCAGTTGATTTCTGTTGTCAGGTGTTGAAGTGCTGAGTTCCCCAGTCGTTTTCCTCAGTTGAACGAGTGTTCATGTGCATTTTCCAATTGGGGACAACAGTTTCCAAAGGGAACGCGGCATAACTCTCCATAGGAATAAAACAATAGAACGTGCTGCTGAGAAGGTGATTGGCTGTGAGCTCCCATTTCTCTAGAACCGGTTCACCTCCAGGACCCGGAGGCGTGTGGGTCGGATCACAGCTGACCTTTCTCACTATGCACCCCTCTCCCCTCAGGCAGGAGGCAATAATTTATCAAGACCCACACCTCCTGCCACTTGAACAGTTTTTAATGTTCAAGTAAACCCCCCCCCCCTTCCCCCCTGTTGCACTGTGTGTTGTGTCCACACTTAGATCAGCTGCTATCACTTTATCACTTTATATACCTACACATCTGTAAATACAATCCTGCTGTTGTTTTATGTCAATTGTCGTGTTCATAGCTTATTTTATCTAGATTCTGTGATATGTTTTATGGTGCACGTCAGCACCGAGAAAAAATACTAGTTTGTGAACCTGTTCTCAAACCATGGCAATAAAAACTTTTCTAAATCTGATTCTGAAACAGTCACGGAAGTTATCTATGCAGCATCCTATTGTGCCAGTGAGATTGAATAATGTCACTTTTTAAATAGGGAGAAATAGAACTTAACTTTTGATTGGCTTTAACGGAGTTTGATTGAACTCCGTTAAAGGCTAATGGGTGATAAAGCCAATTTCGGGAATTGGATGTCCTTAGTGATGATGGAAGAAATCACGTATGAAAACAAGCACAAATCACTACCTTGAGTCAACTGGGCGTTCTGTATGCTACAAAAATAATGCCTCGTGAAAAAGGCAACTTTAAATTTCATCAAGCGGGCCCATCTCTCGTCAGACCTGACAATCATATGTTGCATAACTCTGACTTCCAGACTGTAAACAACTGCACACACATACCCCCCTAACCACGCCCCCGTCATTCTGCGTCTGCCTCAACACGTTTCCTCAGCCCCATCCCCCGGACAATGGCTGGTCGTCCTTCCTGTCCCCAAAGGAAAAAAATCGGCACATGACCTCGTGCTCTGTATTTTATCTATGTGCTTTACCTTAACTTAACCTGATTGTAACATTGCCTATCTTCTTTTGTAAGACACATTGAGTTGCCTTGTGTACAGAATGCGCGGTGTAAATAAAGTTGCCTTGCCTTTGCTAATGACTGTGCAGGAAGTGGGACATCCCAAGCTCGTCTTCCATGGAGATGTCACTGCTTCGCCTTGTCCACATGTAGCCAAACATGAGATCTAACTGCATTAGGTCCGCTTCTAAACGCTCGATTTTGACGACCCAGTGCAAAGATATCATTGTCCGTGACTATAACCGATCACATTGAGTATCACTACCATGTCTGTTCATGCTTGTGAGTTCTGTGACCTGGCAAAATATAACCCGGAACGTTCCGTGTTGTGGGTATAAACGAGTAAAACAAAATCCGTCTGATGTTAATTCAAAGCCATTCCCGCGTAAAGGGCTTCACTGACGTGAGCAAACGGCGATCCGCCAAAGTTGACACCCGAACGTCTCTTCTATAAACGCCTCCCGCCGGCTCCTTTGTTTTGCGCTTGAAGACGGTGTGAAATGCTTTTGCACAGTAACACCGGAGCACCCGCCCTGGGAAGCAGCCGGGGACGAAAGCGCGGGATAAATTTAGACACGCTAAACCCTCGGTTGAAACTGCCGGTACGAGGATCATTTGTCAGGATTCAGGTTTACCGACTTCCCAAGTGTTCCCATTTCTCGTTCCCAAACCCGCTTTTAGCCTCATCCGAAACGCTCCACTCCAGTCTGTCCTCCCTCCTTTCGCACGCACATAAATATAGGGCTTCCACTTATTAAATATCAAAGACCAAAGCCGCGGTGTCCTAAACTGATTTGAGAAAACAGAATATAGGAACTCTGATGACGTTTGTTGGCACCGCGCGATCGAAAATTCCCTTTAAGTCTTCCTAGTGTGCACTCATCATGCGCCAAAGACATCAACAAACACCTACACAGGCAACGGAGGCAGCCAAAACACTTCTTTTGACAAATCGCAGCTTTCGTTTTCACAGACTGTTTGGATTTTGCAAAAACGGAACCACTTCCTTCCTATACGCTTAACACTAAAAAAATAAAATAAAATCACCCCTCGCACACACGACTGTAAAATTCGCCGAAAACGACGACCAGGAGCAGAAGGAGCAGAAATAATTGAGTTTGTTTCCATATTTCTACATTGGGTTACCATAGGAACAGGCATTGCAGTTTTTACTTCTTTTTTGTGTGTGGTTTTTTTTTTTTGCGCGAGATCTCCGTCAAGGCTGCAGAGCTGGGAGGAGATGGTGGTGGTGGAAGAGGAGGAGGCGGAAAGTGGGTCGCCAAGCATGTCCTGTAATTGTTATTTATTAGCTATAATTAAGCCAATTAGAGAAAGCGGGAAGGAGAGAGAGAGAGAGGGCTGATGTGATTGGGAATCGAGAGACGGTCCTGGGAGAGCACTGCAGGACAGGACCAAGTGCACTCCCCTCGGCCAAGCTCCCACTCGGCTCATGTCTCCTTCGCAGAGCAGCGAGCGGTAAAGATCACCTACCAAAGATTCGAGGTGACAAAACAATACGCAGTGGCTCAGGTCGCAGAATATCCAAATGCTTTTGAACTTCATCAGTGCAAACATTAGGTACATAAAGCCAGGATGAACACTGATATGTGGAATCTGATCTGAGCAGACCCTAAACCTAACCCAAATCTCAAAGCTCCTCGGGTGGGGGGGGGATCAAAATAGCGAAACGCGACATAAAAGCAACAAAAAGTGACAAAAAAAAGCCACACAAAAAAGAAACGAAAAAGCGTCAAAAATGTGACAAATACAATAAAAATCTATTTTTTTTATTAATCAATTAACAAAAATTGACGAAAACTCAACAATAAAGCAGCAAAGATTAAATAAAAAAAAGAACGTGAAAAGAGTGACGAAAACACGGCAACAACGCGAGGAATAGGACCTGTTCACATCAGTTTTCATAGGCTGTGAGCTCCAGCCAAGAAATGTTTAGATTTGGGTTAAGCTGAACTGGAGAAAATGCACTCGGTCTCTCTCATCGTAATTGGATGAAATGTCCCGCAGTGTGGCTTTAATCGCTCATCAACAATACATACGCAATCCCATATTCTTGGTAACAGAGGACAAAAGGGGTAAAGGCACCCTTCGAGAAAAAGGAATCGAACCCGCAACCACTGCACCAAACCCCGGCGTTTGACAGCAGCCCCGTTTTGCGCTCAGACTGTATGAACTAGGTCACCGTGGGAGAGACCAGTCAGCTGACAGTTGAAGCACTCGATCATATATAATTCACGCGTGGCCCTCACCCTAGCGTCTAACCTCCAACACGGACCTCTTAAATAGACGCGGCGGATGCGGAGACACGCTTTGGCAAAAGGGTCCGCAAACGTCCGACGGCCGCAGCGGCGCCGCGGGAGAGCTCCGTGCATTTTCCGGGATTATTATCAGTCGAGAAAGCGAGGGGGGGGACGAGCTTTTGATGACGCTCCAGCCCAAAAAGGATCCCGACACGCAGCGTGGCGTAGAAAACTGAAATGTCTGATACGAGCCATAATGGAGGAGGACAGGCTTGATCGGCGGCTGGAAGAGAATGTTTTTTTTTTCGGGATATATTCAGACATTTGGAAGTAGTTATTGTCGAATAGGATCATCTTTTAGGAGAAGAAAGCCCATTTTGAACAGCGCAGGTTAGGAATGCATGCACGGGCCGGGCATTAAAACGACTAACATGGGTTTTTGTAGCAATATACTTGTCACTAAATAATAAGGTAACATTTGTAACCCCGTTGGGATGCCTGTATGATGAAATAGATCTGCGGTTCATATGTGCTGGAAGAGAGGACTGTGTGCTTTATGTGAATTGGTCCAGGAACTACAGAGAAATCAGCAACAAACTAAGACTGGAAATCTGGATTTTGACAGTTACCACAGTTACCGCCATGGAATTCTTCAAGAGGGTCTAAACGCAGCCGATGGAGAGTCACGTGATCAGTGGAGCTCCAGACCTCCACCGGAAATGACGTCACCTCCCCTTTTTTCCCGTGACATTAAATTGAAACGCCTTTAGTGACCCCCACTATCCTTGAGGTTAGGATTAAGGTTAGGTTTCGGGTTAGTTTGGATTAGTTTCCATCGGCTGCGTTCAGACCCTTTTCGAATTCGTACCGGCGCTCCACCTCATTTTTAAACGATGGGCTCTTTAGAATGTTGCATCGCGTGAACGCAGTTGACAAAACTAAAAATAAACGATCCACATTCATTATAAACAATGAGAAAGAAGTCTTTACGCCCAGACAAACGTAGCACATTTGCTTGCACATACTGAAGCTCAGATGTCCTGACAAAACCTGAGTGTCATGTAGTGTTCTCCGGTGCCTGCGCTCGCAACGGCAAATGAGAAAGGAAAGAAGAGGGGAAGGCGCCGGGGGGGAAGACTGAGCTGGAGTGCACTCACTGCAGCTGCAGGGCCGGAGCAGAGAAACTCAGGTTCTGGGGGGAGGGGACACCAGCTATTAAACATGTAAACTCAATTATTTTAATTTGACTCATGTTTTTGCTGTAGTTTCCAGAGTGTGTTTAAATTGAATGAGCTGCCCCTCCATCCAACCCCGCTTTTGAATTTTTAATTTTTTTTCGGGGGGCACAAAAATGGCCATGACTTTTTGAAAATGCTAATTAACCGATAGGGAAAAACTGACCCTGTATTAAGGGTAAATTGCCGTCAGTCCAAAGAACATGATGTTGGATGCTGCAAATAGGGAACTGACAAGGATAATGCTGGTTTTTAAAGTGAGGTTCCAAAATAGGAGCGAAAAGATATTTTTCAAACATTTTCTGAGAAATATGGCAGTATACTTTTGTTAATACAGGCAGGTTGTACCTGGACAAAAATTACATTACATTTTAGTACATCCTTCCGAAATTAACGACTGGGTTAAAGAGGCAAACGTTCAAAGACAAAAGCGCAAAAAACTTCAGTGACGCACAACTCTTACTTTAAATTCAAGTTTCATAGCTCATGATGCAACACCTTTGAATAATGCTAAAAATAAAACCAGGCTGTGGGCTTGAAATAAGCAAATGATAGTGTAATGGGCCATAATTTTTGCAAAAAGAGATGCTTCATTTTTAGCTGCATTCAACCTTAGTATGACACGGGAAGGGAAATCTGTGACAAACAACATGATACCTTAATAAGTGGATTTCATACACACAAGAAAGCTCTCTTTTTCAGGTTACATGAACCCTGCTTCACCCCACCTCCCCCGCAGCAGCAGAGTATCCTCTTAAGCATCCCCCTTTCTCCTTCTGACCCTTAACAATAAGAGTATTTTGTAATAGTTGCACATTCCATAAAAAACGATGTAGATACACAATAAAGCATGTGGCCACTATTGTATTGTGTGTGATATATCTACTCACCAGTGCAGCTGCTGAACTAGTTGTTTCACAGTTTTGGTCGTTGCTAGCTGCTCAAACGTAGTGGACTTGTGCCCGTACGCTCAGTTTATTACATTCGAACGCACAGTATTTGAACTTGAGATTTCTGCAGTGTTTCTAGTGACCTGGCAGCTAACTAGAGTTGTGAACTATATTTTTGGGAGGGGATCAATGTTTTTCGCAAATATATGGGCAGGATTTGCTATCACCGTAAAATGGGGAATAACTCTATTGACCGCCCCCTTGTAATGTTAGCCCTCTAGTAAAGGTTAGTGAAACCATTTTATCCCCCAACAATGGTTGCCATACGTAAATGAATACAGTCTCCACACAGCTCATTTCCCATCTGCACTTTGTTATTGCATACTGTGGGCTATATACCGGCAATCAGCAAATAACATCATAATTGTGATTGCTGTAACCACGGCAACAGATAACAACAAGCGGGCCGTCTCGGCGGTAGGTATCACCGGTTGCCGCGGCAACAGCTCTGTGTCATCAGTGTTGTCCTACAGTTAATATTAACCAGTGTAAACATGATGCAGGGAGAACTGGTTATGAGCAGCGCGGCACACTGTTACCATGGAAACGGACCATGGTCACTGCTAGAGTAACCAGAAAGATGGGTTGTGTTTGTTAGTGTGCATACATAATCTCTTTAGGATTTTACATGCATTCGTTTATTCCTAATACGCTCTGGCAGTTGTGGAGAAGTAGTTATGGTATTTGCCTTCATTGTGGAAAATATAGCCTCGAAACTTCAGTATTTTTGGAATTGTACAAAGATAATCATGAGAAAAGCGGGATAGAATTTTGCCACTTGATGTCGTAACAGCAAAATTTAACTCATCTCTGTTCAAACTCGCCAAACTTTTGAAACTATAGGATTCTCGCGGCATTGAATTACATAATGGCAATATGAGTAAAATCGTAAGCTAGCACTTTGCAAAGGTTCACATATCAAAACGTAGTTACGTCCGAAGTCTGTCAGTGCAACAATTAGGCTCCGGCATGAGTTTAGCTGAGGCTAGCGTCGCATGCTAGCAGCGTTCCGTTTCACGACAGAGTCACGGAAGGGAAAATGGTGCCGTTGTATTTTTGTTGATATCACCTATGAAAGAGATCAGGATAGCTCACTCCGCACCCAGTGTTACAAAATACATACACTGCTAGCCTGATTTCTGCTGCTGCTAGCTTGATAGGCCTATCCGTTGCAGCTAGTCTTTTGAGTATTAGTATAAAAAATATCACTCAACTTACCCAAATACACAACAAAATACCATAGGCTTTTATTTTGAAACGAAAACCGATCCTAATTTAAGCTTAGAGGCAGTAATTTTCAACAACACGTCTCGTCAACCACCAAGACAAATCAGGCAGGCAATCATATATGAAGGTCAAACTGACAGCCCCAATCACACGTGCCGAACAAACGGCATTTCCAATCGCACATTAACCTTGAGAAAACGCCTCACTCGACTAAACCTCTACCATTTTCTGCCTGGTTTGGTCTCCGTCTGTCTTTTGTTCCTCTTATCCCCCTCCATCCCCTGCTGCCTTTCTGCGCTCTCAAACTAAAGCAAGCAGGTAGTGTTTCCTCCCGAGGGACAGCGGCGTACTGGAGCTTTGAAACGGCAAATACAAAGTGACACAACATTCATTTCTTATGCCCACGCGGCCGTTTCTCCCTCTCTCCCCCCCCCCACACAGACTCCCATGTAAGGGCATTTTTTATAAAGGCCAGTAGACTGACAAGGCGCTTCACTGAGGACTAATCGGGCACAGGATTGTGACTGAGGTTTTAATGATGGGACCGAACTGAGAATTTTAACAGGAAGACTGCATTTTGAAATATTTAAAGGTCAATTAAACTTATTTGCCCACGTTTTGGGGGGAGTGGAACGTTATTTGTTTTGTCCCACAGCAGACAATTGTGGGGAATGTAATTATAAAATGTTTTAATTGATTTGGAACTAGCAGCTGGTTGTTGTTAACATTGCTACTGGGGAATGTAAGAAAAAGTGCTTAAAAACTCATCTTTGTGAAGGCACGGTAGCACGGCGGTTAGGGCTTGTGCTTCACAGCAAGAGGGTCCCGGGTTCGATACCCACCTGGACGGGGCCTTTCTGTGTGGAGTTTGCATGTTCTCCCTGTGACTGCGTAGGTTTCCTCCGTGTGCTCCGGTTTACATTGTTTACATTCTGACAACAACAACAGTGAGAAAAAGCTTCTGAAGAAAGAAGCAATACATTCTTAATTCAATTGACGATATTTGAACCTGTCGACTACAAAGTCCATCCATCCATTTTCTTCCGCTTTATCCGGGGCCGGGTCGCGGGGGCAGCAGTCTCAGCAGAGATGCCCAGACTTCCCGATCCACGCACACCTCCTCCAGCTGTTCTGGGGGGACCCCGAGACGACACCAGGCCAGCTCGGAGACATAGTCCCACCAGCGTGTCCTGGGCCTTCCACGAGGCCTCCTCCCAATAGGACATGCCTGGAGCACCTCCCGCGGGAGGCGACCAGGAGGCATCCGGAACAGATGCCCTAGCCACCTCATCTGGCTCCTTTCGACGAGGAGGAGTAGCGACTCTACTCCGAGCTCCTCCCGGGTAACTGAGCTCCTCACCCGATCTCGGAGGGTGCGCCCAGCCACCCTGCGAAGGAAACTCATTTCGGCCGCTTGTATTCGCGATCCCGTCCTTTCGGTCATTACCCAGATCTCATGACCATAGGTGAGGGTGGGAACGTAGATCGATCGGTAAATCGAGAGCTTTGCCCCCGACTCAGCTCCCTCTTCACCACAACGGTCCGATACAGCGACTGCATCACTGCTGACGCCGCACCGATCCGTCTATCGATCTCACGCTCCATCCGTCCCTCACTCGTGAACATGACCCACGAGATACTTGAACTCCTCCACTTGGGGCAAGGACTCCCCACCAACCTGAAGCAGGGCAACCACCTTTTTCCAGTGGTTCCGACTACAAAGTAAATATAGCATTTATTCTGCTCTACCAGTTGAAACTGCCAATGGACTGACGCCAGGGCAGGCTCCAAATATTTCAAAATAGCTGCAGCTGCAATAGCCTAATCTGTACCTACACAAACCATTGTATACACACGGGCTAATTCAAGTAAATAATCTGACTAAGTGCCTTTTTCGACTGCCACCGATTTCCTCACTGTGACTCAACGTGGTGTTTCCATGGCGACCGGTAAAGCGTGGTGCAGATTCATCTCCGTCCGCGTGAATGAGCCATACCATAATACTCCTCTCGGCAGGTCTAGCGGCGTGGGCGGATTTTCACAGTGTAACGCCGCGCTGCTGTCTGCTGATTCCAAAGAACATTTCGAGTGAAAAATATTCACAGCAGAGGCAAGAGCGTTCAGCCTTCTGGACACATATGTGCAGTGATAAAATAGAGACTTTAGCGCACGGTCACACGAAATGCACCGGGTAATATGTTTTTATTCAGATGCTTTGAGACTTTACCGCCAACACCGGGACAGTTTTCTGCATTTGAACCAGCTTTCAACCAGTCTCGACTTAAAGCTGCAAAGAATATTCTCAAATAGTTGCTAAACATGTGTTAAAAACTTAAAATTCTTCAGTCTTCAGTGTTTATGTTGTCGTTTTAGTCTTGGATGTTAAAGGCCAATGTTAATTTGATGCATAATTAATGGTAAGATCAAGATCCGAAATCATTTGCAAGAAAAACAACCGGCTTGGCATTTATCTCATTTTTATGTTAGGTTAGGAAAAATGGGCTCAGGAAACGAGCCCACGGGGAGTTAGGCACAACAAGGGAGTAGTTAGGTACATATTTTGAGAAAATAGTCACTGGGTACTACTAGGGGTGTTGAAAAATATCGATCCGCCGATATATCGCGATATATTAGCATTTTTATACGGAATAAAACGAAGCCGAGGGAAAACTAAATACAGCAGGCTCGTGTTAAACTTGTGTTCCGCCACTGCAGTACTTAGTACAGTACTGTAGTAGTTTCTCCTCGGCTTCGTTTGTGTGCTACTGCTAACACAAACAAATTTCGAGATGAGCGCTATAGTCACGGTGGTGCCCGTGTTGTCATTATGTCCCTGATCTATGAGTGACACCCGTTGTGGAGTAGATAAGGTTTTAAATGCCCCATCTGAGTTATCAGTTATTACTGATCGCTAAGGACTCCCAACTATAGTAATACTAGAAAACGTGCATCCCCAGTTTAGTTGGTTTCATTACCAAGTTTCCAAGAAATCTGTTTTCCTTTTAAAGTTACATAACAACACCACAGTCACAAGTGCACATTAGTGAAAAGCATTTATATCATAAGATAGGCTATATACATGTGCTCGTCATATAATTAGATCAACATGAAAAAGTGCATTCAGTTCTGTTATACTGCAATATGATAGACTCATTACATGTAAAGTGAAGTAGTATAGCTTTTGTTATAATTTTTTATTATGGCTCAGTTTGTAAAAGCCCCAAATTAAAAATCTCGTAGAATTACAATATTTTGAAAATGGACTGTAAGCCATAATCATCAAAATGATAACAAATAAAGGCTTAACATATGTCACATGTAATGTATGTATCATATATTAGTTTTACATTTTAAGTTGAATTACAGAATTAAATGAACTTTTTCATGATATTCTAACTATATGACGAGCACAGATAGATGGATTGATAAAATGTACTTGACACAAATCTAATGAAGGCGTAGTATGTTACTGAACAATAATCGCAATAATCGTCTAATGCTTCTATATCGGGATATTGCGTATCGTATCGTGACCTGTGTATAGGGATACGTATCGTATCGCCTGAGACTAAGCGATACAAACCCCTACTGGGTACGTTTACAGGGTCAGACAAATCAGACAACTGGAGAAATCAGATAACCTAACAGTCAGATGTAATGCATTTACGTTCTCTTCAGAAATTGGAGAATCTACATGTGCCAGAGCAGATTTGGATTGTGTTTGGTAGCCTAGTCAAAGGTCCAGGAATATCAAATTATGTATATCAGATTATGTCAATTAAATACTCTTGAGAACTCCAGAAGTTAGATTATGAACTGATTTTGGTCTGCATGTTACCGTAGCCACTGAGGTGATGATATTTCTTCATGGGGCTTGTCAACGTTATGAGAATGTCATAATCAGGACTCACTGGATCTTGCTACCAGAAAGGGACATTAGTGCATTCTAATATCGATGCCGTTTCTACAATTTTTGCCTATAAGACAACATTAGCCCCCACAATTTGAAAAAGTAAAACTGTGGAACATTCCTTTGTCTAAATTGTCGTAAAACTACAGTGGGAGAAAAATGTATGTGAACCCTTCGGAATTTCTCACATTTCTGTAAAAATTGGTCATGAAATGTGGTAATGAGTAAACAGTGTCTGCTTAAACTAATACCACCCAAACAATTACATGTTCTTATATTGTTATTGGCCATAACATGTAAACATTTACAGGACAGTGAGGAATAAGTAAGTGAACCTCCTGGCTAAGGATGCTCCAGGAGCTAATTAGACAAATGTATGCAGACATTCAGAGTCAGGTGTCAGTCCAATCCCTGAGGTGTAGCTTTTAGCTGCGCTTGCCACAGAAAAACACACACTAAGAATTGTCTCTCTTTGAGAAGCATTGTCTGATGTTCACCATGTCTCGCTCAAAAGAGCTGTGTGAAGCCCTAGCTATTGAATCCTAGGGTTCACTTACTTTTTCATCCCTGTCCTGTTAATATTTACGTGTTATGGCCAATAAAAAAAATGATAACATGTAATTGTTTGGGTGGTATTAGTTTAAGCAGACACTCATTCTACTAATTCTTGTGATTTTAATGAAATACTTTTTCCTCCCTCTGTAGGTGAACCGGTACGCATTGTGGCTTTCTCTAGACATCTGAGAAAATAACTTAACAAAATAGAGACATGCGGCTTTTTACATAATGTTTCTGCAGTCCACAGTGGAAAACCCGGGCCTGAGGGACTCTAATTGACCATAAAAGCCCATCTTGACGAAGGTGGTGTCACTCGGGTAGAAGTCGCGGAGTTGAGCGGTGCGGTTAGATCTGCAGGGATTGTGTGGGCAGACAGCACTTCGCATTTCCTGTCAAACAACAACACACCTTCGTAAATGGACAATCTCCTCGCTGTTTACGACCCATGAATAGGCTCTGATTGAGAAGTTTATGTGCATTCAAGAGTCAGGGCATCAATACATATGGGAAGAAAATGCCTTACTCTGATATCCCATTGCAGTGGGTTTGTTTACATTTTGGTTTCACGAGAGTTTGGTTGCTGTTCTTGTGGCGTGGCATCCTAAAAGTATGTAACTACACGACCACGCTTAGCCAACCATTTAAAGGTGCCTATGTCGTGCTAATTCAGCTGTATTTTCTTTAAGGTTTTAAGGTTACATCGTTAAACCCTCGTCAAAAGCATTCCTGCATGTGGTGCTTTTCGATATTCGTCACAAAGAGAAATCTATAAAGGACTATTGTGCATTATGATCCGGGCACACCTTCACCAAAATTAATTCCTCTCTCAAACTCTCTTTTGCAGGTTGCTAACAAGGTTTCATTTCCTTTTCATTCCCTTTGCTGGCGTTTGATATAACAGTCCATTACTTAATTTGTATAAGTGAGGGTATTTTCCGAAATACATTATTTTGAATTAAATGACCGTGGCTAAAGGATTTATAGAAGTGGCTGTAAAAGCACAAGCAAAGCAATATACCGTATTGGACCTTTCGCAGATCTGCAGTTGGGAAAAAAAAGCAGAGATTCCTTTTAGCAGTGTGGAAATTCTCCTTAAAAATAGAGGGATGAGCAGCCTTGTGCACGCAATCCAACCCCCCTGAATCAATATTTCATTCATTTCGCACACTTCACTGCGTTGTAGACGACAGTATCAACCTCACAACACGCCTTAGTCTTCCGATGTATAGTGTTAGCTCGCAAATCACAGCTGCTCTTGTGGAGATTTACCAACTTCTACTATTAGTGATTATTTTGAGCTGTAAGTATCAGTCCACTGCTTTTCTCCTCGCTCTTTTCCTTTGCCTGACTCCGGAGTGGCTCCCCTTACTCCTTATTGCGCCGCTCCTGTCGAAAAGCTGTCACATGCTTGAGGAAACTGAACAGAACAGTGTAGCCCCATACTTGACTCGCGCTGTAGGCCCAATGGAAGGAAAGAGAAAGAAAGAAAGAGATGGGACGACGATTGGTTGTGTACAATGAAGCATGGGAAAACATAAGCAGGCCCACTCCAACCACAAGCGGTATGATTTTGTTTGTGATCAGCCCAGTCCTATGGGAATCTAGGCAACAGCAGTCAACAGGCCTGTATCCTTTTCTCGCTTTCTTTTCGTTTTATCCAAGAGAACGTATGTTCAAAAAGCTATCGGGACACAATGAGAGTGTGGAACTCAAAGAGTCTTGAACTGACCTAATCTGAAGTGGGTGTGTTTGTCGCGTACTAAAAAACACAGCAGACAAGTCCTGAAACATGGTAGAATCTCCCAATAATATGATGACATCCATTTTATGTTTTGGACCAGGAATTTGTATTCATTTGTCATGGAGACCGTGAAATTTAGTCAGTCCAGTGAAAGTTAAAGATATCTTCTCTGTAATGATGCTGCCAACTCCCGTCACAAGAGGTCAGTAAAGGGGCAATAATTGGCTTATTAAAAGTGACGTATAGATACAGACGGTGTGTTTGGAATTGCCCATATGGTCATGTTTGAAGCAGCAAAACAAAGAAGGGAAAAACTTAACTTTCACCCATTTCTTCAGCATTACTTTAACAAATGCTGAATAATTAGTATACTTTTCTACTAAATGAAGATACAAATACACTGTGAGGAGCAAAATGGTTCAACAGCCCATAAATACTTAAAGGAACAGGCCACAGTTTTTACATACTGAGATATGTTCTTACCTGAGCTTAGACGGGTTGCTGCGTACCTGTCTGGTCTTTGTGCGTGCGCTCGGTCACGCAAAAAGACCAAAGATGCTGTTAGCATTTAGCCTCTCCTCCTCTCCTCTATGGAGCCAAACGTGGTGAACTTAAAAGCGACCAAGCTCTTCCACGTTTTCCCTTATTTAAATACGGTGACTTGCATCTTTTGGTCTTTTTGCGTGACTGAGCGCACACACAAAGACCAGACAGTTACGCATCAACCCATCTTAGCTCAGGTAAGAACATATTTGGAAAAACAGTAGCCTGTTCTTTTAAAAAACAGACCATGCTAACCAGGAGGCTAGCAAAGCTAACGTTAGCTTCATGCATACGTTAGCTAACGAGTGCCGTTTGTTGCTGTGAAAAAACATCCATATGGACACAATTTTGGCTTGACTTTATTGGTGAGTGATAAATATGTTTATAGTCTGCCAGAAAGTGGATAAAAAGAGTAAAAAATTGTAATTCCAATAAAAGGTTTTCTTCCCCTCAGCTAGGCCACGCCCCCTTGTATGACGCATTTCCGTCTGTATCTATCGCAGCTAATCTCCACAGTCAGCGTCATTCAGGGGAATAACAGACAGCTTTCCACGGACTTAAAGTCACCAGAAACTGATCAATATCTATCTCGAAAAGTTTGAAATCAAACCGAATTTCCTTTTTGCCCAGCAGCACTTTCATACACACTGAAAGTTTCAAACATTTACACGCCACCGTTCGGTTGCCAGAAGACGTTTTATACTGCGTTATGTAAAATAATCACAGTTGCTGATCATTCGTTAGCACTATAGGTAAAATGCTTCGTAATATAGTTATTTCTATGCTATAAGATTTCCCCCAGGGTTGTAGAAATTTCTGTTGCTTCTCTGTGACAGCAAAAAGTGAGAATGTTGCTAATCATTCGTTAGCATTTTAAAATGATCCAATATTGCAGCGTTTTTGTCACTCGCAAACAAAACATATTTTTGTGAATATGTTTTGACCGGTCTGAACCATTGTGCGATAAAACCACCGTCTGGCCAAGGTCTCTATATGCTTGTAAAAAGTCACTGGTTTTGTCTTTTTTTTTCAGGCGGCAAAATAATAATGAGTTGTAATGTTCCTGAATGGGAGAATGGAGGCGTATAGTGCACTCTTCCTTAATGCCTGCACCTCTTGCTGTTAAGAGCATAGACATTAGTCCATTAACTCTCTTTTACAAATAGACCTAAAAACCAACTTTGATCCCGCTGAATACAACAGGATTACTCTCTAAAGCCTTAATCCACAGGCTCACTCATTACCGCATACGCATGGCTCCAAACTACAGCAGTCACTGTACACTGTCAAGCCTCCAAATTGTTCTTTTCAAATGCAGCCGCGAAGGGCATGTTTCGAGTTTGAGCAACATTGCGTGGATTCAAAGTCCTTTTCATTACAGTTGATTAGCCGGACTGAGCGCTCCATAGTATTTTTCATGTCTCCCATTTGACTGGCTGTCAAAGTGTGATCAGGCGTGCACGTCCCAAAGTAATGGCTGAACGGTCGCAGAGAGCCGCGCTGTGCTTACAGTTAGCTGCCCGTCGTACAACTTTGAGACTGCGGAAACGACACTTTGACATTGAAGTAAATAAGAACATGTTAACCAAGATTCTCACTTACATTATGCATTCCTAGCATTTTAAATGGAACACACGGGCAAGATTGACTTTTTTTTTTTTTAATAGGTTGGATGTAGATGAACTAAAGATGCATAGAAACCCACAAAAGCTCAAAAAGGTATATCTATATCAACAATTGTAATCATATTCTAGTCCTGCACACTAATCTATTAAGCTGATTATCAAGAATTTATCTGCTATATACTTCACACATAGGCAGGCAATAGATATCCAGAGCGCTTGAGCTGAACGGACGAAGCAAAAAAATAAAAAATCATCATTCTTTCTCAACCCTTTCTTAATCTCTCCCCGATTTACCTTCTCTCCTTCGCACGGCCAGCTAAAGGTCAGTCGTGTGCGCGCCTTAGAGATAAATCAGCTCTCATCACATCATCCTTTAACATCTTTATACCCAACACACAAGACCAGCGGACTCCCCCCGGAGAGGACTGGCATTAGCTCGAGATATGCATACGACCAGGAGGAACCTGAGTAAGGCAATAACACACGACCCGTCTTTTCCATTAAAACCCAAAGCCTAGAGCTTGTTTGTTTGCCATGAGAATCTCACCTCATTTACATAAGAAACAGTAGCTCATTCCCCCAATCAAAGAGCAGGATCTTCACTGTAGACTCGGCCCTCACGGGGCCTGTAGTTCGGCCGTTAGCATCAGAGCTGAAGGCTCTGATGCTAACGGCCTGTCAATCAAAGACAGGCCCTCATTAATATACAAGAATTCTAAAATACCTCACGCAAACCTGCCTTTTTTCTTTAACTGTACCTAACCCAGCAGGAGCAATATGTAGCTGTAGAAAATGTAAAATTATTGGAAACCAGGCTTTACAGTTGTTTAAAACGTGTGTAAAGAGCAATGCTTTCTGGTGCAAAACTAGCTTTTCTGCCGCCACCAGAAGGAGGTACTGCAGAAATGGCGGACACCTGCATGGTGGTCGCAAAACGGTGTTATCCGCGGGCATTGTTCTGCGCACAGAATGTTTTTGGTTAACTTCCTGTTGGCCTGTGTTGGGTAAAGACTACTTCCTGTCAACATGTTAACGTAAAGAAAAAAAGAAAATAAGATTTGAAAAATAGAGGAAAACTTAAATAAACCTCAAGCCGAGTGTGTTTAATAAAGCATACAGCAGTTCAAATAGTTGTGCCATTTTGCAAGTTGTTTGCGATTTAATGCTAGCTTTTAGCCTTAAGGCTAAAACGCCTGCAGCTAGTCCAGAACGCCACGGCACGGCTTCTAACAGGAACCAATAAATGTAACAACGCTTGAGTTGTGTCTTTCATTCTATTTTATTGTTATAACAATTTTATAAATTTTTTTAATGTCTTAAACTTTAAAATGTTTTATATATATGTCTGTTGGTTTGGTTTCACTTTATTTTATTTTTGATTCCTACTGTCGATCTCATCATGTGCAGTATTTTGGAAACGTCTGTTTAGAGAATGTGCTCTAGAAATAAATGGATTGAATTGAACAATCACAAAATGGCCACCAGAGCTGTTTGTATGGACATTGGTTCCATACATATCGCATTTCTTTTGTCTTGTGCAACTCATTGTACGTTGACATATCTTGTAAATGTAGTCAACAACTGTATTTTCTTCATTTAGGGTATTCCCCTTGTATCACTTTTTAGCTTGAAATTATTGAAAGGTAAAATAACCATCTGCTCAACAAAAGTGTGTTGCAAATTTTGTAATTTGTAATAGTGTAACGTGTTTTTAAACAGGAATTATAATTTTCAAACAAAATGCCCGTCTAAAATGAAACATCTTATAGCTCCACATAAATGTGCAAATACACTGGTTCACAGAATTTTAATGACCACTCATGACACCCTCTTTGCACCATGTTTTATGGCACCCGAAGACACTGGCCATTACTTTAGAAGTTAAAACGTCGCAAGGAATCGTTTGAACATAGCATTCTCCACAATTGACCTCACAGGTAGTTCAGCTGCAATATGAGGCGAAATAGACGGAAGAAAAGTGGTTAATGCGATTTTGATTGGATAATGGAAAACGCCATGTTCAATTTGGCTTGCAGGGAAGTACAAGATATAGTTCCAAAGAGCAGGGAGTGGCATGCGCCGGCCCTAAGCGTGTATTTTATGGTTAGGAGGGATCAGGCTCTCGTGATAGCGTTCATTGAATCTTCAAGAAGCCATTACCTCCATTTCTTTCTCAGGTTTCACGCCAGACTCTCCGCTTTATACGCCCAGTGTGAAGAGAAATCAAATTAAATGTGATTAACCTGGTAATTCTACTTCTACTTGGACGTTAAGCCCATTTCAACCACAGAGACAAAGTTGGAATACAAGTAAAATAAAGGGCAAAATGTTTTCTAATATCTCTGATTTAACCATCGTGCTCTTTTAGAGCCATATTCCCGCATCCAGCTCACGTGCTGTAGTTTTACTGCTTGGTCTTAAAAACCACACTATCACCATGGGAACACAGTAGGAAGAATGCATGATGGAGTATTATGTGATTGAATAATGGAACACAAGGCTGGACACTTTGGCCTGGGCTGTGCTGGAAGATAAACTGCTAATGTCTAATGATCTCATGTTAACATCACCACTAAACGGTGACCAAAAAAAAAGAACTGCCTTGAAACGGTAGTTGGCCTGTTTAACAGTGCAATTTCCAGGGCCTTTTACTTACAATGCTGCTTATTAGAGACGTTTTGCACGGGTATTTTGTGTATGCACAAGAAAAAACAAGGCTGTGTGTGATGTAAAGTGATGGTTACAAAAGCAACGAATTGCATCGCGAATGCAGGGGCGGGTCTAGAAAAAAAATTACGGGGTGGAAAGCAGGGTCAGGGATCATTTCTGTGGTGGCAATACATTTTACAATGTTGAATGTTTAGAGCGCGGGTACGCTAGTTTTACTTGATCACAATGCAATTTTTCCGTTAAAATAGTAGCATTGTCCATAATATATACGTAGGGGGTTTCTTACTCAGGTCAAATTTTAACTTTTGTAAAAATAAATAAATAATAATAATAATAATAATAAAAAAACAATCTTGGGAGCCACGCGAGTTGACACCCGGCTCCTTATTTAGCTGTAAAGTTGTTCATTCTTTGTCCTGTGCTCGCCTCTGTAAGCACCCAAGTAGCTTCTAAAGCAGATGTGAGACATCACATTGGTTACACAGACCAAAATAAATCTATTAAATTTATCTGGCTTTGAACATCTAAATTGGAACTAGTCCTTGAAACAATGCATTTCTTAAGTTCCAGGTTGATGACTACACTAGAATTTAGACAGTTCCAGACAAGGACAAAACCTGACACCAATGGGGTGGCAGCTGGGGTGGCAAGACCCTTACTAGAGGTGGCACCTGCCACTCCGTGCCATCCCTCTAGATCGGCCCCTGTGTGAATGATGAAAGTCCACAAAATGGTGTCCGTAAGAGGAAAAACTTAGGAGACCGGAATCCGCCTAATCACTTTCAGAATAGAGAAATCAGACAGTAACATTGTATAGCATGATCAATTAAGAAGCAGTAGAGAAAAAAAGATGAGATACTGATTAATTTGATTTAACCAAAGAGGGATGGGCTAAAGATGCGGATAGTCCGTCAGTTACACTGGGGAGAAAAGCTGCAGCACAAACTAGATGAAATGTCAAGAAGAATGTGGGGACAGGGTATTTAGAAGATTTACTTGGCTGGTAACAGACTGGCAATAGGAGTTAGGAAAAAGGTAGGTAATCCTGGTTTAAATACCCTTTGTTAATAAAAAAAAAAAATATCCAAAATGTCAAAGATGGATGACAGTGGCTGCATACATCTTTATAAAGAGGTCCAATTATGAGCTCAGATATGCTCCCGCTGTACACGCAGCGGTGGCGGCACATCCAGCTGAATTTACAACCTTCACTGACGATTGCTTTAGCTCCAAATGACAGATTTAAAGGGCAGCCAGGGAACCTTTAAATTAGCCTACAAATATTAGCTTATCTCTTCTGTCTTTTATCCTCCGTAGCATTATCACAATCTGCATCAGTCATCCGCAATGTGCTTTTAAATCAAGTACAATTTGACAATTAGCTTCGCCTAGCCTGTGTACGTTAGCCTTCACTGAGCAAAACCGCACCAAAAGAAAACATAGGCTATTAGTCTGTGTAAGCTCTCGGTCGTACAGGAGTTGTCCATCAGCTACTCAGTAGTTAAAGTCTTCGTCTCGAAGACTTTAACTACTGAGTACAGAAGATGACACAAGTACCTTCATTGAAGATGGGCTATTAGTGTTAAAAATCACAAAGCTATAAGATACTTAATTAGGCAACGGTGTATTCAAGAGCTAACCCACGATAGAAGTAGATTACAATGAGAAATTAAAATGAAAAAAATCAAACAGTCCGTAATTACCTAGTATCATTAGCGCTTCAACGGCCTTCTCTTGTAACACATGCCCAAACCAGTATAATTACAGTGTTTTCAGCAATAGACTTTCGCTGCATTATTGTTATGCCGCTTTGCTAGTTAGAAAATTAGCTGGATAATTATATGCGGTAGCAGTATAATAGGGGCCCGCAGGAGACTGACGCCACTCAATAACATGACTCAAGGCGCACAAAACTTAACTGCACCGCCAGCTGAGATTTAGCCTGCTATTGGGGACAGTTTTGATTGATTGGCTAATAGGCTCAGCTACAATACGCTAACATTAAATCAGTGTGTGAATCAAACAACGGCAGTGCCTGAATGTCCAGCCCTGTTCTCCTCGGACTCTCAATACATTGTGGTATATACTGATGGGTCTATAGTGACCATCACTGCTCACTACTTTTAAAGATGCATTATGAAGTCTTTTTTTTTATAAATAGCTGGCAAGCATTTTCAAAGTTACTGGGTTTCTGTTATCACAACATTAGGGTATTAAGTCTGTAATGTTTAGTTGAGTGATATATGCTATTTCGTCTTTATTTATAATATAAATAAAGACGAAATAGCATATATCACTCAATTTGTCTAAATATCCTATAACTCATATAGACCGAGGCACCCTGGCTCCAGAGAGTGACAGTTCAGTGCATTCTTAAAAATGTTTAAACACCTTACTTTCAAAACACAACAGTATGTTTATAACCCCGTGGCTTCTGCAAACATTTATTTCACCTCAAAGCCTTAGACGATTGCGCAAAACGGACAAAACATTTCAAACTGCTGACAAAATGCGCCTCACAGTAGAATTTGTGCCCATGTTGTTGCTGCCGTTTCAACACAATACGCGGCCCGTTGGGAGAAAATCCTGAGCTCTGCTTCCTATTTCTGCTTGCTGTGATTGTGGCCCACTCCAAGACCCTGGGCGTTTGTGTTTCGTGCTTGCCCATCCAATTTGTAATCCAGTAGTGTTAGATTTTCTGTTCGCCATCGCTTGCTATAATTGTCGTGACGCGCCGCGCTTATCCCCCATCACACTGCCTTCTTTGGTTCGCAATGTTGTCTCTATTCATTTGCCATATCTAGCAATAGCCCGCTTAGATGTGTCTGTGCCGCATTAACTGAGGGATTTTTGTTTATGTCCTCGCACACCAAGATGCATGCATGAAGTTAACCAATACAATTAGGACCTCACCAAAATGTAGTCACTCTGGGACTAATTACAATATTCAACCAAAGTTAAACCAGGATTTTAAAGGTGCATTATGCAACTTTTTATGCAGTAAAAAAAGTTGATATTTGTACATATTTGACCTCGTAGTGATCCAGTGGCTGCATGAGTGGTCAGCATGGCGCGTTGATCCCGGTGGTCTCTACAACGCTCCAGGATCACTTGTTTTATAGGTTTTCTGATGAGAGTGTCCCTCAGCAGTGAAAACCTTCCAAACAATTGATCCTGGAGCATCCAAGAGACCATTGTGATGGAAAGTAAATGCGCCATGCTGACCACTCATACAGCCGCGGGGTCACGACGAGGTCAAAATGCACAAATATAAACTTTTTTTTAACATAAAAAGTTGCATAATGCACCTTTAATAGAGAATTAACTTGAAGTGGTCTGAAAACTAAGATCAGGTCTAAACCAATAAACCAGGTGTTACGGCCCCAGGCCTCCAGTCACCCTCCTTTTTGTCCTAAATTCTGTTGTGTGGCTAATCTCCTTATGGCCTCTATGTAAACCCGGGCTGTGTGAGCCCTGGCCTGGGATTGGAGGACCGGTTTCCCACTCTGGGCTGGTTGGCTACTGCTTCTCACTGCTGATTGGTGGGGCGATGGAACACCTGGCCAATCATTAGGACACCTGATGCTGCCACGCCTTTAAATGCCTAGCTCACCAGACATTTGGGACTGCTGGCCAGTACGCCATTTTGTGTACGTGCTCCTTTGTGTCTTTACAGACTATTTGTGTTTTCTAGGAACACTCGTTTTAGTTAACTTAGTTCTCATTTTGGTTGTCACTGGTTTTGTTATTAGGCCTACTGTGACTTGTTTTGGAGACACTCGTTAGTTTTTGTTAACCGTTGCACATTTTGTAAATATCCCCTTTTGTTAGTATATTTTCTTACTCTTTGTTAAATTGACCTTTTACACTCTCTTTATTAAATTACAACTTTATTTAACCTTTTTACATCTTGGTTTTTGTTACTTCCTTTTACATAGCTGAGCCGGGTTGTAACACCTGGGACCGGGATTAAACCGGAACTAAACCAGGTCTGGACAAAACTAGAACTGAATAAGGATTAACAAGGGTCTCGGGATGATAGCCCTTAGTATTTCAATAATCCTATAATATGTACATCCCTGGCTCCAGATGGCCTTAAAGCAGAGCCCAATGCCCCAGACCCTCTCATTACTTTCTTCTGTTCAATTAGCAGCCGATCGGATCCAAGTGGCTTTGCTTCGAGTGGCTGTGTAAATCAGTGTGGCGACAGGCACTGGAACAACAGGGTTTTGTTAACTAATCAAGAGACACAAACACAAGCTGGGGCAATGTAGGGGTGCTTTGCAACAACACAGCTGGGGCGCACATGCAAAATATACCCTTATTAAGTCATTGATTAGAAGCAAAAGGGGAAGAAACCCCCCAAAAATCCCAACCATCATCAAAAAAAAAAAGGAATGAGCGCGATAAATCTTGAATCTATTTACAATTACGTAAATAGTCCTAATACCGTATCTTATCGAGCTAATGCAGAGAGTGCGCATTCAAATTGACGGCGCATTTCCTCCAGCAGCTTGTTCCTCTTACTTAGAATAACTCGCGTAATGCCTGCCTACACTCCGCATCCATCGCATTGGCTGTTATTAATTCCATTACTCGGGCATTTTACCTTGCAGTCCCTAATGTCCTCGTTCAGTGTTTGGTAAATGTCCGATTCTCTTCTCGTTCATCCGGCAGATCAAATAAAAATGGCCCCTGGGAGACGCACTTAATTCCATTAACCTTTCAAGACTGGTTAAGTAACACGAATTTGTTATCTAGGACTGTTTCCCTGTACGTTCTGTTATGACATTTTTATTCTCGGAGAATTTCGTTTTGTTGTGAGCACATTATTCAAGAGCTCTGAAGACATGAGCTCTTTTTACGAGCAAGATTCAGCAGATATTTTGTTGACGACGGTTCACCTCTCACCTCCAGCGGCTTCATCTGCAGCTCATGGTTTAGCAGCAGGCTGGACCTTAACAGTTCTCGAAGGGAGGGTCTTAACTTTAACAGCATTAAAGCACAAGACCGGCCTGTTGCTAAGAGATCGTTGCTGACGAGCTGAAAGACTAAACTTCCTCAACACTAAAACAACCCAGTACAGATGAGGATATTTTTCTACTATTCTGTTTCTCTTTTCATGTAGGCTCTGTCATAGAGGAATTTTCTATCCTAGTTTTCCAATATTGTCCAGTCACCAAAATTCAAAAGTCTCTCCTGTGGTTTGTCAGCAATAAAAAACAGACTCTTGTACAACTGAGAGCTAAAGGGCCTGTCACAGTTGGCGCATTGACCGCAGCGATTTTGTCCCCCATTTGTTCTGTGCCAAAATTGAAATTGCCATCAGCCGCAAAGATCGCAAAGTAGACTTTTAAGAACACAAGAGTCACAAGATGCGGTTGAATCGGATAGTGTCCAAATGCGAGTGTTGCAAGGAAGAAAGCGAATGGTGAGCGGCTGGTGAGCGAGTGTTTCACGGGAAGACAACGCCGCGAAGTTAAAGGTACTCGCCAAAGCCACAGTGAAGACCAAATGAGGGAAGAGGAAACAGCGTCTAGCCTCTATAAACCTACAGCAGGAATCGCACGAGTGGCGCTCACCAGTCTATCACCATCTGTGCGACTGAGACGGTCAATAGCGGTCACTCATGCAGATGCCCTTGTGCCAAAAGAGAGTGCCTGCACGACCTTCGTATTTTGAGGCCACAAATGATCGCATAGTGCCCGTGCGCCAATTGTGACAGGCCCTTTACACAAACAGCCAAAGTCATTCCTTTTAAAGGTCCACTATGTAACTTTTAGTTAGTAAAATTGATATTGATATTAGTGCGTATTTGACAAGTAGCTGTATGGATGGCGCCTTCGCTTTCCATCCCAGTGGCTCCTATGATGCTTCAGGATCCATTTTATTTCAGGTTTTGGGGGATTTCTGGTAGGTTTTCGGAATTGAATGTACGTAACCATGGACACAATTCAATCAGCAGTGAAAATCTAAAAAATAAATGATCCTGGAGCGTCCCACAGGCCATTGGGATGGTAAGTAAAGGTGCTACGCTGACCACCCGAGCATCCACTGAAAGGTCAAATACGTATTAATATCAACTTTTTTTATCACTTTAAAAAATCTACTGCCATCAAAATTCTCACAAGCACAACTGTGATCGAGCCAAAGATAAAAGCGTAGCATGCAACGATTTTAAAGACGCTAACACTAACAAACGCGACAATGAAAGACTCTTTTGCCTGTGTAGTGCCAATTGCGCTCACTGAGGGTATGCAGGTGAAGTCACAGCGTGGCAACAGAAGCCAAATGAACCCCACAGTTGAGTCGTGAATCTTAGTGTTGGGCATGTTCAGTCTGGGACGTTACACTTAACATCAGTGGCATTCCAAACAGACTCTTCACCTATCTGCCGTTGAAAGTAACATTACGACCAGCTGTAGTTCTTATTCGTTTCCCCTCGTGAAGTACATATTGTGTTCTTCCCCGATGATATCTTTATAGCTTCGTTCTCGCGCTGTTATTGTTTCTCTTCTTGCCAAAACACAGGAAATAGGATGGCTTCTAAACAATCACACTCCGCAACGTGTTATCGCACCCGAGTTCACAGACTCCCCAGCACCTGATCGTAATCATTCAGAAACGCCGTACTTGAAAACTCTAAACAGGCGCATCACCACGCCGCTTACCAAATTAGGAGATGCAACAACGCGAGCTTCTGCAAACTTGATCTCGAGGCCGCCGGTATAACGCAATGACTAATCCATCTCATCTGCTTCCAATCGACGACTTTAAAGGACTTATAAGCAGCTACACTGGCATTATCTTTCTATTGGCTGTGCAATAAGGCAGTTCCCTGTGTTTTGTTCCATTCAGGTAATCCATTTTAAATCAGATTCCTTCTCAAGAGCTCAAAACGCTTGCCTCCGCCTCCTGATGTCATGAGGTGGTGCTCATCTGTGGTTTGAAAGTTCAGACTAGGGCTGAACGATTAATTGCATTTGCAATTTTATCGCGATATTACACAACGCGATTTCGTAATCGCAGGGCACGCGATTTGGGAAGTAAATAGAGCAACGAGATATGGCAGCAAAGTCCGCTCCGTCGCGTGCTTTTGTTTACGTCTCAGTCTAGTTAAGGTGCGCGGTAGATTGTGGATGTACAGTGAAAATATCAGCTTTTATAATGCAGCCACCGCGAAGGAATATTGCTTTTCTCCGTTAGCATTGCGTTAGCCACAGCGCTAATCACGCTGTCGCTGCTACTACACGCTCTGGTGATCACAGAAACTCCCTCACCTCCGGATTCACACGTCTCTGCCTCCACAGAGATATATAGGTGAGTCTGTGCTGATTGTAAAAAGTAAAGAGTCGTTTGTGGCTCAGTTTAGGGGGCTTATGTTTGGGAATGTTGTGGATAAAGAACTTATCTCAAAAGCATAATGACGTTTCATGACCATTAAGTATCCGCGGAGGCGATGTGCCTTTATTTACCTTTGCGTCTACCGCATATCCACTCCGTAGGTCGTACAGACGCTAGATATAAACACTAAACTGCAGTATGAAAAGGGTTGGTAACTAGGATCCGAGGCAGGAGTCCGTGTCATGTCTTATTTTGCTGAGGAAATTAGCTGTTTAAGCTGAAATGTCACTAAATGGCTGCGAGTCAAAGAGACGTGTCTGTGTCTGGCACCTCATGTCCCGTCTCCTTGTGTCAGTGTTCTTTTCTTTCTTCATGGCCGAAATAATAAAGTACTATTTAATAAATTAAATAGCTTATTTTGTATTAATTGGGAGTTTGATTTCCTAAAACTTTTCCAACTAGTTAAAGCAGACGTTTGTTCTTACTTTCCTGCACTTTAGTCTGGGTGATGTTACTGACTGGATCAGTGAGTTATTTTTTTTTTCATATCTATATAATTTAGCATTTATTTATAGACTGTACTGTTAAGTTCAGACAGTTTAAGAAGTGCAGTCCACACACATTTTGAATAGGTCAAGCAACAATTTTGTTGCAATTTTCACTTCAAATATTGTTTATTATGAAACAGGCTGATTTATTGCTTGTGTTAGGTGAAAAATACATGAGAAGAGGACCTTGCAACAATAATCGCATATTTAATCGCAATCGCAATATTGAAGAAAAAAAATCGCAATTAGATTATTTCTCAAAATCGTTCAGCCCTAGTTCAGACACCTTTTCTGGATTTGTTCTGATCATTTTAGAGCTTCAAACTTTCCCTAAAACCGATCTTGCCTTTACCAGTTTTCCATACATACTATCTTAAGTTCTGAAAAATATCATTGCCCGAAAGTACTTTGAAAGCCTGATCACTGTGGCATTGTTTCAATTGGCTTCAGCAGTGTCAAGAGACCCAGTGCTGCAGTCAGTTTTCACCAACGTGTTGTATCGTGACCACTGTGCAATGCCTTCCCCAGCACATCCCAAAGATTCTCAATGGGGTTAAGATCCGGGCTCTGTGGTGGCCAATCCATGTGGGAAAAATGATGTCTCATGCCTAAACCACTCTTTCAAAATGTGAGCCTGATGAATACTTGCATTTGAATCTTAGAATGCATCGACCATCAGGAAAGAACAAATCCTTTCATGGAATAACCTGGTCATTCAGGATGTTCAGGTAGTCAGCCGATCTCATTCTTTGGGCACATAGTGTTGCTGAACTATAGACCTGACTACAGCCCTAGATCCACTGCTTTACACTCTGTCACAAATGGCTTCAACAAATACTCCGATAAACATTACTTCTGACTGGAAATACTGTTGTTGAAAATCATGTTCAAAGGCTTTTCCCTTCAACCAGTCTTTTTCAACCTGTTGGACCAAAGGATACGGATACGCATTTCAATGTTCCCGTGAGTAATTGGTTCTTCTCCATTTGACACGTCTTTCGATGTCAACTCAACTTAACCCAGTAAGTAACTGAACAAAGACACCATTACCTGTGATCAAGAAACGGGACACTTGACAGTGAATGCATTAAACATTGCGGACAACCTAAACTGTTGTCGGCCCTAACCACACACTCTGGAAACTCTTTGTCTTACACAGATACTATTACAAGTGGGACATGGTACAGCGGCGCCATGGTTTGTGTAAAACAAGAATCTAACTGCTGCGGTGCTGATCGAAAATAACGAAAACCTCATAATAAGTTTATAGACTGAAACTAGCCAGAACTACTCAAAACAATCGCCAATGTCATGTAATTTTGAAGTTATGCAAGCATTTATACTGTGATGCCAAAATGGACACTTCCCCGGCCTTGACAGAACACAAACACACATCCTGATCTGCTTGTTAGCGCAGCATCTTGTTAGCTGCCCCGTCTGGCACTTCACTAACCCAAGACATCTATCGACGTGCCGGCCGGCCACCAAATGTTACCAGACACACACACACACGCACACACACACAAATATCTGTCCTCAGGCTGCTTGGTATTAGCTCCCAAAGATCACAACTCTCTCACACACACATCAGTGAGAGAAATCAATCTTCATTTCTTGAGGTTAGCCAGTGAATCACGCGGATTGCTAGGTTAATTACTGGTTAAACTGACCGGACGCCGTTGCTCTCTGAGAAGATGTTTTAAGTTCGCCATTTGTCCCACGTTTAACAAGCTTCGAAATGTCAGTGGGAAGTGCGGGACGATTTAGCTGCCTGCGAGAGATTTGTGCACACCGGGAGTTTAGACTTCAGCGCTCGGTAAATTGTTTGCCGATTGAGATTTTTGTAGGGTTTTCAGCAACGATTTTAACAGCCTCAGCGACTGTCCGTGAACAAGGAACTGGCAAAAGTGTCTAGCAGCCTTAACCACAAAGGCCCCACAGAGGAATGTAAACTTACCTGTACTACACAATGACAATTGTTATTTCCAAACATTAAAAGGTTCTACTGATTTGTGAGCCGTAAATTCTCAGTCGACTCTGTTAATGTGATGGATTTCGTAATCAATCAGGTGAGCAAGCCACTAAGCAACCAGCTGTAAGAAGCAAACTTAACTTTACCATAAACCAAGAATACAGTGACAAAAAAAGGTTACATTTTGAAACATTTTCCTGTATTTGTCTTTCTTTAATCCCACTGACATGGGATAATATAGACGGCTTCTTGGGCAGGTTCGATCCCCAATAGGCTCTAACTTTGTTTTATAGCCAGTCAATGGCCAATGACCGAATCATTTGTTACGTGGCGCTGACATTTCTGCACTCTACAATATATACAAATGTGCCAGCAGTTAAAACGGCAATTGGCAAGTACGCTTTTTACTTAAAACACAGTGTGGCGAGGCTTTGCGTGCATCGACCTAGCATGGTGCCAGGAGCTGTGATGGCTTTCTATTCAATTAGTTTGTACGACTGTTAGAGCTCTCACTTTCACAATTCAAGCTGCGGTCCCCGATTTCTCCAGTTCTGAAAAAGCGACCGAGCGAGCAGGTTGATTCGAGTTGTTAGTTGCAGTCCGAACTCATTTCTAGCTTTCACAAACCCTTTTGACACATCCCAATTCATTACAAGCGTACGTTTATGCACATTTCAGAACTTTCGGATTGGGAAGCAAATCGCGCTGAGACCAGGCAATAACCAGAGTGTTCTTAAACATCACAATCGACTTTATGTCAAGGACTGATGAGAATGATGCCACAGAGTGCACCATCGTACGGAAAAGTCTCAATTCGTCAAATTTCGGAACATAGTTTTCATGAATTGCTACTTTTACAGTTGTCTTTAGTGTTATTCAAGGGTGAGAAACATTGGTTCTGGGCCAGTATAATGTCTCGAAGCTTCCATCTGTTGGTGTCATTTTTTGTTATGTTTTAAACTTGTTCAACTCTCCATTGGTTTGATGTGGAATACCAATACATGTGTCCACAAGCATGAATAAAAAACATCATGAAGCTTATGAGGTCTCTTTGAACCTTATGTTTTCTTAACCATGGCTTGATGTAAAGTGATGTAAAAATGATCATCGTTGGCATGTCATTAAATAACTTCATGGAAGTTATCCAATAAATACAGTCCTAATTAAAACACGTCTTTTGATCTTCTCTTCCTTTTTTCTGTCTCAGTCGGCTGAGATTTCCATAGAGTTTTGAAAGAACTGAACTGACACCTGGAGTTTTAAACCATCAGATCCCAGAAGTGATCATAAATGCATCAGATCTGATTAGTGGGTTATCTGATTACTCAAATAATCTGATTTCTCTGACCGTGTGGAGGTTGCTGTACTATCTTTTGAATGGTCACAAGTCCTCAAAATAGCATCCATAACAGGAAAAAGGTCACAAGACTGAAACCGATAAATAAAGCAAGCTTGGCAGTGTCAAAGCCATTTCTCATTACAGCCCATCAAGAGGGCGGCGAGAGCACCCAGACCTTTTTAAAAATGAAAGCGTGTTAAGTAACCTTTCCTCACAATGCAAAAAAAAAAAAGAAGCCTTAATAATAAGACAACCACTGCCCCGCGAGACAATTAATCACCGTCTAAAGATTAATCACTGAGCATTGACTCCTCATGTGTGCGTTTGTTAAACGTGCGTGTATATAATGGGCCTGGGATGGAACAAACAAATGCCAAGTTCGATACGCCGGACAATGGATCATTTACACACAGAGTATACGTTCATTGACTGGGAGATGGTACTGATGTCTGGCCTTAGAAGGGAAAACACAACCACGCCTCAACCACGCTACAATCAATAGGGAATGTGTTTTGGCTAACCTCGTGTTGGCTAGACTTGTTGGTAAGACTACTTCATGTCAACATTTTAACGCTAATTAGAAATGATGTAACATTTTTAAAAAAACACAAGAAAACGTAAATGGAGGTCAAGCAAAGTGTGTTTCATAAATATTAGTTCAGAAAGTGGTGCGAATTTTTTGCGTGAAATTAACGTTAGCCTTTAGCTTCAATGCTAAAACACTAACAGATATAAATACAAAACCTCCAGAGAGAGGTTTTAATATGTTTTAAGTAATTATCCTTAAATATATATCAATTTCAGCAAGACATGGCAAACTTTCCATCGGAATAAAACAAAGCCAGGAAACGGTCGTTAGCATCATGTTACTAACGTTCCCTGCACAGAGCCTATGGAAGAAAAGAGAAATGCTGCTTTGCCCTGGATCTACAATAAAATAATGTTATCTTTCATTAAACGTGTGTTGTTTTTCATTTGTCGATCAATATTTGGTGAATTTTACTTTTGAATCAACATGAATGGGATGGAGGAGAAACGCTAGCTTTAGCCTCACAAACGTTCAATAGATTGTGTTTGATTGTTTGCCACTGAAAGATAAACCCTGGTTAGAAACAAGAAGGGCATCAGGCATGGTGTATCCTGATTAACATAATGGTTGGTCCAACGCAGTCTAAACATGCCCTGTGCCAGACTGCCCACTCTAATTTTAGACAAGCAACGTTTGAACAACAGCTGGCCATTTCAAGAAGCATTTTCCGCCCCAAACATTTGATTTACATTGCTTCGTCCTGCAAAGACGGAAGCTCAAACATAAACTGAACGCAAGCTCCTCATTTTACCCTGCAAACAAGAAGCTACACAAACTCTCCGAAATATGTCTAAAAGGATTTTTGGTGCAGGGAATAAAATAAACAGGTTCCATAATGTAAGGAAGAACCCCATTTAACCGCATCTACAAAACAATCTGCCAACTCTAGTTCCCATTTCAGAGGGGACTTTATGTGCTGAATGTCCAGACTGTTCTTTTTGGGTAATATGCAATTGGCTATAATCATAAACCAATCTGTGCAGCAGTTATTCTGAGCGGTAGAGATAAAACAACAGAACTTAGGTCACCCCATACCATTTTCCCACAGCACCTCTTTAGAATTACGCAAAATGAGTACAATATTGGGCCTTGTTTCCCGATGTTGTGACACACTATTGAACTTGCAGATTGTGTTTAGTGATTTCATAATTAGATAATTTCTTACACGGGAGAGTAACCTAATTTGACTCGTCATAGGTTTGGTAGAAATGCTGAAAGCCTTTGGGAAGGGAGAGTTACCGGGAGCTGCAGGTTGGAGCCCCCTGCAGTGTACACTGCAGTTAAAAGTGTAGCGTTTCCTTTCTCTTGACATGCCTTGACCTTGAAGCGTCTTTTACACTTCTGTCATCAAGAGAGTCCTTAAAACTGCTGACAAAGAAGACAGACCAAACACATTTAGAGTATACTACAATGCGAGTATATTGTCAGGGATTAAGGATTCTGTATTTTTCTTTATTTTTCAGTGGAATCCACTATTGCTGTGTTGCAGGGGACATCACAGCATTCTAAAGGCCTATTATATGGGGGAAAACATTTTTAGTTTTTGAGCAAATATTTGGTCTTGTACAGAGAGATCTTGGACCCAGTGACTGATACTAATGATATTTTTTGCAATTCATACATTTTCTTTTGAGCTATAACTTGTGAAAGTGTAATGCTGTTATTAGGAAAAACTGGCTCCTGCCCCCCACTGGGTCCGGTGACATCATCACATTCTAGAACCTGCAACCCAGCAATTCCTATGTTTTTTATAGGCCTATTAATTGGCTTTGATCATTCACAATAGAGTATCATACGGACGTGGAACTTCCAGTGTAAAAGGTCAACGGTTAGTGCTCTCGCTTCACAGCTAGAAGGTCCCGGGTCCGATTCCCACCTGGACGGGGCCTTTCTGTGTGGAGTTTGCATGTTCTCCCTGTGTCTGCGTAGGTTTCCTCCGGGTACTCCGGTTTCCCCTACCACTAAAAACACGCACAATAGGCCCAGGGACTGAAGGTGGAAATAACCTGGTACAATGCATCTCTCCTTTCTGAGGCTAATGTAGATTGTACTCTGTCCCTGTTCAAATAAATAAATAAATAAAATAAATGTGCATGTTGGTGGTCAGAGGGACCGTTGGCACAGATGTGTGCAGTCATGACAGCGCTTCTGTCAGTCTCCTCCAGGGGAAACTGAAGCTACTAACGTAGTTTACCACCACCGAGTATGGAGTGAATGTAAAACGCTCTCATGTAAAGCGCTTTGTGACCATGTCTGTGAAAGGCGTTATATAAATAAAGATCTTCTTCTTCTACCAAAGCAGGTATTGCCATTTCTTTTGAATTTTTGCAATTGGACCAACAGTGAAATTTATAGAGTACTGGGATGAAAACAGAATCACCATTTTACTGGAAACCTTGAACGAAACTTGATTTTTTTTATTATCTTTGCCAAATGTTTGATGGAAATTAACAAACCAAGTTGCTTTCTGGCCTTTAAGTGTAGCAGTATAACATTAGTACAAATAGAAGATAGAAGTAGTACTTTCTATATTTCATTTTATCGGAGGAATTGGCCTGGACAAGAAATGTACCTGTTAGAATATTGTTCTCTCATCAAGAGCAGATCTGGAGCTGTATTTCGACCCAGTTGCGCATCTTTGAGTAATCTTTGAATCTTCTCCAGCAGCTGTTTCTTTAGCACAGCAGCGGCAGTTCCCTAAATGCTCCTCCCGAGGTCCTACGTATTCTCCATTTTTTGCTCACTAGCCACACAAGCCCACATTTTTTCCTCAACCTTTTTTTCCTCTTTATTGAAACGGCAGCGCAGCGAAGGAGAACAGGAAGATGGGGATGGGAGGGGCTAATGGGGAGATTGTTTGAAAACCAGGAAGTGTAAGATGGAGATAAATAACTGCAAAGAGCATGATACCAGCTCTTTGAGGCAGATCTGTCTACATTCCCCCCGAAAAAAAATCGACCTGATCAACCCTATACCGATCTACTGTATGTGTAATTAAAACTGCACTCACTCTTCACAGTCACGGCTGGCGATTCTCTTCCAATTCACACGTTATCACACCTTCATGTTCATTCCCTTTCTACTCTCTTCCTTTTAAAACCCTCATAAATAATATAGTTATTGACTCAGCAGTCGAGCGCAGACACACGGGCAGTGGATCGACCCCCCCATCCCCGAAAGCTCCGCTGTGCCGCGCTGCCATTCTGTTGCCTAGTAACCAGGTAGAGTTTCTAGTAAAAATAAAAGAAGCCCGCTCTTCGCTCGTAGACTTCCACCACTGTCCTAGACTTGCTCCTTTTCCCTCCCAATAACCTCCCTCGCATCCAACTTGAGATGTTCACTTCGAAGATTCGGTCCCATCAACCGTTAATAGAACAAAAAAAAGGCGGGGCTTTTCTTACCCCGATTTCTAGATAACGCAAACATGAGTGCTCGGTGGAGTGTAGACAAAGAACACGAGATGCTGCAGAGTGCTGGGAGGAGAGAGAGAGTGTGCGGGAGAGGAAGCGAGCTGCAGTTGGCGTCGGTCTCCGAGGAGCTACAGCTAAGTATCAGGCTAAATCCATTGTACAGTACGGCGGTAAGAGCATCCAGCCCACTTACACGTGCTCACACTTCAACCTCAGGAGGCTTTACACATGGCCGGTACTTTGACTACGCAGTACATTCGAGGTTGTGGCGTTAATGGCTAATTAAATGGCCCTGCACCGAAAACATTGACTTGTAGTCGGGTGAAATGTAATCCTTGCATGATGATTTCAGACATACAAATAGAGGCCATTGCGGAGTCTTTGAATTGTATTTTTTGATCATTTTTAGCTAAGGTAAACCCAGGAGTAGCGCTAGATCATTGTTTGGTGTCATTCTACTAATCAACGAGGCTAACTTGCCGAAGGAAAGTTGCAAAATATGCTCATGAACACATTCCCGTGACGAATCGGGATTTGCAATATAACGCAGGAATGAAATCATGATTTTGCTTTGATGCAATGTTTAATCTATTTTAAAGTGACAGTCTGTAAGTTTGCAAAGTGAGAAGAAACATGTTTTAAAGAAAAACGATCAAATTCCTCCCCTCTTCGACCAGAAAGCCAGAGAGCAAGAACAGAATTTTCAAAAGTAAAAAATCAAGCTCCCTCCCCCTCCCCTCCTGACAGGCCAGTTCACAGGTAAAGCCTGTCTCATTGGTCAAAGTGATGGCACCAGGACTTCTGATTAGTCTGAGAGATCAGCAAAGGGCGGAACTTTAGAAAATGATTATTATTTAATTTGACTTGAAAAAAAAATTACATTTCGTGACAAGACGGTCAATTATACACGGTCCATTAAATTTGTGAAACATTTAAACTTACAGACTATCACTTTAATCGAAGAATCAACATATTTGCAATGTCTCACACTTTTCCAAACAAGTTCAATGAAGGTACTTGATTCATCTAGTTGAAGTCCTCGAACGTTTCCCCTCTCATCCAAAAGGCTTCGTCAGCGACAAAGGTCCCACTCTGGATGCAGCTAAATATATAGACCAACGGGGAGGAGTTACGGTAGGCCCGGCTCCTCCCCTCTAATCACAGCTACTCTCACCTGTGGGTAAACACCTTTGAAGTCTGTGCACCGCAGACTGAGGGTCTTGTGCTTTCTCTTCGGTGTTGATAAAGTCTTTTCTGTAAACACCGAAGAGAAAGCACAAGACCCTCAGTCAGCGGTGCACCTCCATCTCAAAGCCTCCAACCACTCCTTTGAGGACGGGGAGGTCAAAATTTTGGCTAAAGAAGAACGTTGGTTTGAAAGAGGAGTTAAAGAAGCTATTTTTGTCAGGAAAGAAAATCCCGCCATGAACCGGAATGGCGGCCTCAGATTTAATCTCCCGTCACTTTACTCCAGTCTCCTTCGGGAGAAACCGAAAGGGCACGGCCAGTCCAACAAAAGAACAATAGGCAGGTAATTAGCAGTGATCAGCCATGAATAGGACAGATACTGGGTAGTGATCCTCTATGAATAGGACAGGACTGACCGATACTGAGGTGAGCAGGTCGTTAGAGACGCTCTACTTCAAAGGTGTTTACCCACAGGTGAGAGTAGCTGTGATTAGAGGGGAGGAGCCGGGCCAACCCTAACTCCTCCCCGTTGGTCTATATATTCAGCTGCGTCCAGAGTGGGACCTTTGTCGCTGACGAAACCTTTTGGATGAGAGGGGAAACGTTCGAGGACTTCAACTACTGAGTACAGAAGAGGAATCAAGTACCTTCGTTGAAGATGGACAACTCCTGTATGACTGAGAACTTACACAGACATTTTCCAAACAAGTGAAGCCCAAAACATTATCATTGCCTATTCAAACAACAGCAAAGAGGAAAAGCAGTGGGGGGAAAAAACACTTCAAAGACTCAAGTGGTTGAAAAAGTAATTAAGTGGACAGAGCGAAAGGGACCTGAAATTTAAAATGTAGCCATCGAATGATTTAATTTGATTCATTGTTCAGCCTTTGAGTGCGTGTGGGAAATTAAGAATGAGTTTAACAGTTTAACAGCTCCCTCTGTAACTATTTGAAAATGGGAGACTTTCTCCGAGCCTAGAGTATGTCACGATACGACATGATTCTAATCTCAACTATCGTGACCTAATCGCATTTGGCTTCTTACGTTTCAATCCTGCCTTTGAAAACAGAAAGGCATCATTTCTTTGCATCTTCCTAAAGGCGCTTAAATGCACCGCAACGGGGTGAAACAAAGTTAACGTGTGTACAGTACGTGACAACGCTGCAGTGATATGATCTTCAACACACTCTTCCTCCTCCTCCAATCCGCTGTCCGCATCGCCATGACAACCCAATCCGGAGATGCTGATGGCGTTCCTAGATCTTTTATTTATTCATCCATTTCTCCATTACTCTTTCATACCAGCATCACCACCACCACGCATGCAGATGTTCCTCCTTTACGCACGTGGCCCACCCAGCTGAGCTTCCACCTCCCAGGACGCCCCCCCAGGAATTGTCATACGAGGGGGCAACAGAGAACAAGAGATCTGTCTCTACTGGAGCGTCAAAGCCTAAAATAGTGTGAGACAAACTATTGGTTATATAGAAATGTTATGGAAGGACTTTAATATAATTTGGTACATGGCTTGTGTGTTCATTATCCTGGTTTTGAAGTTAAGTTTTGATGTGAAATGGGGGTGGGATTTAATAAGCTTTCTTCTTTACACTCCTTTGAGTGTAATTGATTTAATTTGAACAATGAACTTGCACGTTTTACTTTGTTTCACTTGATATTAAAGCCAAAAGCAAGTCAATTTGCCGGCCCAGAATTGTTGCATTCTCACATTGCATCGCTAGATGTTCCACCTCTGAAACCGAGTGCTAACTTTGTCCCACAGACACATTGCACCCCCAACCAGGGCTTCCGTTAGCCGGCTTTTGGCCGGTTTGAAAAGCAAATGGCCGGTAAAAATAATTTCCATCGGCCAAATTGGCCAACAGTAAAAAATATGGAGAGAATATAAACATATATTAAATACTACATGTCACCTAAGTCATAAAAAGCGTTTTTGAGACAGCACTAAATATTAAAAAAGTTTCGATTTACGCCCTTAGCTCATTTAACAAAGCGCAGTTGAAGCGCCATCGTTGCGCTGGAAACTAAAGGCTTTTCTCGTCGTGCTTCGTCACATTTTCTAAGAAAACGGCCAACTACAGGTACATTTACTTTTTTTTACTAAAAGTGTGTTAAGAACTCAGCAGCTAATACATTTGATTAGGATATTCTTTAAACTCGTGTGTTTTCAGTCAGACTGACGCGCTGTCCCACAGCGGCTCTTCCTGGGAGAGTGGCCGGGTTTAGAGGCTCTTCCCTCGGTCAGTCTGCGCAGACGCCTCGGCTTAGTTACCGGTGTTGGAGCCGCTCAGAGAGTAGAGCTGGGTCCGTGTTGAAATGCTCGAGACTGATTTTTGATGACTTTAGTGCTGTCGATTTGTCGCTCTAATATTTCAGCGGTGAGAGACTTACTCGCTAATTTTACACCTGAAGCCTTGTTAAAGCGTGGAAGGGCATCTACAGCACAACCCTCGCTGTGCAGCTGATGTGGTCAGATCTGGACAGTGTTAGGCTTTACCTTCTGTCTGAGTTATAGTACAGATGAGTGGGGTACGTACACGGGATGTTGTTGCATTTTTCTCACGTCAGTCTTTCATTAGAAATAGCCGTGTTTTTGGACCCACTAAAGCACTTGTGTAACGCTCTGTCTAAATGTAGACTGTTATTGCTGGGTTGCAGGTGACATCACAGCGATCTAAAGGCCAATACTATTATATAGAGGAAAAATTATTTTGTTTTTGAGGACATTTTTGGTCTTGTACAGAGAGATCATGGACCCAGTGACTGATATTAATGATCATTTTTGTAATTCATACATTTTCATTTGAGCTACGACTTGTGAAAGTGTAATGTTGTTAATAGGAAAAACTGGGTCCTGCCCCCCACTAGGTCCGGTGACGTCATCACATTTTAGAACCTGCAACCCAGCAATTGATAATACGCCACTTTCATTATGTATATATATTTTTAATGGCCGGTAATTCTTGTGAATGGCTGACATTTTACGACCCAGCCGGCCAAAGTCGCCGACAAATAAAAAGTCTAGCGGAACGGAACCTGTCACCTGCCCTCGCACCACGTAAACACAGAGGCACACAGGGTTTGCAAATAAGCACAAATGTTTGAAGCAACCTGATCCAATTGATCAATCTGACGGACCAGTTCTGACACAGTTGAAATACTCATGTCCCTTTGTTTAATAAGCCAATATCTACAGGGAACCGTCAGGCTATATTTTTCCTCTGTTTACAAAGCACGCACCACCAGAAGTGTTTAAGGTGTTCAAGGGTCGCAGGATATAAAACATCACTATAAATGTAATTCTAAATGGAATTATTATGTCCTAAATACCAAAAAACACAGACGTGCATAGAAGATACAGTTTATCCACACAAATGTTTACTTTGCTACTTATCTTATTTATTCTGCTGAAAAATGTGTTTTGCACACAAGATTATAATATTTCCCTTTCCCTCTGAATGCCTCATTGGGGCAGCGTGTGGAGGGGGGTGAGTGGGTAAAGGCAGTTGAGAACTACAGACACCTATAGTGGCAAAAAACTGACTCCAATATTGTGATACTTGAAGACACTGCGTAGATATCACAGACTGACTGTATCAATATCGATATGCACTGGTATGATTTACACTACTAAAACATGTAAGTACTATGATTTTACTTTATATTTTACTTGGCATTCCCTATTTATAAAAAAAAAAAATGCAAAATGTAAATTATCGCAATAGTGTGACGTTAATGATGTAGCAAATTGGGTTCTCATAATATTGTTGTGGTAAAAAATAAATACACCAAAACATCTGTGCATCTCTCCTCCTAATCTCAGTTATTTCCCGTCATCTTTTTGTCAGTGTTGTGATCCGGGACGAGGCGAGGGCTGCTGCTTTATTCATGTGGTGTTGACGATGGGGAAATAGTTTACGGCGTCATGGAGGAAACGCTCTCATTAGGAACAGCGGTGCAGATACTAAATAGCAGCGAGGCAATATGACCTAAAAACATAACTGAATGCTAAGCAACACAAGACAATGAGACCCGGCTCTTATGAAGGTAAATAAACCATTTTTGTGCTGCAGCATGTTGTCAGCCTTCAAAGGTCCGATGTTACCATTAAATGGTAACATTGGACCTTTGTCAAAGCAAAACGGGGCTACAAAGTGTCCCACATAAGATGATTATAGTGTACAGTGGTTGTATAAGTGTTAGCAAGCCGGCTACTCCAAGCTACTTTTCTGTCCAGTGTATTTTTTTCATATATCCGTTAGCATTAGCGTCACAAAGTGAATAATCAATCAACAACATTTGGTAAGAAACATTAATGAAAGTACAGACCTTTTGACATTTTACTTTAGATAGGAATTAGCTTGTAAAGTGTCCCCTGAGCTAAACGCTAACCCCTACTCAGTTAGGGTTTTCTGCTTTTATGGAGTTGGATATGCATCGAGTAGCCATTAAACATAACCTTTTTAGTGTTTATGATGGAGAAACCACTGAAATTATATTAATCTTATGAAACAGATATACCGCCATTCACGACGAGAAAAAAGTGGAGCAACAGGATCAGATAGCTAACACCATTTCTATGGTTTCAGTCTATGTTAAAATTATGTTATTTCTTTCTAGTTTTTATTTTACTAATAGCACTCTGGTCCAAAGAAATAAAACAGACAAGGGGCATTTGATTTTAGCATATGCGTATGCAAGCCAGCTAGGAACTTTTCAGCGTTCGTTAGCCTATTCAATGCATTTTTCCTATAGCCGTTAGTATTTGACCACATTTAGGTGATATTAAAGCCTAGTTAGAAATGATTAATAAATGTACAAATCTTTCTAGATACTTTTACTTTAGATAAGAATTAGCATATGAAAGTGGCCTCTGAGCTAAATGCTAAATCATATTCACATCTTATATGTTAATGAAACTACAAAGAGACTGGCTTCTCCATTAATTTGTATGGGAACAGCTTTCAGGTCCTGAAAGCTGCTGTTTTACAGAAGTACGTATTTGAAGGAACAGACTCGGATAGCTCACGGCGTTACTGCGATGTGTATGATCAAAAAACACCTGCTTATGGAACTAACATAGTACGCACTTGGCGCATCAACAAAGGAAGCTAAAAGTCATGAAGTCATGAAGGCATGAAGCGCGCTCTCCTTGGGGACCCCTCGGCCCTGACCTCTCCCAGGTCCAAGTCCCCAAGAAGTACATCATTGCCATTTCATTACTGGCACGTCACTGGAGACAGACACCCCACCTCTCAGTGACACGGGTCTCATAGCTCAATCAATAGTAGCTACGTTTTTCAATTATTGTGGCTATTTTATAACCATTGGGCAGAATAAATCCACTCGTCCCTGGCTCTCCATTTAGCGACGGCACATGACACCACACACCACTGCCCATCATGCCTCAGAATCAATACAGACCGACGCTAGTCCATGTCAAACGCTATGATTAAGTATACTGAGGTCTGTGCTTTTTCATAAAATGGGTTTTCTTTACTTTTATCTAAAACCAATTTTTTTTCTCACAAGAAATAGGTGGGGTTATGGCTAAGGCTGTTGAAGTACCGTTACAGTGTAGGGCAGGGTTAGGCAACGTGAAATCTGGGGTGCAAATCCAGCCCTCAAGTGCATATCAATTAACCCCCGGGAAATACACACAACAGCGATCAAATACCTGTTAAAGTACTCCAAAAACATTGAAACGTTGTCAGATTTGTTAAAAAAATGTCCAGGGGGGAGACTCCCAGACCGCCTTTTTGTTCTCTAAAATAAAATACTAGTGATGAGTTGAATCTACTTCACTTTTTAACGACTTTATTGAAATGTATTGATGTTGTTATAGTATGTATCAGCATGTTTCTGTTGTATGTATAAAATGAGCAAGACAAAGAGAAATTTCTGCCACCATTGCACATGGTAGACAACGTTTTTTTTTACAGGTGTAAAATCTGAAAAAGGACATTAATTCACTCAGTCAGTCAGTCAGTCGCTCACTCCTTCACTTTCTCACAGCAATATTTACAAAATGGGTACAACTTTGGTCACTTATAAGCCAAGACTTAAGCATGGTGGAGAACATTCCAAACTCGGATGTGGTCTTAAGCCTGGTCAGCAAAAAATTCCACAGTTTTGCACTTTCGTAAGAAAAGGCTGACCAACGTACATTTCTGATTACCTGATTCTACCTGATTATTTTGATTATTTTAAGAAATGGCTCAGCATCTACTAACAGGCTTTGCTATTGTTTTTAATCACACCCCGCGGTATATGACAGGTATCAGTATCAGCAGCCACACGAAACCGTATCAGTGTTGGATCAGTACTATTGAAACAGCAATGTTGAGTTTAAAAACATCTAGCCTGTTGGTTGACCAGTCTTACATGTCATTTCAACCCAGTCCGGTCGACAGATTTGGAAGATCTCTATTACAATGGGGAATTTCTGCACGACTGAGAGCTTACACCAACATAGTGATCGCAAAGGCAGGAAAAAATAGCTCGAAATTATGCAAAACAGAAATTAGCACACTAAGACCGCGCATTATTCAGTTGCATGCAGCTTATTCCTGAGAGGAAAGAGAGAGAGAGGAGGGGGGCATAAGGGGAGCGCGCATCTTTACTGCACCAACCATGAAGACAATAGAAGGGAAAGAGAGCGGGGCAGCAAAGTTTTGCAGGTTTAGACATTACTGGTCCATGCTATAAGCTGCAAACCTGACTCTGTTTGTTCACGGAACAGAACATGGATGTTGTGCACAGGCTAACGCTGCCGAGCTTGGCCTTTTGGGGAGTATTTAGGTCAGCCGGAGGAAGCGAACATTAAGCCAAGTCAAGCTAGATACATGTGTGAGACAGAGTCAGCAGATCTAGCTACAGGAGGGGGTAACTAACTATAGCTTTGAGAAGGCTTTGTCCCAGTCCAAATAGGTGAACACAAAGACGCATCTAATACAGGCACTTGCTTTTATAGCCGTGAAGCTTTGTAATCGCTTTAGTTTATTTTATGATTTGGGCAAAAACTTGATTCATGACTTTCTCTTCAGAAAAATTCACACACCGTCAGCGAACAGGTCCCAGGTTCGACTTAGATAGATTGTGTAAATTCAGATTAAGTCATCGTCACCTCGTCTACACTTTGTACCTTTTTTTCATTCTCCGACAGTGACAGTGAAAAGCAAGCTGCTCCGTTTCCCCCCCGGTTTTGAGCGACAAAGCAGGTTCTGGGGAGAGAGGGAGGTGGGCTGATCGGAGCAAACAAAGCACAATGCGCTTGTACAACATCATCAACACGACGCATCGCCATGGCAACAACAGCTGCCAAAAAAGAGTCCTCCTACACTTCCAGAGGGCCAATCCCGCGCACCTCTGCCACCGCTGGGACGTGACAGGCGGGAGGGGGTGAGGGGAAGCTGCCGGTAAAACTTAACAGCAAAACTTTGAAAAGCGTTGACAAATATTGACTTGTGCTTCTTATTCAATAGGTTGACTTGAATGATATTGTTCTTTCTTCTATACTCTATCATTCCCCTTACTTTGTCTTCCCAAATAAAAACTATAGTGGAATGTCATTTATATTTTTCAATACCAATGTCACCTTGCAAACGGAAGTATAACTTTCCACAAATATCAAATGCTGTACATTATATAGACCAGTGGTTTTCAACACGTGGGCTGGGGCCAAAAATTGGGACGCAGAACTGATCTATTTGGGTCACGAGCCTTTCCCAGATAACATTTTCTTTAATATTTATTTTTCTATTTCAACTGGAAAAATATAGAAACATGTCCCGACACATACTAGTAGTGTTTTATTTTTATTTTTTTACAGAGGGGTCTGGGAGTCCTTCCCTTGGAAAATAAAATAAAAAGGATTGACAATATTTTGAGTATTTTTGAAGTACTTCAACAAGTATTTGATCAGTTTTTTGTGCAATTATATTTCTCGAGATCATCTGAAGGGACGAAAGGATAAAGAGTATGTGGCATGGACGGATTTGCCCCTACTGGCCTAGGGGTTAGGTATGTGTGCACACTGTCTCTCTCAAGCTCTCGCAATTTACTGAAAGGCTCTCTCCGTTCATCGTCCTGTTTTTCTCCTAAACTGTGAAATAAACGTTTTCTCACTTTCTCTCATCAACTACAGCAAAACATGCACAGTTGGCGAATACAATGATCCGCAATTCAAGTCCCTATTTCAAATCGATTCCATACATATTCACCAACGAGTCAGCCCTGACAACAGTAATGATCCTTTGCACAATATAGCGGAACAGATTTCTCTGGGTCAGATTAACCTTGTGGCTCAGAGCAGCGGCCGCCACCAGCTCCTGTCTTTAACCTCTGACCTTTCCAGACTCATCAGCATGATCCGGGCCCTGATCTGTGCCGAGCGCTGCGATGATGACTGCTGCCCTCGGCGTGACGTGAATCTCAATACTCGCTTCGGAAGTGTAGGCGACCTGCTCTGTTGTTTCATAGGAACGGAATTGGGTTGGGCAATCTGGGTCTTTTTTGCCAGTCGTGTGAACAAAAACACCAACAAAAAAAACCTTAAGGAACTGGTCGAAACTGCTCACAAAAAAAGTTGTGATTGCAATAGTTTACTTGCATTCCATGATCGCATTTCAAACCTTGAAAAGCACCTGGGCATCCATTTTATCCACAGCCATCCTCAGCTGGGAGTCGGTCTATAACGGCCCAGCTTAAGTGAATTTTATTGTGATACAAGATTACCTCAGACAATTCCTATCTGCAGTAATCTGAGCGCTACACCTAGTTTTATAGACACCACTTAACATTAGGCTAATGGAATTGTAAATACTCCCTTTCCTTATTTATTTATTTATTTGAGCATACATTTTGCTCAAAAGGAGTGGGCCAAAGCAAAAAGCTTATGAGCGCCCACCCCCAACTCAATATGATAAAACATTTCATTTCACAATAGTACAATCAATGTAAAGGGAAAAAAACAACAAGAAGGAACAATAGCAAAAAAGGATGAGGTGCACGGTTCACGTAGAAACTGCCAAAGGGAAAAGAACAACCCGTTCACCTTTTACTCCACCGCCACTTTAACAAATGCTGAATTATCGACGCCATTTCTTTTCTACCTTCATTGGGCACTCAAAGCGCTTTACAGCAAGGAACCACTCAGTGAACGCAGACACTGGAGGCAAAGTGGGTGAAGTGCCTTGCCCAAGGACACAACAACAATGTGCACCTGCAGGAGATGGGTTTCGATCCCACTCTACCATCTGCGCCACTGTCGCCTCAAAATATGAAATAAAGATACAGAGTAATGGAGAGGACCAAAGTTGTTCAACAGCCCATGAATACATACATAACGGTGAATGCAAACCATGAATCTTATTGCCCCCCCAATATGACGTATTTGCCGTCTGTATCTGTCGGATGCATGCATGTAAACCAACCACACTGGAGTGTATCCATGGGCTTATTTGCATCCATTGTCACACAGTCGCACTCACAAACACTCTCTCATTTGTCCTGATCTATATGGTTTTAGAAAGAAACCAGAGCACCCAGAGGAAACCCCACACAGAAAGGTTTAAACTTTTCTACTAAAATTTCATAGGGATACTGTATATCACACAACTGTAATATTTCAAAAATTATTCTCATTGTATTTTTTTTAGTTAAACCATTTCACGTAGTTTGCTTTTTCATACGAGTTTTGTCAAAATAAAAAATTATGAGTAAAACAGAACTTTACTACATTTTCAGTGAAAGCACATTTCAATCAAATCACAGTGATTTTGCAGTATTGTGGTTTCCTGGTCTTGTGATATACACATTGTGTCACCTAATGTTCCAGATAAAGACAATTTGATGAGTTTGGCAATTTTACTGACAGAAGTATTCAGAACATATTCAACTACTTGAAAATTTCCAGCATCGAACTGCAACACAACACCATAGAAACAACTAGAGGGGTATGAATACTTCCTGAACCCACTGTAGTTCATGAAAGTGGGGGCTATTAGTTCCGGATCATTTTGCCGTGCAGATTGTAAACAGCGGGCCTGGGGATAAACAAAGATCCCGCTCTACTGGAAGTGCTCCCATAACGTGCACATCCCAAAAACTAACACAGAGCTGCAAACCACTGGATACGAATACGCGCGATGATACAAAATGCCTGAAGGGGCCCGAGCGAGCACAGTGTGCGTGTGTTTACTCAACACCCAAACTGCATCGGGGCCAGAGCAATATTGACTCGAATGGCTATGGCTGATTGGAAGTGGCCGTTCTTACAATACCGTGTGTTCAAACGTGAGCCACTGGAAAGGTAGATCAAATTGAAAAAGTATGCATGTTTGAAGACTTCACTTTATGTATAATGCAGTAGATAGGACACCGATTTCCAAACAAGCCACATTTTTGAACGCTGTTGACTTTTTTAGTATTGATCCGTACTTACAGGTGCAAACGCGATATAACTAAATCAGCAACAGAATGCAGTATTTTTGTGCCAAAGTAAAAATCGTTATTAAACAAGTTCTGATGCCTTGGTGAGTCCTTATACAGTGTTCAAGTATCTTGGTTGCACCAGCCCATATTAATTATAAAAATTACAGATTTTTATGGCTATCGATGATGTACTATACTATAAAATGTACTATATATAAACCAAATAACAAATATCAATAAAGTTGAGAAAACGCAAAAACCAAGGCACTCCTCTAGCAATATTTTTTAAAAGATTTTAAAGAGGGGATACTATGCTTTTTCAGTCACATAGTACCAGTCTATAGCACACTACACTGATGATCCAAACGTATGTTTGTCTGTAAATGCAGTAAATTAAAATAACTGGCTTGAATAAATTTGCTCTCGCAAAATGGCTGTAGCGAACGTCTTGAACTAGGCCTCTGTCTCATTAAGAAGCCCTGACCCTTTCCGACACGCCCCCCTAACTAAACACTGCTACATACATTCTCTCTTTCACATGTTGAAACTACGATCGATTTTGCAAATTTGTGCAATAAACAACAAGCCAGGCTCAGTGGGTGATCATCCCAAAGGCTGCTTCATGTAGTTGCATGTTTTATTGACGTTATTAGTGTATAATAGGCTACTTGTTTTCAATAAATCGTTCCGAGCTATCTGTTCGCGGCTAACTTAGGGTGACCAGATTTTCGGACAAAAAAACTGGGACATTATTTGGGATTTAGTTGCATGGTCGACCAGGGAGCCATCTCACGCTAAATATGCTCGTTAATGTCTTACACCATGCACCAATCAGCATTAACATGATAGACTTGATATTTTTTTATTTGTTTCTACTTCTAATGGACATTTGCATGGCCCAAAGACATGAATTTCCAAGCGAAGTTTGTACTTTGTGGATCATATTGGCCAAAAACTGGGACACTTGGGACAGATACTGTGTAAAACTGGGACAAATGAATGGTTTTGGAGGAATGTGTGGGGACATGGGACAGAGGACTCAAAACTGGGACTGTCCCGGGTAAACTGGGACATCTGGTCACCCTAGGCTAACTGCTAAGAACTTGTTAGCTCCGGGAGAAAACCACTCGGCTACGACCCACTGTAGATTAAATGTGAGCAATAAACTTTGATTACTTTGTGATCATTGTTAAACAGTTCATTGTGTAGATGGTGGTTTTATTGACTTTATTCGTGCATATTTCTCGTTTTCACATGATGACCGGAGCTTTAGCTTGTAATATTAGCTTTCTCCGGAGGGAATGCTATCAGGGCATCATCAAGGCCCAAACGCATTCCCAGCGCAGATCCCGTCATGCAAATACGTTTTCTTGTCACCGGTTTTAATCCTGGGTGTTGAGGTAACAGAAACACTGATGTGTGTCTTTGTAAAAGTCTCAGAGCTGCTGTAGCTCCGGTTTACAACACGTGAAGCTAATCCTCCATGATGACTGCCTGTTTACATCTGCACTCGACATGCGGGGAGGGGGCTCTGCTGAGCTGGGGAGCAGTGGTTGGTAACTCGGCTGGTGACGAAAGGTCCAGAGGCGTCTCCAGTAGGTGGGGGCGTTCCTAGGAGGACTGAGGCAAAGCTACACCTAAAATGGCCGCCGTCTAAGTTTTTAAAGATAACTCAAACATACGTGAATGAGCCACGGCAACACTCCAGGCATGTGTTTAATGAGGGAATCCCCCCCCTTAAAACATATTAGCCCAGCACAATAAAGGCTTTTTAGAACATGTAAATACAGAATTATGATGTGGGAGGACTGCCTTGGTTTTTCTAAAGAATCAAAACAATTTCAAAGTAAAAGGTCAACACTGTGACAATACTGAGATTTGGTTACTGTTACAAGTGAACAAACTATTTTCACAGGAAATTGGCAAAAGCAAAATGTATATTTCGTGTGCTGTGACAAAAACCCTCTGTGCAACCACATACCTCTCTCTATAGTGCCGCAATAGGGTGTTCTCAATCCTCCCACACATTATAAAAACACTTCCAAAAATAAAGTTCTCATTTCCCTCGCGCATCGTCGTACGTCAGCGGCGGGGGGGCGGGAGAGGCGGCGATTACTGTCATAACCCCTCTCCCAATAAGCTGCTATTAGGAGCTCTGGCCAAATATAATGTGAGTCACCCACAGAATACACAGGCAGATATAAACATGGCGGCGCAAACTTCAGGGGGCTGTCTGAGTGGCAGGGGAGCTCATAACCTGCTGACACGGAGGCAAGAGTGCTTTATACGACGCAAAACAAGGGGATGAAGACGTCTGCGATGCAAATGGGAAGGGATTAGAGTGACGGCACAAGATGATATGGTGAAGCACAGACAGTTGAGACAAGACTGATTGCTGGATTTACATTTATAAAGATTTAATTGAGTTTCGGTGCAAATTCTGAAAAAGAGACTGCCAATCCTACCTCGCCACTTCTCGAGTCTTTATGGAAAACCCACTCACTCTCCCCTCTACGTCCTACATACTACTGCTACTTTGCCCGACCGAGAGTGACTACTTTGGGCTACTCTTTTTCTGTTCTTGGCGATGAGTGTGATTCGAAACAAAAATGAAGTAGGAGTGGCCGGCTTGACAGGCTAACTTTTCACATACACAATTGAGACAAATTGTTAAGTTTCTCGTACATTCTGTTTGCTCAAGATGTCAAAAAGTGTGAAAATAGTTTTGTACAAAATGAAGAACAAACCCTGAACGCAACCTACCAGTTAAAAGTGTCACTCTTCTAACCATATCATGATCACCCTTAGCTAGCTTAGTCTCCTGTTCCTACATCCACAAGTTCCACAACACGGCTCGAATAGCTGAATCGATTGATAAAAGATGGAAACACTCGGCTGACGGCGAGCTTCTGTTGACCTGTTGGTATTGTCACAAGCCCCGAGCGGCTTTCCAAACACAGATTACACTGAGCAGAGGCAGAGGGGAAAGCTCCGGAATGTGGAATGCTAACAAGCGCTAACCATTCCAGCATGTGCCGCCAAGCAGGTATGTACTGTATGCAGCAAACATTATGACAGGCCATTCGAGCTACGTATTTATCTCTTTGATTGCGTTGGCGTTTGGTGTTTGCTGGATGAGTAGCACAGGATTTAGACTGTGAATAAAGTTTACGCGGCCCCACCGTGGACAATCGGATTGGGATTGCTCCCACAAACACGTCAGGAGCGAGAGGGCACGCTTGACGAAATCCGTGGAACGACTGCAGCGATCGTTTGCGCTTATTGTCTGGTTAGAATTAACTGCTTGATGGAAACGCCAAACAGTAATTGGAAATATAACAGTGATTCTTGATGTTCCCTTGGCTGAACAAAGTCGTTATTGGTCTTTCTTTATAATTCAAACATCAATTGAAAACGTTTTCATCTTAATTATATAGACATAGAGTTCATGTAAATGTTCAGGATTACAGTGATGTGACAGAATTATGACTTTGTTTGATAGGACAATGTCGGTAAGTGTGAACCATAGTTTTAGACCAATTTAGTGGAAATATGACATAGGAAAAAAGAGTATTGCATATTCCAAGGATAGAAGTGGCAATTGCTAATGGCGTTTTGTACTGCATGGTTGGGCCGAATGTTAACCTCTTCCCATGTCCCATCCTGTGCCCATTTCCAAAAATAAAAATAAATCTCAAGTCGTCCAATATGTTATATGCACCTTAAACCTACACTGTGGATCATTCCAGGTCCTGCGTTGCTACCGCAAATTGGCAATAAAATTGTCGTGAAAAGCTGATGCATAAACAAACAAGCTAGCGATACCAAACATGGTCCTGATAATCACCTCGACACAGACAATCCCATACAAAGCACAGAGCAAAGTTACGAATCAGGTTTGAGGGGCGGCGAGCATGCTCAGAGTAATAATGCATGTTCTTTAGCGGTACTGCATTTGTCACCAGTGGAAACAGCCATACTTGCATAAATGCTATAAATGCTGTATTTATTTAGTGAAATGTTACACAGTGTGGCTTTAAAGACCACATTTAGTTGTCTTTCATGCTGGGGGTTGAGAGTTTGACTTCTTTGCAGTAAAACATGTAGCTACTTTAGTCAAAACGAGGTAAAGTGTGCCAAATTGCCCATGGAACTAAGCCAACCAGAGAGACGGTAATTTATCCTGTTTCTATCTCCTCTCACCTTTCTGTAATTATCAGTCAGTCAGTCACAGCCCTCCTCCACTAAAGCCGAAGCATCAGCCTTCCTTTCCTTCTCCTATTGTACCTCACGCATTTGGGTTTAAAGACAATTATCGAAACTGGCCACAAAGTTTCACACAACCGAATGGGACGCAGAATAAAAATCCCTTCTGTTTGACAAATCCTTTGAATTCATGTATACTATTTTTTCTTTTGGCAAGAGTGGCCAGTGTTTAATCTCTGAGATGCATTTGCCTATTAGAGTAAGACACAAACAACATATTCTGTATTCCGCATCCGCCCCGTTTCCGTGCACTTGGCCATAGCTCCTGTATGTTTCGACAATTTTCATTACAAAATAACAACAAACGAGATTTGTGTGATTTCCAAATGGCCGCAAGGGTTTGCCAATCCGATATAAATCACTATTCAATCGTTTTGAGATGCAGAGCGTGTTCTGAACCTGCCGCCAGATTTAATATTGCAAGTATAAAGCCTTCAGGGCTCTAATCAGGTATAACATTATACCCTCTCATCCAACAGAAATAACGTTTTTAATTTAACCGTTCAAAGCCATATTGGAGGAAATTCCACCCAATAAATACAGATGAATTCAACTATTTTCATTACAGGTGTTTTACTGGTGACAAATACCTCAAAAAAGCTTTTCTGTCAGAGGGTTCAGACAGAACTTGTGATTTTGCTGGGCTACTTGGAGATTTTCTGCTTTGCACTTTTGATGGGAAATTTAGCTCGGATATTTTGAGAATTTAAGATTAAAAACAATATAGGCATGTCAAAACACAACTTTCCTAAACCTAAAATCTGCTGAATACTCTTTCTAATAATCTGTGGGAGTAGTGTTTGTGTTATCACACTGTCATTGTTTAAATTCTCGTGTCTCTTGCCAAGACAAACTGTGACCAATACTGTACAAGGAGTGGGCGGGGCCTGTCTGACACAGAGCTGCATTAAACAGAACACGCCTCAATAGGTAGCGTTCACGTGACGTCACAATATTCTCAAAAGCCTACAGTTTAAAATTGAGGTGGAGGGCAGCTGAAAATTCCATGGTGTAACTATGGCAACTGTCAAAAGTAAGATTTCCAGTCTTAGTATATTGCTATTATCTTTGTAATTCCACATGAAACAAAAACTGTCACAAAGTTCAAAGTCATCTCTTTCAGCACATACTGAATGAACATATGTCTAATTATTTCTTCATAAAGGAGTGCAAAAGTGGTGACAATATTCAAAAACCCGTGCGTGATGTGGGCCTGTAGAAAGGACTTTCAGCCATCAGAATAATGCGGCAGGTTTGTGACTCCAATCACTTTCAATGATCATGGAAAACATCTAGACATTTTCTTTTTTGGAAATGTATTTAAAAAAAAAAAAAAAAGTTTCTCTCCCATTGAGTTGCATTGGCACCTGCCTTCCATTTGAAATCGAATTCTCTAACATGAACGCAACCTATTAAAGAACAATCTCTATACAGACTGACACATGTCAGACTCCTCAAACCATATAATATTATAATACTGCAAACACAATATATGCAAGACGGATACAAACATGGAATGAGCCAATTGCGTTTCCATTTTTTTTTTATAGATATTTAAGTGTACATCTATCAAATCTGATTATCTTGCTGCAGTTTGGATCTGTGTGTAAAGAGGCAACCTTTAGTTATGTTATTTCCCTGTTAATTCCCATGGCAAATTTTTGACGTTGTAAATTCCAGGAATTTTGCAACCCTAACTGCAGGTAGCCAAACATGACCATTCCATTCCATCTTTTGGGATCGCTTGCATGTTTATTTAAATTTTGAGTTTTGCAACTATTTAGATCCTTTTATGACGTAGCAAGAAACAACCTGGAATGTCCCGCAGTGTGGCTTTAAAGACAGCACGTGGCCAAAATATCACAGTCGATCAGGAAAACACTAAAGACAATATTAACATAAAGCCATAAATCACAGACAAACCGCCTTTTCCCAACGGGCCTTACACAACTCAGGGCCCACAGGAGAACAGAGGCTGGAGCGGCGCGTAGTCGGGGACACTTGATGCTGTAAGCGATTGTGAGAGAGACCAGCGGTTTGTGTCCAAGTGGCACATTCTGAATTCTCCTTTCACTCAAGGGCACTCAGGGAGCACTTGTAGCGAGACATTGCATATTGTGAGTCAGCTCCGAGCTCGCCTTGCTGCCGATCGGCGCGGTAAAAGCCGTGAAAAAGAAAACATTTTGCACATTAGCACTCGTTTCAGCAGGTAGGCGAGCCACCGCGGCCAATTTACATCCGCTCACAGCACGTCAGCAATTAGAGCCTCCCGAATGATAGTACGACAAGTTATTTTAATTCACTCAATTTGGGAAATGCCTCAATAGCTATAATTAAAGTGTTGGCTGATAGGTTGTATTGGCATGTCGGAATTATCACCTTTTGACCTGGTTTATGTTTTTGGACCTTTATTTAAGGAGGAAAATTCCACTGAGACCTTTTATACGGGAGTGTCTAAAGTGTTCTGTGGTAGGGGGACACCTACAGAGACATGAGGAGAACATGCACACGCAGTCACAGTCACACGCTCCATGTGTTCTGCCTCTGAAGGTTCTAGATTATGCTTTACGGTACGATTGTAAGCTACTTTGGACACCTTCGCCTCGGTACTTCTTTCTAGCATAGCTTTGAATATTTTAGGCATCTAGAACATTGTATTTTGAGTCCAAAGTCTCGGTGAATGTCTACATAGAAGAGAACTGCTTCAAAAGCTGCTCGAGTCCTGACAAGAACCAGGAAATATGACCATATTAGTCCAGTGCTCCGGTCCCTGCACTGGCTTCCTGTCACTCAGAGAATAGAATTTAAAACAGCTCTGCTTGTGTACAAGTCTTTTCATGGTTTAGCACCAAAGTACATCTCTGACATGTTAGAGCCGTATGAACCATCTCGGGCCCTGAGAACTTCAGGGAGGGGTCCCCTGGTGGTTCCCAGAGTCAATAATAAACACGGTGAGGCTGCGTTTCAGTTTCATGCAGCTAAAATCTGGAACAGTCTTCATGAGGATGTGAGACAGGCCTCAACTCTGACAATGTTCAAATCCAGGCTGAAAACAGCTCTTTTTACCCGAGCATATGAAAACTGAAAGTATTTTATCTGCACTCTTGCCTTTTACTGTAATTGATAAATTTTTATGTTGGATGTTTTAATGATTGATTTGATCTGTTTTCTTGTAATTTTATGCAACTGTAAAGCACTTTGAATTGCCTTGTGTATGAATTGTGCTCTACAAATAAACTTGCCTTGCCTTGCCTTGCTTTCAAAATGAAGCTAACGACAACAACGACGGTGGCTGCCGCCGAACAAGACAGTTTGACCACAGGCGTGATCAGAAGAACTCTGGAGGAGGTGTCACGACTTTAAAAACATGGTGCTTTCGAGATGCATGTGACACTGCGATGTAGACTGGATCAAGGCTAGCGCTTTTGAAGGTGGAAGAGGGAAACCAAATAAAATTGCAGGTTTATTGAAAAACACCACTCCTGTCATGCATCTTAATGGGGGTTTAACTTTATCAACCTTTTAGCTCTCTTTTATTAATCCAATCACAAATAAACTTGGGGGTAGATTGAAGCAGCATTTGCACATATGCAAAATAGATGCTCGTGCCTGGACAAAAAAAAAGTTGCCACCTTAACCAACTGTTATGATCTGGGGTTGCTACAGTTGGTCAGGTCTCGGTTTAGCACCATGTCCCCACAGAATGAGATCTGTGAACTGCCTGGACGTCCTGAAGGACCAGATCAATACAGGATTTTGGTGAAAATGAATGCAACACTGGATTTGTTGGCATTACAGAAGCTTGTTGAAACAGTGCCACAGCGAGAGATGCTGAAATCAAAGCTAAAGGCGGTCCAAACAAATATCAGAGGCTGTGATTCTTTCTTTTTTTGTGTATCAGATTTGCATCACTGATAATATGTACGGTTACTAATCAAGCCCTAAATGTTGGCTTATATACAGCATGCTTTGCGAATGGATAACTTCACGGTCGCCTTGGTAACAGACATCAGCCTCCTTGTAGTACAATGCCGTACATGCATTATCAGGCGCACGATTTCAGCTGTAGAGGCAAAGTGTTCTTGGTTGTTTACGTGAATGAACAAGTCCTTGATGCATTATATTCAGCGCGACAGGCACAGCCAGACAGCTACATAACAAAAATGCATGTAATAATAAAAGGAGGTCTGAAAGTTATCTGAACTGTACTTGTTAAAACTACAATCTATTAGGGTTTTTGCAATATATCACAATACCTCTTTGTTGTGATACGTGTATCGTATCGAAAAATCGGAGTCTCAACTCAGTAATAGACAAAAATATACAAATGTTTTTTACTTTGACTTGACTTTAAAAATGCTTCTGCCATTTACGCTTTTCAAAAATGTTTAATATCAATGCCAGACTGATTTATATTTAACTTACTCATGTTGGAAACTCAACTTTCGCTCTCTGGTAACATTAATTCGGGGTGAAATATTGCAATTTGTTACAATGAAAAACCCTAAATGTAATACTTGCATTTGAATATACTGTATCGCAATATGCATCGTATCGGCCCCTCGGTATCGTGATAAGTATTGTATTGCGACACGTGGCTTTCTAGCGCACAGTACGTCCTATGCAAAAACACAGTAAACAATCAAGTGCCATGTCAAATCTCAGCCAAGTGGAACCATAGTTACAGTTCAGAACAAATGACACATGAAAGCAAATACGGCTAAAACAGGTCCAAAATTAAAAAAAAGCAGAACCTAGAAGAGCATCAATAAAGCATGAACATCGATGGATATTAGTAAAACCTGGGAGAAGCATTGGAAAAGCAGGTCTTATTCGTATGGGAAAGGAGTGGGCAGCGTCTCCCTAGTTATTTATCCAATCGAGCTCTTTTCTAACCCCCCCTCCACACACTGGTTTGGACGAATGGCCATATTTCACCCGGGGAGAACGGTGTATTGTTTTTCCAGCAAGAGACAATTAACGAAGACAACTGATGAGGTCATCGTTCGGTGACCGGACACCGGGTCGACGAGTGAAGCATGAAGACAGGGTCAGATACATCAAGGGCTAAGAATCTGAAGGGCGTCAGTGGCATTGTTGGTAGGGCAGGAGAGTTTCGGGAAGTTTTGGACGGCAAATGTTTTTAATCTTCATTTTTTTAATTTAGGAAAAAATAAGTATGCTACTTCTTACTGTATGATTCGGAAATCGCAATGTTATAGGTTAATATGTTTTTCCATCTTTCTGCGAACAGTGTTGGACGTTTAGGAGTAATTGATTTAAAGAGTTGTAAACATTACTAAACCTGCTCCCGTACCAGGTTTAGTAATGGGGATATAAAAACATATCCCCGTAAAGAATCGGGATGTTTGTAAAGTGTGAGCAAATCCCGAAATGAATTTGGACCACACGTAACAACTTGAACTTAAAGCCACATTTTACCCAATAAAAAATATTGAAATACAAACATTTATTTTACTCATTGAAAAATACCTCAAAAATGTACAAACAAACATGTGCTTTTGCTGTGAGCGGCTCACCTCTCCGGGAGTGGGTACGTCTCCAGCTCGTTTCCATGCTAACTTCAGTTAGCAGAATTTGGGATTTAAGTTCTCATCCAAATCCATTCTTTGATTACCCACTGCAAAAATACAATTTTCTGTGTATGTTTTGTGTTGATGGCAACAGTATAGTCCACAATGTTACGCGGTGTGCCTTTAAAGCTGCATTATGCAACTTCTTATGTGAAAAAATAAAATAACAGGTTTTATTTGTGCGTATTTGACCTCTCACTGACCCAGCAGCTGTATGAGTGGTTAGCGTGGCGCCTTTATTTCCATATCATGTTTTTTTTCCCCGCATAAAAAGTTGCATAATGCAGCTTTAAAGCCGCACTACCCAAATGACTCCGTTGTCACTCGTAGATAGTTGAGTAAAAGCTGTCAGCTGTTTCCTAAACTCGTTTCTAGCTCTTACAGACCCTCCCCACATCCCGATTGTTCACTTGAGTGAAGTGGACGCTCACCTCAGCCGCAGTTCACAGTGGGACAGAGTTGAGACGTAAAAAGGGCGGCCTCTGACTTCCTGGTTCGCGCTGGAGCAAATCGCGCTTTATTTTGACACACAACAGCGTTTGTTTTTTGCTGTCACGTATGTACGTATTTACAATGTAGATCTATGGTGCCAAGAGAAGTTCACTCTCCTACAAGAAGATAATTTGATTATCGCAGCTATAACTAGCAACTGTTTTTGTGCATGGCGCTTAACGAAAGCCAATTAAAAACCCTTGAAGGACGTTTTTTTGTTTTTTTCCGCCTCTTAGATAAAGTTTCACCAGAATGCCACCTGCGCCCGATAGTTTCTCTCTCCCCCCTCGGTTTGGTCTTACCGGGATCACCGCTCCATTCCAGACGGCGGGTAAAAGGATATGGGTTGCATACGACGCGCAGACACCAGTTGCGAGGCCGCGTGGTTTGCTTCAGGCAGAAGAAGGCCACTGGCGCCAGGGCGGGGTACGGCTGCTGGTCCTCCTCCTCCGAAATACAGTCCGGATCTCGAATGGGCGCCCGGATCCGCACCCCGAGAGTAGGTCCCGCTCCCACCTCGAACTCCGGACCCTTGAGATCCTGGTCCTCTTCCTGGATTTCCGGACTCCAATCTCCGTCTATGTGATCTTTCTCCTCTTCCTCCTCTTCCTCCTCCTCCTCCGCCACCACGACCTCATCTTCACCTCCTCCCCGCCCTCCCGGGTCTAGGTCATCAGGGCCGGGCTCGTTGCCGTGGTAGCAGGAGGGTATGGCCAGAATCACCTGGTCGGGAGGGGGCGACTCGGGATCGGGGTCGTCCTGGGCCGGTCCCACTGGCTGCTGCTCTTGCACCTCCGCGAACTGAAAGCGCGCTCTCCCTTCGCCATCAGTCATGATAGAGCGTCAGGCCGAGCCACTCTGTAAGGAGCAGGGGACAGATCAGAAACACAAAGCAGCCAACACGTCTTGTAACAAAAGACATTTTCTTGAAATAAGTACATTTGTCTTTGATTTGAGTCAAATTTCAAGAAATCTGTCCATGGGGCAAGATAGTTACTCTTAAATTAAGATAAAAAAAACTACAACCGTTTTATTTCAAGTAAATACATTTTTTTTTATCCAGTTTTGAGTGGAGTGATTTCTTTTATTGGTCACACTTTATAATCATTACCTTATTTAGCCTTGATAAATGATACCTTTTTATTTTAAGTGTAAATATCTTGCCCCATGGGCAGACTTTGTAAAACTTGAATCATCTCTCAAATGAAGGACAAAATTACTTATTTAAAAGATTACTTTTTGCAGTGTACCAGATTTCAACAAACATAACAAACATTCCCAACGCAATTCCCGGATCTGACTTCCTACGTTTCACAACTTTCATGGAGAGATATTGTCGCTGCAATATAAACGTCAACAAACTAACTTGCTAGTCTATACGATCGATTAAAATATGAAATAAATTGATGCACAGTGGAAATAATATGTATATTCACAAACATAAATGGACTATACAAATTGCATTCCACTACTACAACTAAAAAATCTGGCATAATGGTTTTTTCAATGAGGGTGAGCAACACGTCAAGGAATATCTTATTGGTGAATTGGTTACATTTGGCATGTCACTGTGTATGACGAGACTGATCACCAGGAGAAGTGAATGGGACGCAGTGTGGTTTTTGGCAGCCCTCTAGTCTTAGTCTTTTGGATGGAGTTGCTTTTAGTTTTAGTCATATTTCAGTCATTTCTGTCACAATAATGCTGAAAACAATTTGCCCGCCAGTTCTTGAAAAAAACAAAACAGAAAGTGTTTAAATGAAATATACATTGTCTTTTCACAAGTGCCCTCTTTCACAATTCATTTGAGGAGGGAATAAAAAAAACATTTAATTCCACTACCTGGAAAAATCAGGTACAGGGCCTTTAAGTAGCCTGTTGAAAATCAGTATTGGAAATGAAGGCTGTACTAAGCTTCACTGTGAACATGAGTTTCCCCAAAAGCTCTTATCCGCGCTCAAGCTCAAGCTCGGGCTGCTCCCACTTTCTCATCAACGAAAACTCATAAACGTCTCGTCATGTTTTAATCACCAAAGAGCAATTTTTCACCTGTCACCGTTACGTTATCATCACAAACGTTGACGAAAACAGCACTGATGGGGCATAGACCTGCATGAAACCAAACTAAACGGCGAATCACGATATGACAATCTCTTCAAATCGGAAAATCGGATCAGATGACGATGACATTTTTATTATCATATCTGCACGCCCTATTTTCACACCTGTAACATTCAGAGTAATGTGACTCTAACCCTGACCTAACCAGCCTTTAGTGCAAGAGTGACGGGTGTAAAACTCTGAAGTTACATTGCTCTTTGTCACCTTTATCATTACGTCTTGATCATGCGTAGGTAGACACTTAAGTTTAAATATCTACATAGACAACGGAATCAAACATCAAAAATAAGATGTTGAGGAGAAGATCCACCATGTTACAAGAGGGTAGCATCGTCCAAAGATAAACAGCACTTTTACAAATACAGCTCTATCATTAAAGGGGGGATGTCGAAGGGCCTCCTCCAGGAAATACGATTCTATCATCTTGAAGGTCGGAGGATTTACGCTGGATGACCGGATTTGGCTCCCTGGCCTGACCTCTGCCCTAAAGCAACCGAATACCTTTTCCTGTATACCTTTATCTTTTTTAATATTTTCTCCAGATAAAAACCTCCTGAAAGTTATCCATTGTCCTTCTGCCTGGGACAGTGGACGACAGGTTTACCATCTTCCACTTGGCTGACTACAGTGTGAAGCCTTTGTTCACGAGCTTTGTTACACGGTGGCCTTTTTGTGAACGGCTCATGTAAAAGTGATGTAAGAATCGGATACCTTTCCATATCCCTGGAAAGAAGAGGGTCGTGTTTCCGGATTCGTGAATGCCATGGCCCCGTTCGGAGGCAACTTTCCCCACAGAGTTAGGCCTCAGGTACTTTAACCCCTTACCCCCCGCCTACACTGAACACATTTTCTCCAGTTTCGTCTTTACCTAAATCTAAACGCTTCCCGACTGGGGAGCAATTTGAAAGCCAAGACCGACAAAAGCGATCGTACATTTTTTGTCATCACATTTTGTCCCGTTTTTGTCTCTTAATGTTTTAGTCGCCTTTTTGTCGTGTTTTCGTAGTTTTATTTTGAACGTGTTCTTGTTGCTTTTTCCATTGCTTTATTGTCGTTGCTTTTTTGTTGAGTTTTTGTCGCTCTTTTGTGACGTGTGTTGCTTTTTTTTCACAGCTTTGTTTCGTGTGACTTCTTTGTTGCGTTCTCGCCGCATCTTAATTAATGAAGAAAAGAAAAAAAAAAAGAGTGCGTTTCGTCGCTTTCCCGGCACGTTATCCGTCGCTCTTTTGTCACTTCTTTTGTCGCGCTTTTGCCACGCTTTTTTTAAGCGTTTAGATTTGGGTAAAGCCAAACAGGGGAACATGTGCTCGATTCAGGTGTGTGTGGGGGTGGCGGTTCACAGATAACCCCCTAAAACGCAGCTTTTCGTCTTCACACGGTCACAACACCGCGCCTCTTGCCGGAAAGCGCAAGCGTTATACAGGGAGGCCATGGGAGCGCTGCCGCTGCTGCTGCTGCTGCTGCGTCCCTCTGTCTCCCTCTCCCGTCTTGTTGCTATGTGATGAACAGATGGGCTGCTCTGTTCTGTGCTTTACTGGAGGTTTGTGTTGCCCACACCACGCAGCAGTGGGCAGGGTAATGCGCAAAACAAACAAAAATCATAACACACGCGAAGAGGATAATGATAAGGCACCCAATAATCTGATCCGAACTGTTCGTGAAATCTGATATCTGCATACTTTTGTGTTTGCTGCCACGTTTTCCCGATAAGGGCTATAGGGAACAATAGCACGGGGATGAAGCAGGAGCGTTATCCAGTGCAAAAAGCGGTGGAAAGTACTTTACGCGCGAGACGCCCATGAGGAGCCGCGCGCCCATCACCTGTGCAGTCGCGTCTTTTGTCTAATTTCCCCCAAAAGTCCACACCTCCCCACAATGCAAGCTTACGATTCCGAGTCTAAACCGGGGGATAAAACGACTGATTAAAAAGTTCAATGCATGAAACAAATACCTTAACGAGACGGAATCGGAAGTTCCCATAAGCATGATCCGTGACTTTCCAAACCAGCCTTTTTTCCCCAGCACAATCCTTTCCTTTTCCCGTTTGAAGGGAAAGAAGATGAAGAAAAAAAAATCCCCACTATAGTTCCCACTCTTTACGCAGAGGAAATGTAATCCAAAATCACGGGGAATATCCACACAGTCAGTTGCAAAGCGTTTTTTTGTTTTTTTGTTTGTTTGTTGTTTTCTTTCCGGGCGCTAACGTTCACCGATTATCCAGAATCTCCACGCGTCCGTCCGTCCGTCCATGTTCGCTGAGGTGTCTGTTACGCAGCGTGGAGCGGAGATGCGCGCCTGGACTGTGACTGGGAGAGAGATTGCGCGAGTGTGTGGGCTGCTGGGCTTCTCTGCCGGTGCGAGAGAGAGAGGGGGGGGAGGGGGAGGGAGGGAGAGGCGACTCAAACTTGGCCCCGTGTGACGCGCACGAAGGGGAGGCTGAAACACACACGAGAAAGGGGGAAAAAATGGTGCCATGGTGTACGCGCGCCGTGCAGCCAGCAGGAGATAATGGAAACCGACTGAAATATATATTAGACTGCACATGCTGCGGTAAGGATGAGACTGGGTAAAAAAAAAAAAAAAAAAAAAAAAACATACTATAGGCGTCTCTTAAGAAAGTGATAGAGAGTGGCAGGCTGTAGGCAAAAATAAACACAACATTCCTTTGCAAATTGCCGATGCCCTCGAGCATCTTCTGGCTGATGATTTTGAGAACCATACATAGATATTGTTTCCAGACCTGATATTGTCAAATACACTGCCTGACCAAAGATTAAACTGGCTAAGAAAACAAAAGGTCACACGCTCTAATATTTGGTTGGACTGACCGCCTTTATATTAGCTTTGATTCTAGCACTCATTTGCTCCGCCATTGTTTTTGGAAAGCTTCTGCGATGTCAAAAGAGCCAGCGTCGCCTTTGTTTTTCAACAATACCGGTGTCTTGCATTGATGATGGGAAAGTGTGACCACTGCGCAAATCCTTCTGCGGCACATCCCAAAGATTCTCAAAGGGGATGCGATCTTGGCTCTGCGGTGGGCAATCCAGGCGCGGAAATTATTTCTCGTACTTCCTGAACCACACTTTCACATCGCGAGCCCGATGAATCCTGGTATTGTCACCGTGGAACATGTCCGTTCCATCAGAGAAGAAGAAATCCATTTGGTGGAATAACCGGGTCATTCAGGATGTTCAGGTCGCCGGGCGTTCTCATTCTTTGCTGAACCTGTAGACCTAATCAACTGCAGCCATATATATATACAGGTGACAGGTATTATTGGTGTATTATTAACCTCTTAACCCTCGTCTTAACTGAGCCCAGTTTCTCCAGATCGACCTTTCCCAAATCTGTCACATTTACACAAAGCTTCTTGGAAAAAGGCATCAAAGGAGCGACAAAAATGCAAAAAAAGGGTGATGGAAAAAGCAGCAAAACGAGCGACAGCAAAGTAACGAAAAAGCAACTAAACGGTTACAAAAAAGCAACAAAAATAGTGACGACAATGCATGAAAAAAATCTTTGATCAGCTTCGTCGGTCTTAGCTTTCAAATGAGGCGTTACTTTGACCTATCGGCTGTAACCTCCAGTCGAGAAGCCATTCGATTTGGTTCGGGGGGTTAAGAGGTTAAGGGTCTGACACCTTACCGTATAAGAATCATTGGAAACCATCTTGGAAATGACATATTGACTTTTTGGACAGGGCTTTTCTGAAACACACGGCGTTACATTGGTGCCATATTCAGCGCGTTTATAGTCTCTATAAGTGAACAAAACAGGAGAAGCTTAGAGGGCTGCACTGCTTGGGTCGGTTTTGTGCGCTAGAAACCATTAGCTATGGGACAGAGTGTTATTTTTCACAGGCTTGGGTACGGTCGCCCCGAGCCCCCCGTCACTGTGTTATATTGCTCCAGTTGTAGCTTTCAATAAAACGGAGTAGAAGCCATTTGTTCAGAGTTAATGTGATAAAGAAAATGTACTTGCGAGAACAATGAGCTGCTTTCCCTAGTTCAAAGTCATTTTTTTTATTGTCAGTTCAATGAAGGAGGGATGGAATAAATAGCATTGCTGTAAAACCCTTGGTGCAAATGAAGAATCTGGAAAAGGGGCTGGCTTCCTGGATAATTTACCCAAAAGATGCCCAATAGTTTCCAGCTGCGTACCCCAAAAGCAGAGGACGAAATTCCCTCAATGGGCAATAAAGCACACCTTAGTCACTTTTGTATTTTTATTTATTTTTTTCAACTTCAGCAACTGCCCCGCACCTGTCACTCTTTACGGGGCCTCTTTATCTGTTCAAACAAGCCCCGTAAAAAGCAGTTTGAGATCTCGCTCGTAAAAACATCAAGGCTGTCCCTCACCGCTTAAACGTCCACTTGGTTGTCAGAACTTTATTTATTTTTTCTCTAAATAGGTCGTCTTGTAAAAATTGTAACAACCAATGCAACAGGTGTTTGCCAACGGTGTCATCAAACTAACATTCCCGGTGAAACCATAAATAGGAAACCACGCCGTCTGTGCCCATTTTTTTTCACTATATATATATATATATATATATATATATATATATATATATATATATATATATATGATGTCATTCTCCTCTGTCCAACAGTGATAATAAAACATTATGCTACACGTCGTCAGCCTCGTAGCATTCATTCCATAGTCATGCTTTAATGTATTGACGATAATGGCAAACAAATGAAAATAAACCTTTGGAGTCCTCCCGGAGACGACTTCAGGAGATGTTGGTGCAGGCGCTCATTCACCCAGGAAATATTTATCATAGTGAAGGTTGAGTAGAGGACTATTCTCAGGAGCTTCTTCTTCGCTCCTAAATGAAAATGTGACGACACGCATTTTCTGCCAGGCGTCCTCCTCAACTCAGCCAAACTCAGTCCAGTCGACACTTTTAGGCTCCACTATGATGGTTAAGCAGGAGATCTTTTGTTTGCAGGGTTTCTACCAGGTCAGATGTAATGCTTTTAATGCCTAAATACGATATTTTTAAAGCCACAAATACAAAAATCTCAGCGCGTTTCATTTCATGAGATTCAAACATTCATTCAAACAGGGGAACAGGGTTGCCAGATGTACGATAACTATCGTATTTGTACGATAATTTCAACCCCTGTACGATGTATGTAATTTCAGAGCGCCAGATAAAGTCTGGTTAAATGCAGCGTCCCCTCTCAGCAGCGCTTTGCTTTCGCTCTGATCTGGAGTCAGATTTCCACTAGGGCATTATCCTCCTGCCTTCTGCAGCCATGGCAGTTGATTGATCAGCAAGACGTAACCCCGTCTCACCTCTCGCGAGTTGGTAATTTGCCCGGTTCTTTATTACGGTTTAGCTCATTATTTTTCCTCATTCTAACGTCTCATGTGAGTGTGTCTGTTCTCCAATCTGATAAAACCAAATCCAGCAATCGACTGATCAGTGTCTGAAGAATGGAGGGGGATGTCCTGATTTCAAACCTACAAAAGCAATGTTGTTGCGCTCAATAGCTTTAGCAAACTTGTACAAGAACGTCTGCATCAGAAGTACCGGTGTTGTAGTTTGGGGTGGTGATGATATGAGCCACATTTTGCGCAGGTGCTACAGCGCTATAGACATATTTATAGTGTACGATAGTTTGTGCTGAAATACCATAGTTTTGGAAGCTTGGTACAATATATTGGTTTTGAGAATCTGGCAACCCTGCAGGGGAATAAGGATGACATTTTTTATTTTCAAAACAAAATAAGCAAAATTGGAAACAACGGAAAAAACATGTGAGCAAAGGATTGTGTAAAATTTCAGTCAGAGCTGCACTGAATTTGTTTTAGACCACAGTTGTTGTGTTTTTGACAAATGTCAGCAGTAAAAAACGTCATTGTTGTGGGTTCTGTCGCCAAGGAAACATTTTATTTTCAGAGACATTTAGATTTAATGCTGGTTTTGAATCTAACTTAATGCTTTTTCAATTACTTTTAAGGCATTCATTTGGGCACAATTCATTTAATGCTTTTTAATGCCCTAGTTTGGTTGCGACAAAACCTCTGACGACAGAGCCGAGATAAGCTACATAATGATGCAGCAGAGGAATAGAATGAAACAAAAATCTAAATTTAGCATATTGATGTGTGACCATTTTGTTTTAAATGATTGTTTTGTTTTTGTTATGTGGCATAGAGTGAAACAGTCCTCAAAACTCGGTCTTAATCTGTAAAATTCACATTCATTTTTCCCATAGGCTTCAAACCTTAGAATCAAACATGAAACATGTTAAAGGCTAGGGTAGGGAAAGATGGGTGAAGCGCGATGGCAAAGACCCATAGTCTGCTATCCTGGTACCGTATTACAGCGGCACGGTAGCACAGCGGTTAGCGCTCGTGCTTCACAGCTAGAAGGTCCGGGTTCGATTCCCACCTTTCTGTGTGGAGTTTGCATGTTCTCCCCGTGTCTGCGTAGGTTTCCTCCGGGTACTCCGGTTTCCCCTACCACTAAAAACATGTACAATAGGCCCAGGGACTGCAGGTGAAAATTAGCACAAGTGCTATAACCTGTTACAATGCATCTCTCCTTTCTGAGGCGAATGTATATTGTACACTGTCCCTGTTCAAATAAATAAATAAATAAAATTACCGGACCTTACCAGGCAGGTAATACGGGAACCTTCCACGGCTAATTAGCGCGATTAAACACTATGATCCGGTCTGCAGCGTTAGCGTGCGTAGCGGCTCTGATAAACAAACCGCATTAGCGTGCAGTTTGTTGACGCCCGTGTACTCATAATCAGCATTATTTTTCATCTTTTAGCCGAGCGCGTTTGTCACGGTTCGGCGCCCGGACTCCATCGGGCCTCCGCCGCTCCGAGCCGCGTCAACCCCCTTTATGGCCAATTTGATTTGACGATCAATTTGAAATCCCATGCTGCGCGGACGATCCATCACTAACGCGTGCACAAAGCTTAATGAAGAGGCATCGGAGAATGCAGAGAGGAACGAGGTCGAGTTTATTTTTTGTAATCATTGGCGCAGTTCCATATGAATGAAAAATACATACAAGCATTAAAAAACACAAACGTAGTAGGCCGTATTTGATGACATGAGTCTCCTCTGAAACTACAGCTGTTGACATTTTTCTTTATAGACAATGAATATACCAATTGCCCTGCCCTTTTGCCCTCACCAGACGCACAAACACGCAATGGTTCAGGACTCACTGTTAACTGAACGATGTACCGCCATTTTAAGAGGAAACAAACTTGGTCTTTACACAAACATTACGTAAAAACTGTCTTAATTGTACCACAGTGTTGACAAGACGAGCAGGCTAATGTTGCCAACTAGCTGCTAACGGGTCTGGCCAGTCTTAGCCGCTTCATGCTTCGACACAAATCCAGGGACTAAAAGGTACTCAGGAAGGGCTAACATGTCCATAATGAGGAACATGCCTCTATGTTAGCAAGTTAGCGCGAGCTAGCAAAAACGCAAATCCACATGGATACACTGCAAAAAGTAAATATCAAGCATTTGGCTTAAATGTCTTGAATTGAGGAAATGTATCTAGTTTTGAGCGGTTTTCACTCCTTTAGACTTTGTTCCTGGTCTGACCAAGTTTACTAGTTTGAGGACATCTCAGACTGGTTCCAAGTTAAATCTCGCTCTAAATAAGAAAGTCAAATTGCCAAAGAGATAAGACCGATTTTCTTGCCCCATTGGCAAAGAAAATTACTTGAAATAGAGACAAAATGTATTGAAACGAGTCAGAAACATCTCAAAACAAGTGAAATAATCCAGGTCAAATGGCCAAATACATCTTACCTAGTCAAAACAACTCAAATTTTGATTATTATGCTCAAATTGAAACCTTTTACTAATCTAGTGAATTACTTTTTGCAGTATAGAGCATAGACTGTAGAATTAATAGACAGCTTCTCCTCACTCCTCCCCGTTTGCCATAATAACTACGTTCGAGGGGGAAATCATGGCGGATTTACAGACTCCTCCTACCCTGCTGTGACGGAGCATGTTCCTAAAAAGGGCATAAAGGCGGGATCTTCACTGTAGAGTCGGCCCTCACGAGGCATGTAGTTCAGTCGTAACTGCTTCGTTAGCTCTAATGCTAACGGCCTGTCAATCAAAGTCCGGCCCTCATTAGTATACGAGATTTCTAAAATGTTTCTTACGAAAACCCGCCTGGTTTCTGTAATTGTGCCTAACCCAGCGTTATCACAGGAGGAATATCTAGCTGTAGAAAGTTTAGGAAAATTAGAAACCAGGCTTTAAAGTTGTTTTTAACGTGTTTTAAGTGCAATGCTTTCTAAAAGGGAGACTAGCGGCTATGGAGGTACTACAGCAATGGTGTCGCAGTCTCGAAGCAGAGCAGCCAGTGGCCATTGGGATAGAGCAGTAAGGCTACTGTAAAATGAGGCCAATCTAGTAGAAATAGTAACCATCTGGATACTTGTATGAAAAAGTACAACGGCAATGAGCAACAGTTGGACAGTTTAAGATGAGCCTTTATTGATCTCACAATGGAGAAATTCACTTGTTTCATCGGCTCTTAAGAAACACTCAGGGTGGGTACAAAATAGACAGACAAATGTGCAACTAAATAGTAAATAAAGGTACCTTATATACAATTAATAAACACAACTTTAAAGGGGCAAGAAAATAAATAACAACATTAGAACAGAATATAAAATGTATAATATCAAAATATCAGCAATTGCAGTGCAAATTCACAGTCATAGCGCAGGTGATTGATAAATGCTCAAGAAAAATGCAACTGAGTAAAATAACTAATCACTGAATCATCTACTATGAGCAAGTCAGTCCATTAACTATGTTTGAAGAAAATGACTTGCGCTTGCGTCACTATTCGGTATCAGCGAGTACTCGAATGAAAGTACTCGTACTCCTATCAGTTTAAGAAAAAGCGGCATCCTTTACAAAAAGACAATATAAAAAAGCCTTCGGACTAAAAAAAATGGACTAAAACGCGGTGGCCATTCACATCCGTCAGCGTGACAGCAGCAGTAAAAGGCTGCAGGAGGAGTTGTCAGTAATTCGCATTATGATGTGGAGGATAAGCGAAGTTCAAAAGAGCCCCGTGGATGGGAGCTCTGGGGGTTTATTCTGACATCTCTCTGGAGTAAACTGTTATATAGACATGCCACTCAGGGACCGCTCGCTCATGCTAATGCTTTACTGCTATATTACACGGGAAACAGTGTCATAATGAGCTGTGTGTCATACTACTGGTACTCCCTACCACAGTCAGTCTGAAAAGGAAAATCCAACATGACGTTAGACGCACATATTTTTATTCTAGAGGCCCGGAGCAATTTCATGGTTTGTCCGTGCGTCACTTGTCACATCACGTAACACCACGCTCCTAACTAGCTGGTCAGCAAAGCTCACGACTGCGATCCCCCCCAAGGCCCTGCCAATCATCCGACGAAAACGGTGACCCCACTGGGGAGACCAACGCCCCCAATAAAGAGGAAACGGGACGACTTGCCTTTTGGCACTTTCACAAATTAATACCGTGTAATAGCGATAGCCACAAAAGATCAGTAAAACGCTGGGCGCACGGACGCGAGCCTGCTGCCAACTTCCTCCGGAGTGGGCCTGAGCTCGTGCAAAGAGGTTGATGTTCTTCTTTTAAGACTCGTGGTAATAAAGACGTGTCCCTGGAAGGCTATTAGCAAAGCAGATCAGAGGGAAATGAGGGACACGCTTCTGGATGTGCTAAGAATTTGTGAACTTGACGCGAGACAAAAAAGTCACCATATTTTTTGCTGCTTTGGCTGCTGTACTTGTGCAACTTTCATGTCAGTTTAGCCTTGCATACTAATCATTTGCACATTTTGAATTTTACACAGAAAATTTAAAAATAATAAAAGAAGAAGTGAGCAATTACAATGAAGTGAATGTGAACATTGCAATTAGTCAATAACATACGTCAGACTTTAAAGGGTGGGTATTATGCCAAATCGACTTTTTAGAGCTTTTTACGTTTTGTTACAACGTTCTCTCATCACAAATATACCTGGAGCTGTGTTTTGACCCACTCACACATCTTTGAGTAATCTTTGAATCTCCTCCAGTGGTTAGCAGCATAATGACAGCTCCTCATGAGGCCTTTCTTTACCTCTCGGTCGCCAACTAAACATATTTCTTTCATTGTGAATTCAAATCATTCACCAGCCACACAAGCCAGTCTCTTTATTATTTAAGAGCTAGAGGAGGGGGCGTGGGAGGGGCTTACGACGGATTGCGTTAAAACCAGATAGTGAAATTGCTGGATATTTTGATTCAGCTATTTTAGAATAATATTGCATTTTTGCTGCCTTAGTCCATTGTTAATTTCCGTCAACCAGCTATTGAAACAAAAGGTGTACTTAATTATTCCTCGCTGTCCTGTGAATGTTTACATGTTATGGCCAATAAAAAAAAATGATAAAATGTAAATGTTTGGGTGGTATTGTTTTAAGCAGACACTGTATACTCATTCTAGTGATTTTAATAAAGATCAGACCACATTTTCTGACCAATTTAGGCAGAAATGTAAGAGATTACAAACAGTGTACTAATTTTCTCATCTCACTGTTGGTTGCCTATTTAATCATGGTGCCCTTCCTCATACATTCCGAGGGGACAACTTCAATCTTCGTGCTCAGGCAAACGGCAACAGAATGAACTTCTTGGAAGCTGTGCCGCTGTTACTGGTCAAGTCCGCTGCAAATATGATGGCACACTATTCTATCCTCAGCGTCATGGGTTCATGTCTCTGCTCTGACAATTTGCCCAGTGTCTCTCCCCGCTCTTCACCCCCTTTCATCAATAAATAAGGCAAGAAAAAAAATCATTTAAAAAAAATGGTATAAACTTCAATTCCACATCGATTTCAAAACACGTAATAACAAATTGCACAGCTCAGTGTTGAGGTTACCATGCTGTAACATCATCTACAAACCCTCTATTTTGAAGTAGAACTAGCAAGCCTGTGGTTGGACAAACACTCATCCCACTACTGCCCTACAGCCCAAACAAAAAACATTTTGAGCGGCGACATTCCTGGAAATACAGCATGTCTGTGCTGTGGATCGTTAACTGCATTCATCTTAGATTTGGCCAAGTCACACTGTATAAATAGTATCGCCAGTTTTGAGCATCAGTTATTGTCAAATACAGGTCAATCGTGTTCTCAGACATGTTTTTAAATTCAGAGCACAGTGCGTGTTATAAAAACGTTTAGGACAGTCTAACGTTCAGGAGTATGATAAACATGGTACATGGATTGCTGAACCAACAGGGAAATCTCTTGCATTTAAGAACATATTTGTGGGAGGTTTGAATTTCAGAATATATATTTAATAATTGCAGCCTTTGTACTTTCAATTCAGCTGCAATTAATCTCAAAGTGTTAAACAATACTTGAAAACATGCAGCTATTGTATAATTACTTACAACATATTAAAAAACTTTACTTAGGATCTAAATACTTAATCAGAGGAGACGTGTTTATAAATGTAAGTGTTTTGGCCTTGAAGCTAAGCGCTAATTTTATTTAAATTTTTTTATTATTTTTTTTGTGTCTTGCACATTAGTGCCCAGCCCTCATGGGCTTATAAAACACATTTCAAAACAGAATTCAGATGACTGCCATTATAAATTCACAGAAACTGTACAATCAATCACAACAGAACAACATCCACATCACACAGGAGGATACAAATTAATTTGTCTTCGATCCCAAGCTTTGGAGATATAATGCCCTAAAGCAAAAACGTGTCTTTCAAAAAGCCGCCTCAAAATTTTATCATGCGGAAATCAAAACACATCAGGGTTCTCCTGTCGGAAGAAAATCTCACGCAAATCAGAATAAAGTGGACAATACAAAACAAAATGAAACTCATCTTCCACCACTTTTAAATCACACAAAGTACAAAACCTCTCCTCCTCAGGTAGACCTTTGAACCTGCCCACCTCCACTGCCAGAGGCAAAGTGCCAGTTCTCAGTTGGGCACAGAGGGACCTTTGTTTTCTACTTAGATTTAAGAGAATGTATGATTCAGTTTCATATTTGTCCTTAAACTGAATATAATGTCTTAATTTTGGTTTTCTACATATATCATATTTCCATTGCATTGTAAAATCAGTTAACAGCTTTTCATTTAATGATTTTAGATTACAAAGCAGTTTATTTCTATAAATGTAATTTAGATCACAGTTTGAAAATATTATTGCCATTTCTTTGGCCCAAGGATATTGATTTGAGCAGTCCCACATAAAAACCTTTTTTGTCAATCTGTGCTCTGGCAGCTGAGTGAGGCGGTTCCACAGACGCATCATTTCAACTCTCTGCTTTATAATGCATGGATCCCATCCCATATCCCCCTCAAGAGCTAGTTTAGTAGTAAACTTATGCAAACCAAGGAAAATTTGAATTGCCCTATTCTGAAGAGCATTAATACATACACTTTCCTTAAAGCCCCACACACCCGCCACATAAAACAGAACTGAACCAACCATAGAATTAAATAATTTTGTAAATACCGAAAAAGTTAGGTCAGGTACAATTTTCATCTTATTCACTACAGAGCCTAAAGCCCTCACTGCAGACTCAGAGAGGGACTTAATTCCCTCAGCAAAACTCATGGTCTCATTAAAAATCAAACCTAGATATTTATATGAACATGTGTAGTCTAAACGAGACAGACCATACATCAAACTATAATTACTTCTCAATTCATTGCTTTTTCTACAGTGCATGATCTGTGTTTTATCTTTATTTATGGCCAAACGCCATTTTTCACACCATGCACATAGGATACTTATCATTTGTTGTAAATTTGATTCAGACTTCGCTAACAAAATAATGTCATCGGCATACATCAAAAGACTTAAATTCATATCATTAATATGAATACCAAGGTTTCCTTCATTAATTGTGTCTACCAGGTCATTAATATATATAGAGAAAAGGGTGGGTGACAGTACATCGCCCTGCTTTACCCCAAAAGGAGTAGGGAACCAGCCGGTTTTAAACTATTAATCTGCACACACACAACAGGGTGTTCATACAGTGACTTAATTGCATTATAAAATCTGCCATTTATACCATACCTCAATAATTTGTACTGTAAGAGATTTCTGTTCACCCGGTCAAATGCCTTCTGAAAATCAATAAAGCAGACAAACGTAGACTGTCCCTGTTGAAGTCGAGCCCTCACCACAGACAATAGAACATAAATATGGTCAATGCAGGCCCTGCCTTTTCTAAAGCCGTTCTGCTCATCAGCCAAAATATGATATGTTTCCACATAGTCATTCAGTCTGTTATTAAGGATTGCAGAATAGAGTTTGTACACTGTGCTAATTAGACTGATACCTCTATAATTCAGTGGAACTCTCGGGTCAAGTGTAGATGATTTTGGAATTGGCTTTATAATGGAATGAGACCAGATTGATGGGATAATAGCCTTATCAAAACCGGTCTGAAAAAGGCAGTGCAAAACATTGACTAAAGAAGGGGCCTTAAGCGCCTCATTCGGGACCTGCTCAATGCCCACAGCTTTATTAGATTTGGCTGAGTTAATGGCTTTTTGTACCTCTTCAATAGTGATGTCAGAGTTTAAAAACTCATTTTGGCTCATTTCTGTCTGAGGCATCTCAATTTCTAATTGTATTTTTCAATAAAGTAGTTTGCTTTAAAAAGGCTTCATTAAATGATAATCCGTCACCACCATAGAGGGCGCTGTAATCATGTTCCCATGAACATAGCTAAATGTTAGCTAAAGCTATTTCGATGCTAACAAATATTGAAACAATGCCACAATCTGAACTTGTTTTTAATGAAACGCAGTCTTGATGTTTATTGACGTTTTCGTTCTTTTTTTTTTTATCTTAGTTCATTTTTAATTTCCGTTAAAATTAGGACAGGAAGTACCCTACACTGGCCAACAGGAAGTTAGCCAAAAACACACCAATTTCCCTCACATTAGCTGTACCCTCAGTTAGAAGCCTGACATACTGCTGTACAGGTGGGGAAAAGTTCCATCTCGGCTTCTGTATTTAATTTATAACATTATATACTGCAGCACGTGTGGATCGATATTAAAGCATGCTCATCCCACAGATAATCAATACGGCTGCTGGCAATGTGCTGTTTCATTCCTCCACTTGACCTGTCTCTTCTCCCATCCCCCCCCAATTCCAGTTACTTCTAGCCACTACACCCTTTTTTCCTTTTTTTCCTTTTTAAAGACCACAGCCCAGAGTAACCCAGTGAGACAAAAGCAGTGCTTCACAATTGACTGCAGTTGGCTTTAATTTGCCAGAAAATCCGGTCTTGCTTAGCTGGGTGAGATGGTGGAGGGCGCAGGCTTCTGGGAAGGTAGGGGAGCGACGGATTGAACAATAACAATGAGTAGGACAAATGCTAAAAAAATAAAAATAATTGAGGCTATCTATGATAAGGCAAGAATAAAGGAAATAACAGCAGCTCTTAATGGCATTGTCTCCTAGGGATATTTCAGTATGTCATTAAAGGAGCTTTTGAAAGAAAACAGGAAGCTACTGCAACTACAAACAAGTATTTCACAAAGATCAGCAATTGCCTGCAGTATCTTATGTAGATGCTGATATTTCTTCACAATAACAATAATAGAAATAACAGTTTACAGCCGTTCTGATTGAACTCTTGGGCTGGAAAAAAAAAAATCAAGGTACTGGTATACACAAAAATATGTTTTCTTAGATGCCAAGTTTTGATACCGGGTAGGTCCTGAGACAGCACCAAAATAAAGGTAACTTGGTTGTCCAGCTCAAACCAATAAAAAAATAAAAAAATATATATATATATTTTCTGGAGAGCAGCATTACATCATCTTTCCATTTATAGTTCTAGCTCATGAAAAATGTGTCTATCAAGGTATTATTCACAGTATCATAAACCAAGTACCGTTAATGGTATTGAAAAAATTATAAATAGCCGTCTCTATTAATGGATTACTGTATGATGCATGATCGGTCAAATGGAGACGTGTGATTAGTGAAGGTTGAATTTGTGATTCCAAAGTCAAGTGATGCTCGTCTTAGCATTAACGACACACACGATTTATACAGCGTGGCGTCGTTGCAAGTATCCAGCATATCCAGTCCCCTGCATGTGTGACGTCACAAAAATCTATTAGGATATTTTATTTTAGGATATAGCTAAAAAAAAAGTTATTTCCACCCTCACATTTTCAATTTTGAAGTGGACTTAACATGCATAAGGTGCTTTATAAGCTGCTTTGGGGCACGCTTTATAACTTCACTATGGAAAAGACATGACAGCGTTTATACAGGTCAGGTCAAATAAAAACATATTTTTAATGCCATTATTAATGCCCAAATCCTACATTGTAATGCTAAAAACGCAGATCAGCGCATATTTCATTTCTTAAGATTTGCAAACGTATCATCCAACAGAGGAACGAAGATTGGACAAAATGGGAAACTTTTGAGCAAAAATATGTGGTTAATTTCAACCAAAACTGCAACTCAGCTTCTTTTAGACTGGTCCATTCGGAATTTTCAAATAATTTGTATGAAATGTATATAAACATTGTTGAGCAATGTCACCATTTTCTAATAAATTTAGATTTAATGCCAGTGTGAATCCAATTTAATGTTTTTAATGACATTTAAAAGCGTTGATTTTTGGTCAAATTCATTGACTTATTTAATGACTTATCTCAGCTTCTTGGGACTTCCCTGGAATTAACAATTATTTAAACAAAAAGTTAAAACACACAAGCCAGCATTTTCAGCTAACCTCGCACTAACAAATCAATGGCACCATGATACGGTGATGCTCTATGAGTTTAAAAATGCATATGACACAGTTCTGGATTCAAATAGATTGAGTGCTTCTGATGTAGAAGAAGAAATGGCCAAATTAAACTCAACTGTGTGGATGAAGCAAAATACTACATGAAAAATCAAAATGGATATTTGACACAAAACTCCTTTTTGATTTTTTTTTTTTTTTTTTGTGTTGGCAGCATTGTTAAAATCTGGCTAAGCTCTCGACAAAGATCTCACGCATAGTGGACTTGAAGGGTCTGAAAGCTCTGAGATGGCTGCCAAACTAAATAGCAAAAAGATTAGATTTTATCTCCGGATCCACCTTAGCGTGCTCATCGCCTCTCATTCCTCTCTTTCCGCGCTCCTTATCCCACCCACACATATGCCCGGGCCGCTCCCATGGGTGCCTTCAGTCGTCGCATTATAGGCCGGTATGTTCTGACGTATGAGCGGAGAGGAGGGTCTCCGACTGAGGGCTTCCCCTAGCAGCAGCAGCAGCATGCATGGATCTCTCCTCCTCCCCCTAGACTGTACACGTGCAGACTGCAGAGAGCACGATGACGTCGAGGGTGTATCACACTAAGCTACTGAAATATGAATCCGTCTGATGTATTATTGAAATATGGCGAGGCAAAGTACATGGACCGGCGGCGCGGGGGGTGATGGGGAAGAGGAGAGGGGGATGTTTTTGTGTTGTGGCGAGGACAATTATGTGTGATCTATAAGGCTTGGTGTTTGGCATTGGGAATCCGGTCCAAAAAGGATCAAACTGGGACTCGTTCGTGGCCCTTATGTACAGTACGGCTTCACAGTGGCAGTTATGGGACGCTGTAACATCTTCTTGCGTCGCTTCTCGCTGCCCATTTTGAATTCAGAAGTTAGACTAATATAAAATCAGCCCATCAAATATACAGTAAATGTGGTACCTTGGGAAGCCGAACCTGTCAGAAACTCTTTAAGAATAAATTGTATTTACTAAAAAAAACATGGGACATTGAGAAATAAAAAAATAGGCTTTGGAACAGACAAAAATAGCAACACATCTGAAATGAATTGGAACCGTGGAAACAAATGACAGCCTTTTTGAGAGCACATCCTGCCATAGTACAGGGGTCTTGAATTAAGATTAAGCGAGCTGTTTGTTTACTTTTAAAAAGCTGCTTTCTTCAGGACCATCATGGACTCTTTGCAGGAAAACCCCCAAACTCCACAAAAACAGGAACACAGAATACACAAATGTAGTTCGCAGAAAAAGGCAAAAAAAAACACAGCGGTTCCAAGAAAGAGGGAGGTTGCCACTTGTTTACGCGTCGCCTTAACCACACTTAACAATGTTGTTCTCTCATCAAAAACCTACCTGGAGTTGTGTTTAGAGCAGTTAGCGCATCTTTGCGTAATCTCTGAATCTTCTCCAGTGGCTATTCCTAGCACTGCGATGGCAGCTCCCAAAAAGCTCTTCCTGAGGTCCTGCGTACACTACACTTTTCTACAGCCACACGAGGAGGGGGTGGGAGGGGCTTTTGGGGAGACTGCTACAAAATGAGGGAGTGAAACTACTGGATATTCTGTTTCAGATCAATACGGCCTGTTTTGGCAACAACAACGTGTAAGATAGTGATAAAGATCTGCGTGAGATTATTAGCAAATACTTGCAAAAATCAAAATAAGCCCTCTTTAATACAGATCAAGATGGCTATAAATTATGACAATAAATATGTTTACCCTTTTGACTGATGTTTTTCAATAACACGATGGCCAATGGTCCAAAGTAAGAAAGGAAAGAAAGGATAACCAGCGTTGAAACCTTCCAAATCACTGGTTTCTTAAGACAACTCAAGAATAAACAATGGAAACTAAATGTATGTGGGGGTTTATGAATAAATATCAGTATTTCAACCAGATAGTTTCTTTTAAACTATAGCACATGTGCAAACCTGAGATGTGCGGCATGAGTAACAGTTACGTAAGCCAGCTCTCTTCACGCATAATAGCTGTATGGCTCCGTACTGCATTGGCATATTGCGGACTACCTGTATGTATGTATATTTGTTCCATTTAGCAGATTTGACCCTTATTTGCATTTTCCATGTGCACAACAGGTCCACGTGCTAAATGTCTTGATGTGGATTATAGCTTGGATGCTGCGCTTGACTTCCCGTTGTGCAGTCGGCGCCTCCAACAGAGAATCGGGGGGCTCAGGGACTTGCGCTATAAGCAGCGTTAAGCAACACATTTAGTGCGCGTCATGGTTTTCAATTATGTTCTCGTCCTGTACAAACCCCAGCGCGCGAGTTCAGCGGGGACGTGTAATAGGCAGTTAATTCTGACGCTTGAACAAACATGCATGGCTGAGCGTTAAATGCCCGAAGGCTTTATATTTCGCACGTTAATGTTCAGTTGATGAATTAAGTCAAATGGGAAAATTCCATCATCAAGAACTTACAAGCTGTAAAACTAGTCTAGGTTGGGCAAGTTACTTTAAAATTGGTATTGGTTTCCCCTACCACTAAAAACATGTACAATAGGTTAATCTTCCAGCCTGATATTTCTGACCATTAGTCTGGCTCTACATCTGGGTCCACGCTGGCTGCTCACTGCTCCTGCAGGTCGCCCCAGCGGCTTTGAGGACGTGTCAAATGCAGACACATCCTCCCCATAGGGAATGCATTACTTTATTAATAGGGAAATTCGTTCCCTGTGGGGATTAATAAAGTACACCATAACCTTACATATTAGTGTTTCAAAAATGAGCTACACTACTTTGTATTCCTTTTGGCAAAATATAAATTGAAAATAGTAATGCACCGAGCAAAATTGCAGTCAAAGATTTCCTTTTCCTTCACTATTCCCATTCTCTCGTGTTTGTTTTGACGAAGTTAGTCACACGCAACTGCAGATCTTATACCGCCTTTGCTCTGCCCGATCCCGTCAGACCTCGGAAGCTAAGCTGGGCAGGGCCTGGTCGGTACTTGGATGGAAGACTGTGTGGTAACACCAGGAAGCCTGGCGAATGTAGTGTGTGAGTGGTTGGTGGTGGTCAGAGGGGCCGATGGCGCAGACTGGTTGCCTCGCTTCCATCAGTCTACCCCAGGGCAGCTGTGGCTACAACAGTAGCTTACTACCACCAAGTATGGAGTGAATAAATAGTGCAACGTAAAGCGTCTTTGAGTGTCCAGAAAAGCGCTATATAAAACTGATGCATTATTATCATTTCAAATAAAATGTGGTCTGCTGCATTGTATTTGTGGGAGTTTGGTATCTTTTAATTCGTACATCAATACAAACCATTTAATTGCACTTGTAACTTGAGTTACTTCAATTGTAATGATGAATATATTAACATATTTTGTGTTATATTCCTTAAATATATTTTTGTAACTTGTTACTTTCGTAATACAAAACACTGTGGTTAATTTAGTCCCAAGAACAAAAAATATTGTTTTAGATTAGATTGAAATTATGATAGTACAAAAACTACAGAAACAATGTTTGACTTATGTCCAGTAGCAGTTTATGTACAGTACAGTGTGTGTGTTTATTTGCACTCCAATATCCTGGTTATTAATGAGGATTTTGGTAACACTTTATAATAACTGCCCCTTATTTATCCTTAATAAATGATTAATTAACACTTAATTCATCATGAAAAATGTATTTAAGTGTGACTAACACTTACAATAACTACTGAACAACTTCAGTTAATGCCAAACTCATAATGAATAGTTCTTCCCATACTTCTTATTCATTGTTAAGTAGTTATTAAGTGTTAGTCACACTTAACTAATGCATTTTTCATGATGAATTAAGTGTTAATAAGGTGTAGTTATTATAAAGTGTTACCAGGATCGTTATTAGTATGTTGTATGTGTCCATGCAAACACAGTATACAGATTTCCGTTTCCTGGATAAGTCAATATCCAGGAAGTTGGAAACCAGGATACTCTCACTGGGATATGTCCATGGTTTCATGGACTGTGCAATGCACACGCAGTATCCTGGTTTCTCACCGCTGCCGACGTTCTGAGCATGTGTGAACTTTCTAAAACAGATATGGCTGAAACAGAAACTTTCTGAGAGGGATTGTATCTGGTACCTGGGCTTTTAAAACTATATATTGTAAAAGTAAACACAGTAGTAAATTAGACAAAACAGTTTTTCGCTCAGCGGCGTGCAACTCCACGAGCTGTCAGCGCTGCTCTTGGGCTAAAATGTCACTATGGGACTCTGCACAAACCGACACTGCTTTTTTTTTTCAATTCTCACATCTGTCGCTGAAGCTGGGATGGAGCTCATGGATAGTTCTTGTTTCTGTGTTTAGAGAAAAGGCCATCTGTTAGCTGCATTGCAAAAGTGTTAATTAGCCCCGCCCACTGACCAGGATACTGTTGTTGCTCATGCAAACAGGGATATGAGAATCCTGGTTTCCCTGACACATGTAAACATCATACCCAGAATATTGTCACAATTAGGATACGACTGATGGGATACTCGAGCTTATGTACACAATTATTCGTTTTAGAAGAGTGGTTCTTAAACTTCTTACACCAGGTGCCACTTAAGAAATTCGTTGTCTTTATGAGAACCACCAGTGGACTGGCAAAAGTACAAGGTGGGATATAGAACCTCTATTTTTTTTAACTCGTTCTTATTTATTGCCTGTGACACAACATTGGAAATGTATTTGTACACAATTTCAAATGTCAATACACCGATGCAGACGATTTAGAAAGTGTTGGCCCACTCTGTCAAGCATGTTGGCAATTTTGGTTTGGATGTTATTCTGTAGGTCTTCCGGGGTCTGTGGACAACTGTTATGAACCAGGGATTGGAGATAACCCCACAAGAAATAATCACAGGGCTAAATGAGGCAGGCCCCTCTCAGGGAAAAAAAAAAGAAATAATTTTGTGTGACTGAAGGTGGAGTTAATCATGAAGAATTCGACGAAGACAACATCCCAACATGCCAAGGGCAACTGCATAAGCAGCAGAACGCTTGGGAGATCACAGCATAGATAGGCGAACCCGTGTTGTCCTTTCTTTTGGACAAATTTGCCGTTTCCCACTCACAATAAAATCGGTTTGCGATCAGGAACACGGCCTCACGGGGGAATTTCTGAGTAACCATGAAAGGAGGGTTGCACCGCAAAGACAGAGTAGCCGTTAGAAAAATACGCCTCGACGACAAAGGCGCTTTCAAACAACGTTATATCTGTGACTAAAACTACACCTTCCATTGGGCCAACACACCCCACAGTGACCCTCATTAACATCACCACACGCTTATCAAAAAAGGTGTGTTCCAGACAAGGACATAGAAATTACTAGAAATTAGACAAGCTATAAATGAAGGAGCGACTGAGTTTGATAACCTCTGTTAGGAGTCTGAAAACGACTGCAAAATATGACATTATCGTAACATCAGCAAATTTATATTCTCTAATTTCCTGTTGTGCACGGTAAAGTGTAATCTACTTCAATTCTGCTCAAACGTTTAAATGATTGTACTGTACAGCGTTTCCCAAAGTATAACCTTAGCCTCCTGTGATCCTCTATATAAGTCTGCTCCTCCAGCTCCATCTCGTTACAAATACTTGAAAACCAATTCCAAGTGCCAATCCCTCCACACTGACGAGAGCTTTGCTTTGTGCAATTAGGCGGAAACCTCTTAGAGCAAACCCCAAATCGATTTGTGTCATGTTTAATGTAGGTTTTGCCAGTAACTCCTACAGCTGTGGCCGCACTCGCATCACCCAGTTGGACTCGGGTCTTTACATTAGCCATGAATGTTTCCGTCATGTTCAATTATTCACATGTTTATTTATCATACGCAGATCGTGTGCATCGGTGAAATCGTGAAATTGGTTTAGTTCCAACGACAATCAATGTTTCTGAACAGTTGAGGCACAAAATTCCATTGCACAATTAAAATATTGATTTTGCAGTCTCTTTTCATCTTCTACATGTTGACGGGTCTGCATGTAGAAGATGAAGCTTTTTCAAAGCCATGTGGTCTGGGAGCGAGAGTGAGCTCAGCGATTTTAAACAATTAGAGCAACGCTGGATATGTCACAGGAGCACGTGGCAGCAGGTCTTTTCAGAGAGGTCCTTTTTCACGGGGAACAGTTCCAACACTGTGTCCGTGAGTGGACCGATCTTGGTAAAATCGGGAAATGATTGGCCGCCTAGACGGTTCTTCTTTTCAACAAAAGGAGGAGTATCTGGCCAGGCAATTTTACATGCATTTGTGTTGGATGAGTTGTACTAACTTGTTTACTCAGTTGGCTCGCATCAAACTCAAATTTGTATTTCTGGCAATACATACTACATATTTTTATCCATCTATAATATTATTTCAGTGAAGCAGCAAATTAATGAAAAAATGTTTGGCAGGAATGTAATTTTTTATTTGATTTTTTAAGCTACAGCTCCATAGAAGTTTGAAATTGTTTGCCTCTAAGTCACTTCCTGTCAGTGTCCAATAAGGAAGTGAAACTATACATATAAAATAAATGGTAAACCTAAAGAAAGTTAGGATTTTTTGTTTTTGTTTTTAGCAAAACCTTAAATCTAATTGTGTGAACTATGTTTTAGAAAAAAAAAAGTGTCATATGCACTTTAACCAGGATAACACTGTAGAAAAAAATAATCTGTTCTCACGTTTGAATCATAACGATGCTCTCATGGCGTCTGATGTGTATGGTGTAATGGAACTACTCTCAAAAGTACGAACAAAAAGTTACACAGATTACTACGCACTTTTCCACAGACACTTTTATTCGTGGTTTCGAGAACGGACACACACCTGAGATGCTTGCGAACCCTCCCGCTTTCATCTGCCGAGAACACAAAGCCGCATTCACACCGGCGCCGACTGCCCCGCTGGCCTGATGAAATCCCCGCACGCTCGCGTTCAATGGCGAGATGGGACATCCCCGCCCACACCCCCACACCTCCCGTCAGACTTCAAAACATACACTTCAGAGGGTTTGAGTGCGCCGGATCCAGGCCGGATCCATGCAGAGTGGAGGAGGTCTACAAAGAGAGGAATAAAAAAAAAACAAGACAGCGGGATGATGGATGGATGTGGGGATAGAGTGATGTGAGGCAGTGGCAGAAGAGGCAGGAACATCTGGGCTATAATCTGCGGCAGCTGAGAGCCCTCCGTGCCATAACGTTAACATGTCAGGGACAATGCAGCGTCATTAGGCATGTGCTTTAGGTAACAACCTTGTGTGACTTTCCATACACTTATTTACTTTCTCACATAAGCCTCTGTAAAGAGGGAAAATGTAATGGGAAAATCTCCCGCTATGACATTTAATGCATGGACTCTACAGCTCTCATTAGAACGCAAATAAAAAATACAGAATTACTATTAATTGAGGGGAACTTCTACAGACAGATCCACGGCTTCTACAGACAGATCCACGGCTGTGCAATGGGCTCTCCAGTTTCACCCATAGTGGCTAACCTCTACATGGAGGAAATGGAGAGGAATGCCTTGGCCTCATACCCAGGAAACAAACCCAGCCACTGGTTCAGATATGTAGATGACACATGGATCAAAATTAAGCAGAAGGAAGTGGCACCTTTTACAGATCACATCAATGCTGTGAACCCCAGCATTAAATTTACTCGGGAGGACGCCAAAGAGAAAGGACTTGCCTTTTTAGATTGTAAGGTTATCATACGGGAAAATGGACAACTTCAGACAGAGGTTTACAGGAAGGCAACCCATACTGACCAGTATTTGATGTTTGACTCTAACCATCCACTTCAGCACAAACTAGGGGTCATCATGACGCTCAGACATAGAGCTAAAGAAGTGCCTACCAGTGCAGAAGGAAAGACCAAAGAGGAGCAACATGTCCAGAGAGCCCTCTCAGACTGTGGCTATCCTAACTGGTCTTTCAGTAAAGCACAAAGGGCAAGAAGACCCAAAGAACAAGACAGACAGTAAGAAAGGTAAGAAATGTAGCCGGGGTCTCAGAGAAGCTTCAGAGAATCTTTAGGCAGCACAGGACTCCAGTGCACCACAAACCGGCGAACACACTGAGACAAAAATTAGTTCATTCCAAAGACAAAACTCAAAGCGATGTGGTTTATTCTATTCAATGCAAAGAAGAAGAATGCAAAGAACCTTATATTGGAGAAACGAAACAAGTTTTACAGAAGAGACTTTATCAACACCGAAGAGAAAGCACAAGCGGCCCTCAGTCGGCTGTGCACCTCCACCTCAAAGCCTCCAACCACTCCTTTGAGGACGGGGAGGTCAACATTTTAGCTGAAGAAGAACGTTGGTTTGAAAGAGGAGTAAAAGAAGCTATTTTTGTCAGGAAAGAAAATCCCTCCATGAACCGGAATGGCGGCCTCAGATTTAATCTTCCGTCACTGTACTCCAATCTCCTTCGGGGGAAACAGACAGGGCACGGCCAGTCCAAGGAGACGGCACCTCAGCCAACAAAAGAACAATAGGCAGGTAATTAGCAGTGATCATCCATGAATAGGACAGATAATTGGCAGTGATCATCTATGACAGGACTGACCGATACTGAGGTGAGCACATCGTTAGAGACACTCTACTTCAAAGGTGTTTACCCACAGGTGAGAGTAGCTGTGATTAGAGGGGAGGAGACTGGCCTACCCTAACTCCTCCCCGACCGTCAGCGGTCTGAGTGGGAATTTTTGTCGCTGACGAAGCCTTTTGGATGAGAGGTGAAACAATTGAAGACTTCAACTAATGAGTACAGAAGATGAATCAAGTACATTCATTGAAGATTGATTCTAAGATGAAGTTTGACATAAACACTGAGGTTATCGTGAAGAAAAAATATTGTTCATTCATTGACAGCCTTTTAACGCTCCCTTTTATTTTTTGGTTTAAGAATTTGTCAGTCAAAGATAAAAACAGCCTGAACAACATTGTAAAGATCAGCTCAAAAAGAATCGGTGTTTAGACGACGAGCTTAGATACTCTGTGTAGCAGGCAGGTGGTCCGCAAAGCTAGGAGCATTCTAGGCTCCTCTGACCACATCCTAAGGCATTTTCTCTGTTGCCGTCTGGGCGATGCTATCTGGCCACGGCAAGAAAGACAAACAGATATTGTCACTCATTTATTCTTACTGCCATTGGCCTCCTAAATTCAGGGGAGAGCGGGAATTGATGGAATTGATGATTGATTGATAACAGGACGTGGATTATTGTACTACTGTTCTCTGCTGCGTCATGCACATATTAATGTTGTGTTACTTGGTGTTGTTGTTGCCAACTGTGAGCACAGACAGATAACTATAATGTTCCTTGTTGTTTGACATGTTGTGGATTGTATGTTTTTCTACACGTTCTATTTTAAAAGCGGCAGATGCAAACATAATTGCCCTCCTTGGATAAATTAAGTCTTCTGAATCTCTAATATGTTAATGATGGAGAAACCACAGAAAATAATGACTATGTCATACCATGACGTACTTTAATGCAGGGACTGGTTTCACAATTTTTTTTAAATGGGGACAGAACGTTTAATTTAAACAGGGGAGCTGTTGGCAAACAGACATATGCTATCAGATATAAAGGCATAACTGTAATTTCAATGGGGAACTCCACACAGCGAGGCCTGAACGGTCCGGGAATAAAAAAAAACTTCTTTTGCTAGCTATTGTGCTCGACATTCAACATATTCACGCTGAGCCTTACTGGTCTCAATAGATTTATTATTATTATGTTTATTTATTTTCATTTTGTAGGTAGGTTGAGGTGGTTCAATTCCATCCATTTACTTTGCCAACATTTCGCTCTCTTTTGGCCACTGCCCCAAAAAGTAAGTCCAGTTGAATTGATTTTAAACCCTGAACATAAAACTAAATCTAATTCTTATTTCGGACAAACCTACCTCCCAGTTAAGTAATAAGATTGTTCTTAAAGGCTTGTGCTGACAATGACAAGCGTCTCAGAACACTACAGTGAACCACCATTTGTTCACGCCTTACACTCGGTGGTGGTAAACTACCTTTGTGAATTTATATGCCCGTCACCATCTTATTTAAACACCACGAGCGTATAGAACCTTTATAGAAAAGCGTGTCAAAGATGTAAAGCCCCATCTCTGATCGTTTTAATATGCAATCAGCTAAGTACGCCAGTTTCTAGACCGACCTCATCGCCTTCCAGCCATCCAGAGTAGAGCCACGGCGTTTTCCCTCCTTTCTTAAAGCGACAGCGCCTGGCTGTGATTGAGAGAGGCATTGACCTCCAGGAGCATCTCGTTTCTCTGCTGCCACTCAGGCGTATTTATGACTCTCTCACAGCCTGTCTATTGTAAACATGTCACCCCCTCCTCCTGACATTATAACAAATGTGCACAATGATCCGTCAAAACGGCATTGTGATAAGAGGCTCTGACAAGTGACTCTGCATCACATCTGAGAGACAAGACACATGCATTTAGCGCCTTTGGTCTGCTCAGCATAGAATGAATAAAAAGTGCATAACAGGGATGTTACAATTAGGGCTTGACACTTTAACTAACGGCTGAACAAAAGCCAGATTAATAGTGTCATATGTTTTGACTGAACACCTCTACCTTGAGCACACTTTACCTCAAAGACGGTGCACTTGCATTACAAATGACAAAATTGTAAGCTAAATGGTTATATAGGAATGTGAGCAAATTGATAATGATTAAATAAGCTGCAACCTCCCTCTCTCTTGGTACAAAGGTGTTTTTTGTGTGCCTTTTTCTGCAAACTTGTAGTTTCTGTGTTCCACATTGTTCTACTGGATACCTTTGCACATCTTTGCTGTGTTTTTGTGAGGTTCAGTGTGTTTTTTTTCCTGCAGAGAGTCTGTACAAACAGCTGGTTTATGAGCTAAATAAATTGGAGACCTGCACATTTCTTCTTCTGAAACACTGAAGAGGCACCAACACCTGCAGCACAGAGGAGGCGTCACAAGAGGCGCTGCGGGGGGGGGGGAAAGGGACAAACGAGAAGAAGATGGTGAAAGACTGTAGTAGAGCGGAGGGAGCTGTGCAGGAGGAAGAGGAGCTGACCAGTGCAGGACGCCACGCTCTGAAACGGGGACAAACCCAGGAGGCGCTGCACCATTTCAGAGGATCACTGAAGGCAGTGCTCCGGTTTCCCCGACCTCCAAAAACATGCTGCTCAGGTCGGCCCACGATGGCGGCGCGCTCAGTTGCAGCGGCTCAGGACTAACCCAACACTTGAACACAATTTCGTTGTACAATACAATGACAAATAAAGCGCTTCAATCAATCAAAGTGTATTTCTATAGCACTAACAGATCAGTGTTAGGTGTTCTGGAAGGCCGGTCTAAATAATGGAGTCTTTAGTCTGGACTTGAACAGTGGCAGTGATGACTCGCAGCTCGACTGGGCGCGAGATCCACAGTTTGGGCCCTGCCACGGAAAAAGCACGATCGTCCCACTGCCTGGACCGAGACCTGGGCACATCCAAAATCCACCTGAGAGGAGGAGCGCAGGGCTCTGCATGGGCGGTGACTGGACAGAAGCTCGGACAGACATGGGGGAGCGTGTCCATGAAGAGTTTTAAAAACAAATGACAACATTTTATACTCAATTCAATAACATACCGGAAGCCAGTGGAGGGAGGAGAGGATTGGGGTTATGTGTGTGTCTGGATGTGTCAAAAGACGGGCAGCTGCATTTTGCACCAACTGAAGGCGATGTAGCGAGGACGGCTTGATACCAAAATAGAGTGCGTTAAAGTAGTCGATGCGTGAACTGATAAAAGCATGTATGGCCTTTCGAGGTCACCACGGGATAAAAAGGGTTTGACTTACTTAACATTATTTGTTTATTTGGAGAGGACAATGAACACTTAGGAGTTCATTTGCAAAAACATCTAAGAACCAGTGAAAAAACTCAATGTATGCTCTAATTTCTCTCCACATAGCAGTGTATTTCAGTACCAGGTTTGTTTCTGTGCCATAAAAATATAAAGTCACTTGTTCTTAATTAAATTCACAACTTAAGTTTCATAAGTGGCATCTGTCCAGTACAGTACAACAAATATCACAAACAATGTTGTAAAAAAAGTAAAAACGGAGATATCTGCTTTTGCAAATGAACTCTTAAAATGTGCCAGATTTAGCGATGGGCTACTCCATACATTTGAGACAATTATTAAGAAAATAAAAATGAACATAGAGTATATGCACTATTTACAACCGATAAATTGTAATTAATCGGAAAACAACTTTAATTCGGTGGACAATTTTAAACTGCAAATGTGGGTGGAGTTTGGTCTTTGGTGCCACTTTACAAATGTTGATTTTTATATTAAATTTGTAAGTTTCTTTGTCAAAAAGAAAAGTTCTGTTGCTGTGGCTTGGCAGAAAGAGATATAAGCTCAGATATTGCACACTCTAGTTTAGTTTAGTTTAGTTCATTAAATCATTTGAGCAGTTAAAATTCTGCTCAAAGGGAGTGGGCCGAAGCAAAAGCTTATAAGCGCCCCCACCCCCGACAATATTGCAATAAAAACATTAAACATTAGAACAATAAAACATTAAAAACATAAAAAGACACATTAATATACATATTACACTCAGTGAATACTACTATGTACACCCCCCAACTACAATAACGCTCCCACCCCATGCACAACGTCCGGCACAAAGCAAGCGACAAAAGGCCATTACTTAGTTACAGGTGGTTATCAATGCCAAACACGCATTCCTGAAAGTCACTAGTTATGAGAAAAAAAAGAAGAACATTAAATACATATTGTCCGTGATCTTGCTACTTCCCAGTGGTCATTTCCATCCTTGATATGGTATTGATTAGTGTACAATTTTGCTTGGTTGCTTCCTTTTTATTTATTTCTTTTTAATTTATTTTTCTTTTATGTACAATGAAATTATGTAATATGTAATCCCTGCATAGTGTAGTGCGTTAAAAAGCCAGGGTGTAGAGCGGGTCCATTGAAGAGGGCAGTAGCTCCTCCTCAAAAAAAACCCTACCCAGCTGCTCCAACTAGTTGATTTGGTAGATGATGTTCCTATGCTGTGTATTGCGTTAAAAACAAGGTATACGAGCCCGTTGGGGGGGACCCCTCTCAACAGATTTGGAGCTCGCCTACTCTAATTCACTCTACAAAACATATAGTTTCAGATGCAAAGATTAGGACTAAACCAGGTCCAAACCTGAACTTTTCAGGTCTTACCAGGTGTGAAATAACACAAAACCACAGTTGAGGGAGAGGACGCCTTAATCCTAACCTTAAAGGAACAGGCCACCGTTTTTCCATACCGAGATATGTTCTTACATGAGCTTAGACGAGTTGATACGTCTGTCTGGTCTTTGTGTGTGCCCGTGGTCGCTTCTAACTTCACCCCGTTTGGAGCCATAGGAATATGCTGGGAGAGGCCAAATGCGAACAACATCTTTGGTTGTTTTGCGTGACTGAGCGCCCGCACAAAGACCAGACAGGTACGCATCAACTCGTCTAAGCTCAGGTAAGAACATATGGAACGTATGGAAAAACGGTGGCCTGTTCCTTTAAAGCATAGTGTTAACTTTAAGAATTGCAATATTATTATTCTTTATCACGTCACTGATTCTGTCAAGGTCTTGCCACTTATTGCACCTTTCATTTGTCTGTTCTATGGTCTCTACTAGTTTAAATAAAATCTCTCGATACCGGCTTTTCACTCACACTTTTCGTTGCATTTTCTAACTTGCTTTTTCAGAGCCATCCTCCGGTTGCTTTTGTCCAACTCCTCCGGTCGAGCGAGTGCATCAGAAACAGTTGTCAGCGGAGTCTGCGCTGTCTGTCACATTATGAGCTCCTGCTGGAAGACGAGCACAAACAAAAAGCCGTGAACTGGAGAGAGACAGCTCATAACGTAGGTACGGCGGGCCGGCGGAGCGCGAGGCTGACAGACGGAGACGGAAACGATAGCGCCAGATAATGTAGAGGGACAGACCGCTGAGTCGAATCCACAAAAGTCAACAAGCCTCTCACACGCGCTCAGCTGTGGCGAGAACGACGCTACAAAAGAAGTCAAACCTGCTTTTTCACACATCCAGGAGCATTTGTACTTGGACAAATCAGGGTCAAGTACATTTCAGAGCATGTTGTTTGTTGAAGTTTGTAGTAGGTTTTTATAATAAGAAAGCAAACAAAACAGTGTATTCCAAAAAACAGAAAAAGCAAGGCACCCTCTGGTGAAGTTAAAATGCCTTTCTTTATATGGCATGTCTACATGGACAAACATGGCCCCAACGCGTTTCAGCCTCAAAGGCCTTCTTCACGGGGGTCAAAACATTGTATTGTTTGAAGATATTTAAATGAAATGATTGCATTCAGTTCCACTTTTTTTTTTTTTTCTTCACCTGTCGCAGTTTCTCTCACAACTCTAGATTAGCCTAAAGCCAGCAGGAAGACTATGGGCATTTTTGCAAAAGGCAGCTTAAGAGCAATATAGCATTTTCTAACCAACAAAGGATAAAATGATCAAGATATGTTTGAGATTATCATCAAATATATGCAGACAAAAAACAACAACATAAGACCCACTATTTGATACGTCTTATTATTAGCTTTTTTTTTGTGCAGTGAGGCACAAATTTCAGCACACACACGTCGCATTGTCAGCTGTCCCGAAGTATGCGTATGTTTAAGTAGTGTACGTCAGCAGCTGTGCATTCCAATCAGGGGAGAATTAACCCTCTCGCCCCCAGCTACCGAACTAGGGCTAGTCCCGCTCACCCTCTCCCTTTCCTCCTCCTCATCGCCTCTCCCATGACCAGCCCCCCATCATAATGTGCACTGATGCCCTGCGCCTGCCCGCCATCTGGAGCCAGTCTTGGCTGGACCGCTCCGTGGGTGATCCCCAATTGCCAGGATTCACTGCAGCTCAACCACTTTGGGGGGGGGGTCTTAGATAATAAGAAAAGAAAGTTGCCAATTGGTTCCAGCCTGCTTTTGCTTAAATATATTGTTGTAGGAGCTCTCAGTCGAAGTCGATCGCAGTGGCCTAGAGGTTACAAACATACTGATTAGTGATTGATTTGGATTCATTGCGCGATGCAGCTACGCTAGATCCGGGGACATTAATGCCGTGTTCCAGTTATGTCGGAAGTCGGAAAGTTTGACCAGGATGAACCGTCGGAAACATCGGAGGTAGACGCGTCCGTAAAAGTTACAACTTTGTTGCTCATGTTTGAGCATCATAATCAGTTTGAAAAGAAAGTTGATTGTAATATTTTTTTTAAATAGTAGAATTGTCGTAAATACAGTGGTATTGCAGCACTGGTAGTTTTCATATTTTCCTTTTAACCATTAATTGATAAGTTAGCAACAGAGCAGCTCATCGCATTGACATTTAACACATTTAGTAAACATCTGGCAAATAACGTGGTTTACTGATGCTTTACATTTGTTACATGTCTTGTAGGGCGCAGCCATCTTGAAATGAAATGCTCCTTCTCGGGCTAGGTGATTCTGTCCCGAGTTTACGAGTCGAAATTACGGCGTTGGTGTGCGTTCCAGTTGAAATTTCCAGGTCGGAGATCAAGTGGAACCCAGCATAAGTTGTGAGCACCAGTGCTTCCTGTTCCTGTAAATTTCCTATTGAGATTATCTTGGACAAATAAGCATATTATTATCTAAAGATTTCATGTTAAGCTGTTCTTGGTAAATGATAATTTAGTGCTAAGAGCTTGATGTAGGAAGAAATTTAAAAAAACTTGCACAAAGGCCAAATTATGAATATATTTTCCGAGTAAAGAAAGCGACATGGAGAAGCAAAGTGGTTCAACAGCCCCTAAATACAGAAAAAACAGATAATGAAGCTAACGTTAGCTTCATGCTACATGCTACCGGTAGCTACGATTGCCGTTTTATTTAGATTTTTTTTCGCTTCTATTGGACAATCTGCAGTGAAAGAACATCCATATGGCCAAAAAGAGTGAAAAACTGTGAACATACTTTGTTCGGACAGCGTTGCTGTCGGTATCTAGGTCTGTGTCGAGTTCATCTTTAAGCTACAGTAAAGGCTCATGTTAATTTGCTGAATTAATAATTTTAAAATAGTGCTAAAATATGCACAAATCTACCCAAACAATTGTCTTGTGTAGGCTATAGTTTTTTGTTGTTTTAGATTATTATTGCATAGTCGCCTTTAGCTTTAAGACAAACTCTCCGACCTTTAATTTACTTTAGTTTATTAGTTTATTAGAGCTGTTAAAATTCTGCTCAAAAGGAGTGGGCTGAAGCAAAAGCTTATAAGCGCCCACCCCCAAAATCATTGCAATAAAAACATTTAATCATATCACAGTAGTACAGGGAGCATAATTACAAAGTACAAGATACAAGAGCCTGGGAACACAGCATGCAGACATAGACGCAATGTACCCTTTTGTGATTTAACTTTACCTGTTATAATTACATTATCAATCTTACATTAAGCAACATCATATTTTGATTTGCCTCATTGGCAACAGAGAACCTGTAACAAATCAGAGCGGCTGTTTTAACACGGACCACTCCCACAAAGCACTGTTTGAAATGTTCGTATAAATTAACAGAATTTAACGGAACGGAAAGGAAACACAACAGAAAGGGAACACAACTACAACAACTGTCTCATTTCATGTACGATGTCTAGTACAAAGCAAGTGACAATTTTTTTTTTTTCTTTACAGATGGTTACCACTGCCAAACATCAAGTCACATATGATGTAACATCTTACATCAAGTATTTAACACGCAGTAAGTGATTCATCTACCAGGAACTCACTGACCACCACGGAATGTTTAGAATATGTATCCCGACGGGTCTAAGCTAATCTCCAAAGGAAATGAGCAGGACGTTAAGTAGTGTCACTCTGAGCTTCAGGTTAGCGAAAGTAGTGTATAGCGATATTGTGCAATGATTAATTGACATTTTGCCTATTTCTTCAGGGGCCTCTTCTTGCTCTTAAATCAAATTAGAAGTTGACGATATTTGATTACTCTACTTTGGGTATGTACAGTGCTTGGAATTGGTTTGATACACAATCCTTTTTCTTAAGGGCATGTACACAGTGGATTCATTTGGAAAATCTGCTGTGTTCCCAGATTCACGCCAATGCCTGTGGGCCGATTTAAGGACTAATGGAAGACGAGAAAGGCAGACCGTAAAAAAAAACATATACGCTTCTGACATATGGAGTACATATTAGGAAAAGCACATAGATTTTCTGTCATTTTGCCCCCATTAGTCTTTAGCTTATAAGCATTTGGGCAAACCAGAGTGATACGGTGCATTCAAGTGTTGCACAGATTTTCCCACGAAGTGCACCTGGGTTCACTTCAAGTGGACCAAGTCAACAACAGGCTTCATGCAGCTAAACACCCACTCAGAAGGAAAGCCAAACCACAATTCAATATCTAAATTATTCAGCACAACAGCCAGACGGCCAGATAAAAATCTTTTCTATATTTTCTTGCTGCCGTTGTTACGTCTTCCTCTGACTTTCGGTGCAGTTTCATCATCATCATCATCATCGCAGCGCCTGACAGAGGGGAGCTACACTTAAGATACTGCATCACGCGTGTTTAGAACATACAGTAAATGTGGATTTCCTCATATAGAAGACGGGATTACACCTATTAAAAAGATTTGGAGACACCACACAGTACTTTGCTGCTTTTTGTGCCCAATGCAAATCTATATAGAGTATTGGTGGTTCACAGACATTTAGTTGATGCAAAAATGGAACCACCTCCAGATCTTGTCAGCCATATTTGAGACATATTCAGGGCTGAAGTCCACTTATGACAAACAACTCTATATGTGATGAGCTGGCTGGCTTTACAGGTTGCATGGACACCCAGAATCCCTTTACATTTGAAACCGCAAATGGTAGATATTATGTCAGGAATACAAGAAAGGAAGATGATCGTAAATTTGGCGCAAATAGTGTGGCGAATGCAGGGCTTGATGTGATCTGATGATTGAGTGCGTCCCATTTGCTCAATTTCAAGGGAAGTACTTTTGGATGCTCCAGTGACTGTTTTATAAGTTCCTCAAGTCCATCATATCTGTCTAAAAGGGATTTACAACTGATTAACAAATTAAAAAGCATATGACAGTCTCTTAAGGTTTTCGTCAGAGACATGAATCCGTTTTCCACCAATTAAGTGGAAATTTGTGGAAGAAAATGGCAAAGGTTGACTAAAACATACATTCATTGATATAGGATAAGGAAAAACTCCGTACTCCAAGAAGAGAACTGGCTAAGGTTCCTGCTTCTTCGTGGAGGATGAGGCTCTAAATCTCTAAATAAAAAAGAAGGATTGCTGTGGTGAAACAAATAATGCCCATGTCCGGTCTTGAGGCTCAAAGTCAGAACATCAAAGTGACAAGTCTTCTAATAAGGTCCGCGGTCACGTCCCCGTGGTGGCTTTCCACTGCCCGCGCTAATAAGACACGCGCAAGAATCCCCCAATAGAAAACGGGAAAGCGTTCCACCATTTCCAAGGAACTGCCTTCTATAGCCACCCCATCTAATCCATCCACGAGATCCCCTCTGGCCCCGTGTTAGCTGCGGTCAGGCCAAAGGTTCCAGTGGCAACTACTGGAAGCTAATCCCCCTCTCCCCTGCTCTCTCTCTTTATCTATTTGACCGTCGCTGCTATAGGATATGAAACCTCGCGACTATTCTGCCACTATCCAGACGACGTTTCCATACAGTGTGGGCGGGATTACGACATATGTTCATCAGAATCAAAAGGGGGATTAGAGTTCCCGGTGGTGCGATCTAATCTCAATGCAGGAAGATAGTATTGAAGCAGCTGATCTACAACGCCGGAGGGGGTGGAGCCTTGGCTTTGTTAGCTCAGTGATCTCATACCCAATCGCGCGGCGGCCCGGGACAACAGATGGGATCGTTGGAAGAAAGTAATTTGTATGATTTTGTCTTGAGCTCGTCTTAGCTGGAAGGAATGCAAATCGGATATTAGTTGCAATGTTGTCTACCATTGTTACTTCAACTCACTCAACTTATCGTTTTTTCTTTGCTTCATATAAAGGCAAGGACGACCGTGGTCTTGCTACATCGCGCTCGGCCACAGCTTCCAGTCGGGACAAATGGAACCGTCCAATCATATGTGTTTTCTCCATCCATGCTTGTGTGTGTTTGTGCAAAGTGGGGGAAAAACGGCAAAAGTAAGATGGTGTCCTAAGTTTATATTGAGCTCATTCAATTCAGCTCTTAATTCTGTAAAAAAATTACTAGATGAACACTCATTTATGTTCTGATTTGACGGCAATGCAAATTTAGTAACTCAAGTTAGCACTGGTGGGAGGTGGGCGGGTGGGTTGTTGACAGGTCCAATGTACAGCCTATCTTGTTGTACTGTATGTCTGGCTTTGTTTGAAAATGTTCAATAAAAAAAAGGGGTTTTGTTTTTTTGGTTCATCAGCGAGTCACTTTTCTGATTAGTTTGTTCCAGGTAGAAGAAAATGAATTGATCAGACACTCTCCGGAATAGTTGTGGGTGGGTTGATTGACCTTTGTAGGGAAGATGTCTGGGGGGGATGTAGGAAATTGGGTTTTCCCATTTACTGGTAGAGAGCTGGCTTGCTTTACTGCGTGTCTGCCTGGCCTTGGTAAGTGCTTAAATGCCAAAACACTCTTAATGTCCCATAATTTGCTTTATTTCAGGGACCGTATCGGTTACCCTGCGGTGAATTGGCGGTGCGAGATTACCAAGTCATTAGCTCTGCAGCAAAAGGTTGTGGGTTAATCCCTCGAGGTTTCATGGATGTCACTCAATGTGGGATCTTTATACAACCCTGTGTGTCATCCCTAAGGCATGGTCCAATCTTTAATGAATCAGTGAATCAGAGCACGTATTGCGCATAGTTATGACAAAAATGTTTCCGTACATTGTTGCAATATTACCCTCGCAAGTAACTGGCGCTGAATTAGGAAGGTCAAGCAGGGGTTCGAGTGTTACAGGTTAAAGAGAAAATGGGATAGAAGTCGCAATTTTAAGAACCAGAACGTGCAAATCGCAAAGACTGCAGTTATCTTGGTCATAAAACCTGCTGATACAACGGTGTAACTTATCACATTAATGTTGATGTGGCATTACCAGTTTTTATTAACTGTATTCCAAATAACTATTAAATATATGCATTTTAAATATCGAAACAGTCAGCTCTAATAACAGTAGTATAAAAGCCACTGTGGTTCACATGCACTTCCTCTGTCTCCTCACTGGCGTCTTCTTTGGTTGGGCTGGGCCCAGGGTTGTGCGTGCTGTCCCACGGGTCCAGGTAGCTATGGTACATTCGTTCAATCTTTAATTTGGTTTAGCGGCTAACGCAAGTTTTATTTTAGCGGTGGTTGAGAGCCTAACGCGCACCACTCCATGTCCCTTGGTCTCTCGGTTCGGGTTCGGGGTCTGCTGGAGCCCTCGCGTAACCGGGGCTATCGAAGCACCGTGCCGGCCGAGTAGGGCTAGATGAGGGCGTACGCCGGTAGGATTGGCTTCACCGTGGCTAACCCCTTTTTATTTACGTTTAGGTGGATCTAACCACTGCTGTCTTGCTTCCTCCCTCTTGTTTTGTTCAACTGAAAAGCTAATGTTGTTAACACTGTGAAATGAACAGAAACGTTTGTCAACTAAAGTACAAACGTAAATCATAATGATATGTACAAGGAACATGCTGCCTCTCTCCTTATGGGTCGAACCTGTGTGCCTTAAAGCACATTCATTTTTTCAATTTACACTGGACGGCGTTGTCTGGCTTTTATTTATTTATAAAAATACCACTACCATTCATCTTGTCACATTTATACAAAAGAAATGGTTTTGCGGTGGAGCTTGTGAGTATGAAAATGACAAAGCATGGCCGTATTGCTTTAGCAGTTTACATAGTATTTCTGTTTTCTCACAAACAGTAATGCTCCCGGATATGTTTGAAATGGGTCTTTCTTTATACGAATTGCTCTGATAGATTTTTGAAAGGTGAATTTAGAAAGTTTAGGGAAATTGTAAGCTAGTTTGTAGGCCTAAGGGGGGATAAAAGCCCTTAATGTGTGTTGTTTGCAAAAGATTGACCTCGATGTAATACTTCTGCTACATTGAACTTAGGGTATTAGCAATATCCATCACCATCTAATTAATGGATGTCCCTCTTCTCCAGCTGAGCCACAGTACAGTACCATGAATAGGCACGGCTCACACAAAAGGCAAACAGCCAAGAGTTTACTGACACGACTGCTTTTCAACTGGGAAGAGGGGCCATGTTTTCTGCTTACGGTAAAATCAATAGTTCAACGCATTGTTTCAACCAGGGGAGACTCAAACATACACAGGCGTTTACTGAATGGGTAAATTGTGGCTGGGATGAAAAGAAAATGGAGAGACTGAATAGGCTGATGGCCCTGCTGCTGTTTTTCGACTCGCTAAGCGGCTTGAGAGATGATTGACACAAACCTGGCAGTGTGTGACTGTTCTGCCCACAGTTAAAGTGTGTTTCATAAAAGGTTAGAAATGGCTCATAATCATTTAGTAATAAATATGTCATGGAAGTAGCAATGTTTTAGCTAACTTGGCGCATTATTAGCCGTTTGTGGTACAGCCAGGACAAACGGCAATTGCGAATTGATTTATGGAGTCGAGTGGGAAACACGCGGTGCAGCTGCTGTCATGGCCCAGATCAAAGGGGATTCCTTGACAGGCAACTAGGAGGTAAAGTGGTGGAAGGAACTCGTACTGGATCGGATAGCTCCCCACGGTGACAGCTGGCTGGAATTTGAACTTGATGAGACGTCGTGTGAGTGAGGTTGTGCCCCGTCATTAGCTAGTCTACTCTCAGGCCTTTGAGAACCATAATATGCGAGTTGATCCGTACAGATTTCATTTGGTGACCTGGGAAGGAATGAAAACAAAGGGTTCTCCAAACAATTGTGCATTTTGATAATAATAGCGTTTAGATAATGTTTCAAAACAGAGAAAGGAAATCAATTTACTTTCTTTACAACTTAATTCCCCTACATGCAGATTGTGTCAGTTCTGTTCATAAACTGATCAGTTGATGCGTAAAATTAAAATGTACCTAGAGATGTGAAACGATGCATAATTGTTGTTTTTCAAAGGCAGAAACTCTTCAAGGTAGAAATTTCAAAGATTGGATAAACCGGCTGGTTACTCTTCCATTGTTATTTTTGTTAGTTGCGGACATTTCATGTGGCCAGTTGAAACATCTGAGAGTTAGAGTAAACTACTGTATAATTAGTACAAGTAAATGGTCTCAACTTACAGTGCCTTGCGAAAGTACTAATACACCTTGAACTTTTGCACATTTTGTCATGTTTACAACCATAAACATAAATATTTTATTTTGAATGTTTTTACTGAAAGTTCACACACAAGTAACAGACAACTGTGAAGTGAAAGTAAAATGATACATGATTGTTATTTTTCAAAAAATAGAAAACCAAAAAGTGGGGCGTGCATAAGTATTCATACAGCATGACTTAATACTTTGTGGAACCCCCTTTTGCTGCAATAACAGCAGCAAGTCTTTTGGGGTATGACTCTACAAGGTTTGCACATCTAGAGACTGACATTTTAGCCCATTCCTCTTTACAAAACAACTCAAGCTCTGTCAAATTAGAAGGAGAGCGTTTGTGAACAGCAGTTTTCAGGTCTTTCCACAGATTTTCAATAGGATTTAGGTCAGGACTTTGACTGGGCCATTCTAACACATTAATATGTTTGTTTTTAAACCATTCCATTGTAGATTTAGCTTTGTGTTTAGGGTCATTGTCCTGCTGGAAGGTGAATCTCCGCCCCAGCCTCAATTCTCTTGCTGACTCCAGCAGGTTTTCCTCCAAAATGTCTCTGTATTTGGCTCCATCCATCTTCCAACTATTCTTACAATCTTCCCAGTCCCCGCTGAGGAAAAGCAGCCCCATAGCATGGTGCACTCAGGACGATGAGCAGTGTTAGGTTTGCTCCATACATAATGTTTTGCATTTGGGCCAAAAAGTTACATTTTTGTCTCATCTGACTCGTCAGATTCCCCCAGCTCAGCGGCAGTACGTTGCAGCTCCTCCAGAGTTATCTTGGGGCACTTGGTTGCATTTCTGACCAGTGCTCTCCTAGTTTGGTCTGTTAGTTTAGGTGGACGCCCGTGTCTTGGTAAGTTCACAGTGGTGCTATGCTCTTTCCATTTCTGAATGATGTTCAAATCTTGGGAAATCTTTGTACAACTTAACACTGCTTTAAACTTCTCCACAGCTTTATCCCTGACCTCTCTGGTGAGCTCCTTGGCCTTCATGATGTTGTTTAGTGACCAATACACTGACCATAGCTCTGAGGCCCTCACAGAACAGCTGGAATTATACTGAGAGTAGATTACACACAAGTAGACTCTGTTTAAAGGTTAGGGCAAGGTGTGAACATTCTGCAGTCATTAGGAATGTTATAAAGGCAATTTAATGTACTCAGAAAATGCTGTATGAATACTTGTGCACGCCCCACTTTTCACTTTTCTATTTTTTGAAAAATAACAGAATCATGTATCATTTTGCTTTGACTTCACAGTTGTCTGTTACTTGTGTGTGAACCTTCAGTAACAAATTCAAAATAAAATATTTACGTTTGGGGTTGTAAACAAGACAAAATGTGCAAAAGTTCAAGGTGTACTATTAGTACTTTCACAAGGCACTGTATCTTGAGAAGAAGGGGGTTGTAAAGCGCTTATAAAGCCAAATTAAACTTTTAACGAGCCATTTTATATAAATATAGCATTCTCTCACCACCGACATGCAAACTAGTGATCAAGACGTGTTTGAAATAACCAACACACATGAAAAGAATATAGCCTAAAATAGATGTCCATCCCATCACTCCATGATACATCCGATTGGGGGTGCAATATAAAACATAATTCTCCATCTACAGTCAATTAGGTTTTCAGTGGCAGCCCATTACTCTTATGAATCTTCATCAATCTCATCATAACGCTGAGAGGGAGGCTGCTGGCTGAGAACCGAGCCCATGTAATCCATTTACAGCGTCGACAACTAATTCTACCAAACAACAGACGCCAATCCAGATGTTATTAAAATCACAACAGGACACTACGGTAACAGCATGTCATGTAGAGCCTGACAGCTGCGCATTTGAGCGATGTAAATGACTAATCAACACCGCAGTACAACAGAATATCCCGAAAAGACTGGAAGTTGATCAAATTGCACTCTGTGTGTGAAGTTCTATGACTGCCACTCTGTGCACTACCACCACTGTGTTACCGTTAAAAATACTATGGCTAGAAATGTTACGGCTTCAACATGCTCTCTCACTGTATTTGAGTTATTCAAAGTAAGAGTTTATGACTGTTACTGCTACTTCTAGTCCTATAGTACTGGTACAAATATGTTTACTATGGCATACTGGAACAGCAAATGAAGCCTAGGCGTAAATTCAACCTGGAAGACAAATTTCAGCATCAACTACCTCCAGCCAATGATCACGTCTGCGAGGGTCACACCTCAGCCTCTCCCACACCTTTGTCGCAGCCAACCATCGCCCTCTGCCCTGTGTTTAAGCTCCAGCGGTCAATGGCTCGTCCGCTTCTCAGCTGTGCTGCGACCCACCTCCACCCCTTCACAACCTCTTATATCTACGGCTTCACACTGCTACATCCTCCGCCGGTCTACCATACAACCACCAGTGTCCAGTCTCCAGTGGAAGACATCCCTAACGCTAACCAACCCATTTATACTAACTTTAATCCATATATCAATGTCTACTGCCGGGGTCTGTTGAACTAATCCAACGTCTTTAGTTAAAAAATAACCCAGGCTTCAAATACTTCAAATAGTACATTGGAAAACAAGACTGAGGGTTAGGGTTACAAACGTACAGCAACTACCACATATGTGATAATATATTTAAGAGTAACGTTATTTTTACTTAAGAAGTCAAAAGTCAAAGCGTGCACTGATTTTCCTTTTACAGCCTCATCATCTTTTCTTCCTTTACATCATGCGATCTCGTGATATAGCCTCAATTCAGCATTTAGGCTATATCCTTTTTAATCTCACACAAACTACACACTTTATTTATCCCATTTTGAGGTAGATGCTGTCCGTGTCCCGAGAAAAAGAGAATATCCCGACGGGAGGTACTTTGAAGTAATATTTATCAAGTATAAGTTTTTAAAAAAGTACTGTGTGAGTAAACTTCTCCAGGAAGTATAGGTCCTTCAAAAACATGTCCTTGAGTAAATGTACTCCTACCTTCCTCTGGTCACAATTGTAGTATTTTTCTATCACTATGGAGAGAAAGTGCTTTACATCAAGGAGCCACTCATCCAAGAACTAAAACTTGAGTTGTAAGTACTCACTAGTACTTACAACAACAACCACTACTACTCTCTGACTTTTATTTCTACATCCCTTCAGACTGTCCTGAAATTACGCCTGAATACAAATCTTCCCATATTGCAGTCACAGGCGGGCATAAATTGGGACAGTCTCTGGATGAATCGGAAACCACAGTTCCCACTAAGTTTAGAAATCCATCCGTCTGAGCTTTCACAGACAAAACAGGGGAACTGAAGGAGTCTGGGAACTGAGAGGAGGGGGGAGGAGAGCCGCTTGTGACTAAGACTAAGGAGGAAAAAAAAAATCCCCAAGTGACCAGAGCCTTACTTGGAGTCAAATGCATTTTGCTCACTCAACACAATATGATTTTATGGACACAAAAGGGCTGCGGAGTTACAAGGGTTGAAGAGAACTTGAGAAAGTATGATTTGTGTAGTCCCTTATACAATGGATATATATCGTTCACTGCAAAAAGGAGACATTATTCATCATTCTTAAAGAAAGAAACATAGGCTCTGCTTAGACTTTTCTTTCCATTTATCAGTCGAGATTGAAATGTAGGGAAATTGCCTTGCTCGGGGACACAGCAACAGGATATGGCATTCATATGACCTTTATTTAAGCAGGTGGAGCGATGGGGAACCAATTCTCATTCATGACAACAACCTGGTCAAGAGGCAGCAACACACCAGACCAAAAGCAATTAAGTTAAAACGGGAAGTCTATCTTCAATACAGAAGGAAGTGATAATGAAGTGTGTGGAGATACCAAACTGCAGATTCAACATATGAAAACTATTTTTGGGAACCTTTGTACATTGTGCAAGTAAAAAAAAAAAAACACTTTGTGTGAAGAAAGTGTTTGGATTGTGAATCGGCCCGGCACACCCTTTGCAGGCGGCAGTTAGAATGATGAGAAAAACAACAAACATTCATTAATAGCCAGCAGCAGTGACGCCTTGATGAACAGTAGGCTGCTTAGAATGGCTGCAGTGATGATTTATAGATGTGGAGGACAGTTCCATGTTGTATCCATCACGCGACAGGAGGTCCAAATCAGTGTATTTTCTGTTGCTGAAGAGACAACGCAAGTAAGAAAAAGATGACTCAAACTTGCGGGAAGGAAGTGAATCACTACTCCAGACATGTATTTGAAGGCCCTATAAGGCATAATGACAGAAAAGTGGCCGTCAAGCTGAGTATATGGCTTTTCTGGCCAGCACTAACAACAGAGACCACATTCGTACATGAGCAAGGCGGGTGAAATGTCTTACTTAAAGTGATAGTCTGTAAGTTTCAGATGTTTTCAAATTTAAAGCCAGACCACATAACATTTCATCCAATAAATAGAATAGAATACAAGCATTTATTTTATAACAGACATATGTATCTATGGCTGAAAATGATTAAACAAACATGTGTTTGCTATGAGTGGCTCACTCTCCTCAGACCTGACCGTACCTTTACTGGGAGAAGGGACATCTCCAGCTCGTCTCCATGGAAACGTTGACTAAAGGCCGCCAAATATGAGATTTAAACAGCTTAGATCCAAATCCATTCTTTGATTACCTACAGCAAAAATTGCATTTTACGTGTCAAGCAGTCATTTGACATAACTTATTTTTCTAAAGTTCCTACCTTCGAATCCTGAAGCCCCAGGCTTTCACTTTGACCAATGAGACGAGCTTTCCTGTTAACTGGTCCAATCAGGAGGGGAGGGGGTGGAGCTTGATCTTTTTGAAATGTATTTACACGCCTCATTTTTGCAAACTAGGAGTGGCTTTCTGGTCCAATCAGGAGGGGAGGGACTTGATTGTTTACTTTCACATTTCACCCTCGCTCTCCCCTCACTTTGCAATCTTACAGACTATCACTTTAAGTACACAGTGACCCAAAGATGCTCCTGATTAGAAAGCAAAATGTACGCAATAGCGCTGTATACCAAGCAGTTTTCTTTTTTTCTTTTTACAGAAGAGCATGAAAAGGTGAAGTGCGGAGAGACATTCAGCAAACTGTCAGAGACTTGGTTCCTATGAGTGTGGAGGAGAGGAGAACCTGGGCCAGTTAGCAAACTTTTCATACCATCACATAAATATTTGAGGCCTAGCTCAAGATCAAATCAGGGCTTAGATGTGTCTAGACTGGGTGTAAACAATGTGCAAACCAGGAAAACATCGAACAAAACGCAATACCAAAGCATAAATGAAATTATTCATAGAAATAAATTAAGATTGAAATTGCAGATGGTCCTGCACCCCCTGAAGTGCCATTGAACAAGGCCTTGTTTGTTGTATTTCCAGAATCCAGAATCATTCTCATGCACGCGTCGTCACGAAGCAGTTATTTTTTGCATCGTGGAACAACACACCATTTCAAAACCCACATGGCGAGAGCTCCGTGTTTACACAATCTGAACATTTCTTCAAAAGCCAATACTCCAGCATGAGAGGAAGGGAAGAAAAAAAAAAAAATCTGTTATTCCTGAGAGAGTTAACCAGTAGACAAGCTGCAGGGATGTGGAAGTGACAGCCGCAGCGTGAGCATGACGTGACAAGTGATGGAGAAGAGAATACGTGCAGGAGGGGGGAAAACATAAAGGATGAGGGGAAGTCGGAGAGGTATTTAGACAGGAGGAGAAGGGAAGCGTGTGTGTGTGCAAAGTGTGTCGAGGGGAAAGGCACAGACACGAGTGAGACTGTGGGAATCGCGGCCAATAAAGAGAGGATGAGTCAGAGAGAAACGGTAGTCAAAGAGCCCATATTAGGCAGAAGCGGCTTTAAGTTTTTCATGATATAATGTCGGTGATTCCCTCAAGACAATCCTTACTTGGAGTTGTGTTTTGTTCATGTTTAAGGAGACACTGCAGGGTCTGTGTGAAAATAGCCCAAATTGCCACGCTAGCACAGCGGTTAGCGCTCGTGCTTCACAGCTAGAAGGTCCGAGTTCGATTCCCACCTGGACGGGGCCTTTCTGTGTGGAGTTTGCATGTTCTCCCCGTGTCTGCGTAGGTTTCCTCCGGGTACTCCGGTTTCCCCTACCACTAAAAACATGTACAATAGGCCCAGGGACTGCAGGTGGAAATTAGCACAAGTGCTATAACCTGGTACAATGCATCTCTCCTTTCTGAGGCTAATGTAGATTGTACACTGTCCCTGTTCAAAAAAAAAAATAAAAATAAAAATAAATGAGTAATATTTTCAGTGCCAAAATATAAATAATGTAAAGACGGAAGACGCGCACATCCCCAAAAAAACTTTAAAGCGCGCCGGACCGAGAGAGAATACCGAGAGAAATTGTTTCTCAAAATAAAAATAATGGACATATTAGTTTTTTAATAGGCCATTTATAAGTTGAAAAAACCCTGTAAAAATTATTTCCAGATGTACAACTGTATAACTGAACTCTTGGATTAGGTGTCTCGCTGTAGTGGTAACGGTGTGAAGTGGACGATTAGCAACACGATTCAAACACTGCTTGTGATTCTGACTTATTGCCCTTCCCCATTTTCTCAACATACAACTTTCCTAATGTGTTTTTGCTGAGGATAATTAATTAATCGAATAGCAAAAAGACCAAAGATGTTGTTAGCATTTACCCTCTCCTCCTCTCCTCTATGGGGCCAAATGGAGCACTTCGACGTTGAAGTGCTCCTACGGTGTTATTACGCTTTACAATATAGTACCCCTTTTGATCCACTTAGAAAATCGACATGTAACTGCTCACGTAACAACATCTTTGGTCTTTTTGCGTGACTGAGTGCACGCACAGAGACCAGACAGGTACGCATCAACTCGTCTAAGCTCAGGTATGAACATATCTCAGTATGGAAAAACTGTGGCCTGTTCATTTTATGGATTACTTAAACAATACAAGTGCTGCAATAGCTGGAACTATAGCCCATTGACGGTATGAGCTTTAGGAAAGTACAAGACGACTTTCTATTTTGAGATGGCCATGTAGAGCAGTGAACAGGGAGTCTTTCAGCATTTTAGGAGGAGACGATTTTTGCTCACACAGTATTAGTCACACGTAAATTAAGCGGAACAGAACTAGGTATTTGTTCACCATGGTTTAAAGTAAGTAAATAATTGTTGTACATTATATTGGTCAGCAAGGTTCGGATGTAACTTACACAGTATTTAACGTCTGTGGTTTTGGAAGTAAATCAAGCTTTCAATGTGGAGTTTCTATCTTCTCCCTGTCTGGATTCCTCCATCTCCCTAAAACATGCAGAATAGGCAACTATCCTCCGGTTACTTCACCCATATCTTCACACAAGATCTGGAGTCAGGTCTCCGGGTGCTGTACTGCAGTCACCCATTGCTCCTGCGTCAGCGTCGCACGATGATGGGACATTACTTGACACTTCCGTAAAACAAAACAAAAATAAGTGACTTCAGGAAATCTCGCCCCGAAACTGCTCACCGCTATTTTGTGACAGTAAGACAAACACACCGGTCCACCCAGGTCAGCTTCTCAGACAGGAATCCGCGGAAACAACTGACGGTCGGGCTCCAATTACCCAGAAAATCCTCCCCCTCCACAGGCACATGGCGCTGGGCTGAGCCGCGATGTCGACAGGTGCGGAGAGGAGAGTGCTAAATGAATGAGGGGGTGGTGAAGCCGCCGTCACAGGCTTTCATATATTGCCTGTGGTCGAAATGTACTGCTCTTGTTGGCACGATTTATTCTCTGTATTCGGCTGTGTTCCCTCCTTCCCGGACATCCGAGGGACTTTTACACATTTTATACAATTTGTAAAAATGTTCGACTTCCAGACTATCACTTTAACCATGCGATCATTTGTAACCTTGGCTTTGGAAGAGAGTTCACAAGTTTGCTTTTGATCTTTTTGATTTGTAACAGCCTTTTTAGGCTTACATTTTCTGTAGATGTGTCGCTCACTCAGCAATTAGCAAAGAGTACTGATAAGACACTACTTTACCATATGCTGACAAGAAAGGTTTTCAGTCGGGGTTTGAACACCGTCAAGAGTTGAGGATTGTCTCAAATCTTCAGAAAGACTTCCAGATTTAAGGTGCAAAAAGCTCAAAGGCATGCCTCGCCGCGTTTAGTCCTGATCTTCGGGACCAGATGTTGTCTTTTCAATTTCTTTTGTAGATAAAAGCTCCAAAGGCTCCTGCATCTGTCGCCTACGTGGGTGAATAGAGCTCACACTGAAACTCCCCACGGTTGCCAGGAGTTAGTATTTAGTATCAAATGAGTTATGTGGGAAAATAGCAAACATTACATAGAAAAGCCTACTCAGGGGAGGATTACCATGTATTGTTTGTGAATATTAGAGTAGGACAACGATTAGAAATGTAGCCACAACCATGTCAGTAGCATAAAAAGGGTTTAAAGTTAATGAAACAATTGGAATTTATAGGCAGCCGCGGGCTCTTGACTAAATATTGTTTTCGAGCATATGCTGCTGTAATAAAACACCATTAAAATGTCAGAAACTTAAATTACAATGGAATAACTGCGGGCTATATGAGCAAAAACAAGCTCTCTGTTCAAAACAGTGGGAGGGACAGTCCAAGAGAGACTGAATGGAATATGCAAGAAGTGAGAGTTGCTCTAAATACTGCTTGAAAGTCTCTCTCTTGAAAGTCTGGTTTATCTATACAGTATAAGGAGACCATGTTAAAATCCATTTCTGCCCGTCAAGCTAAAAAACAATGGCAGATAATGCTAACTTGTGCGTCATAGTGAATAGTTAAGGCAATTTGCAAAGCTTCACGGATTCCAATGTGCTGACGTTTCGTATACAGGTGAGGGCCAGTGTTTTGAGTTCTGGAGGAGTGGTTTACTGAAACATGCGCAAATGACAAAACAACACACCAAGCACTGCTGAATCCAGTAACGCTGGATGCTTTAATGCTTTTGAAAATAAGACTTATTTAGATGGATAACATCTGTTGTGAGTAATATGTATCATTTTATTTCAATGAAGCCTCAAATTTTATGAAGAAACGTTGGGCAGAAAAGCCTCATAGCAGTATGACTCATTTCCCATTGATTTAACATGGTCGGGACGGTAACAGTTTAATATTGTTTGCCTCTATCTATGTCACTTCCTGTCAGTGTCCAAGAAGGAAGTGAAACTATAAACATCACAAAAATGGTCAAAATAAAGAAAGCTGGGTAAAATGTTGGCGCAAAATCTTAAGTATAAATGTGTTGGCTATATGTAAACACAAATGTAGCATGTGTCCAATGTGTCATATGCACTTATAATACTGTATTTTTTTTTTCTCAGATCATTGTTGATTAAAGCAAGGAATAAGCCCATAAAGCTAAAATTCTGGTCAAAACAATTTAGCACCGGTGCCACGGTGACTCCACGTGCTGCCATTTCAGATCAACCTGTATGTGAGTGTAAAAAAACCGAAACAAAGAAACGGCTGCAAGAAAAACAGGCTGCAACAGACAAACGGTGACGCATCATACAAGGGGGCGTGGATGTTTTTCCACAACAAATTGTTCAGCAGAAGCGAAAAACGACACCCGTTGCTAACGTTAGCATTGGTAGCATGAAGCTAACGTAGCTTCCTGGTTAGCGTTGCCCGTTTTTATGTATGTTGAGTATTTATGGGCCCACTTTACTCCTCTCCATGTCTCTGTATTTATGTAGTTGAAAAATATATTCATAATTCAGCATCTGTTAAAGTAATAGTTGAGAAATAGGAGAAAGTTCTTTTTTTCCCCTTTCAAACATGACCATATATGGCAATTCCAAAGATGTCATCTGTATCTATTGTAAAAAAATAAAATAAAACAATAAAAGATTTATCTCTCTTCACCAATAAGATTTACTCACACTGTTCAAGTCAGATCATTCAAAAGATAAAAGATCCTATTATCAATAGTAGGTAAACAAAGCAACTCCTTAACCACCACAGACACTGAACATGTTCCATTTCCCATTATGCATTTTCTCAGTTGGAGATACTCCACTTCACACCACATCCCTGGTGCTCACAACGCCCCTCCATGGGACCGATCTGCCGGCCCGGAGAAGAAATCACTGATGCGGCAACCCCAAAGTGATTGCAAGCTTTACTTACAGTCATAAATACAGCCAGCTGAGATAGCCCCAGCTCTGCTCGTGATCCACGCTGTGGTCAGCGAGCCTTGGCCGCCCCTTCCTACCTCGTTCACTGACTCCGGCGCTGTTAAGCACACTATTAAGATCGGGCTGAATGACAAGGTGCGCTCCAGGAAGTGGTGAGCGAGAAAAGTGAGATGGGATGCATGCTGTGCTGACTGACTATGTGTAAGGATATGAAATCAAAGGGCTTACATTGTATCATGCTAAAGCAATCATGCTTTATCCTCTTCAGAAACATACCTAGAGTGGTGCTTTGTTACACAAATCAACAAAGCTCCTCAGTGTTTTTAAAGTGCAGACATTCACCAGATTGTCTGTGGACAAATTGTGAGCATGTTGACAGAAGCTACCATTGTTTTCATCTGGTTTAATAGTTTAATTTCCCACTGTGCGCCAGATGCCTCTTTTGTGCCTTCTGTTGGCATTTTTCTGCATTAAAAAAAAACATTATTTGAATTATAAGAAATAGCATAGATAGCCTAGATAGATAAACATCCTCGATTAATAGCCAAAGATATCCTAGTTATTAGAGAAATCCTAGATAGAGATATTTCCTAGATAGCCTTGATAGCTAGCCTAGATATTGTAGGTATGTACGTAGCCTAGATATCCTAGATAGCCTTGATATCCAAAATGACCTATCCTAGATAGATAGCAGCTGGCCGAGATAGACATCCCAATATCTCAGATAGACAGCCTAGTCTAGATAGATAGCCTAGATAGCTTAAAGGGCCTAGATATATATCCTCGATAAACATCCTCGATTAATACCCAATATATCCTAGATATCCTAGATAGATATCATAGACAGCCTCCATAGCTAGCCTAGATAGCCTTGATATCCTAAATGGCCTAGATAGAAAATCCTAGATAAATATCCTAGATAGCCTAGACACCAGATGGATAGCCTAGATATCCCAAATAGCCTAGATAGCATAGTTAAATATCCAAGATATCCTAGACATCCTGGATAAGCTAGATAGCTGAGATAGAATAGATAGACAGCCTAAATAGGCTAGACGTATCTTTAAGTATACTACAGTAACATGAGTAACTATTCCAGGTGTTTGGAAAGTGCAAATCACATTAAATGATTCTGAAAGATCAAAAAAGTCCATTCAGAATATAATGCCTTTGTTGCTGTCAGTAAGCCTTAAATCCTTCAATCTTAAGTTGTCCTTTCCATCCTTATTCCCCGTTGCTTTGGAGTGAAAGATGAATATAGAGACTTGAGAAAACACGTCAGCACACCTGGCCACAGTGACAAACAAATGTGTGCCATCATAACGCACAGATTCACTGGCGCTATCAGGCTTTTAGTGCGATAAGCCCAGCAGAGCAGACTCCAGACGACTGATGTGCAAAAGCTTATCCGCCAGACTCCATGGCAACACTGGCTTCCCGAAGACGTCAAAACACATTCTCAAAACATCTGTGAATCTGTGCCAATTTAAGCCTGTGTTTGAACTACCCCTGATTTGAAAAATACAGATCATTTTCTGTGAAAGATGAGGAAAATATGGATGTATAGGTTCAAGGACTTTAACATGACATGCAAAAAGGTACAATGTGCTTTTCTTGATAACAAATTATTAAAGCGGCCATTTTTCACAAACACAGACTTACAATTACCTCCCCCAAAAGAAAGCATTCAACTTTGTAGTAAAGTTGTGCCTGCAGAGCCAGACTTCAAGAAGCTTTGGTGGAGGGCAGGGTGACCAGAACGGCTACGTGGTATAGTTTCACTGACATCACTTAGATAGATGGTAGTAACCATGGCAACACACTGTAAGCACAACGGCTGGCAGGTAAGTTTAGAGATGGTTGACAACTCGAGAAACAGTGCAGTGTGAAATAAACATCGTGTGCAAACTGTGATGACACAAGGCTCCGTTTTATCAACAAGAAAGTGTGAGAGTGACAATAACTGACTGGCGCTAACTATAGTTTAGCTCACTTGTCGTATTTCCGAGTCAGATCTTTCTGATGAGAATATGTGAAAGACAAAGCTCACACTTGTGTTTATCTTGAGTGAATAAAGTGCTTCAAGTAGTGCAGGGACGTTTACTAACCTTTAAAGATGTCACATGAAATATTACTTCTGTGTACATAATGCCCACTTAGCACAAAAAAGTAATACCTCCCACAACATGAACACTACATTTATGTGTATAGCTTCATTGATTCAGATGCATCTGCTCTCTCTCCCTGTGTTAGTGGTCAGATAAGGTTGACATAGAAAATACACAGATAAATGTAGACATGTTTAGAGTACCCTAATCAACCCAGTCTAGCATGTAACATTATGCACAAACACAGAATGATGAAGTTTCTCCGTGTAAGCTAATGGATAGATACAGACTAAACGTTCTACTATTTTTCCATTACTTTAACAAATGCTGACTTATGAATATACTTTTCAACTAAATAAAAATACGAAATAAATGCTTAAAAAACGGACAATGCTAACCAGGAAGCTAGCAAAGCTAACGTTAGCTAACGAGTACTGTTTTTCGTTTGTACTGAACAAGTTGCTGGAAATATGGACCTGATTTTTTCCGGACTTTATTGGTGTGTTCATTGTCCACCAGAAAACGGTTAAAAAGAGGAAGAAAAAAATTGTTTTTTCTTCCCCCTCGGCTAGGCCACGCCCCCTTGTATGACAAGTTGCCATCTGTACAAACCCCTGCAACTGTTTCCAGCCTATAACCAGTTCACTGAAACAGGACATTTTGCCATTTTGCACAGGATATTGTAACGCCTTTGTGATTTGCTTCTCTTCACACTGCAACTCCGACTCGGTTGCAATTTTTTCTGCTGCCAAATACTGAAAAAAAAATGTAGCTCCTTTCTGAAATGTTGACTTTACAAGAACAAGCGGCAGGCTCCTGTTTGAGACAGAAAAATGCTTCCCTTTCTTTTCTTTCTTTCTTTTAAACAACATAATTGGCCCATTTTTAAAGATGCACCGCATGTCGATCACACGGCAGTTTATAAGAAGTAACGGTGATGTGTTCAGGCGCACAACAGGAAAAACAAAGCATTCTGGGTGGAAAATAAACTGGTTTGAATAAGGCTGATTTGTGACAGTCATGTCACAGAAACAAATAAGATGGCATATAACATCAGGGTTGGAAATAGCCACAATAAAAAAAAATAATAATAATCCACATTAGAACTCTCTTATCACAGCTGTGAACAGGGTCAGATGTCTATTTGTTTTCTGTATAATAGCAGCCAAAATCAAATCAAAAAAAGATTTGATTGTAAAGTATTGCCACATGATACCGTCCACTTTAATCCTGGTTTAGACCTGGATCAATCCTGATAAAATAGTTTGAGAGATGCAAACTTCAAAAAATGTTAGTATTTTCTTCCTGCAAAGATTTGTTTGTCCTTCCTGCACCCAAGGATACGTCGACAGGAGTCTGCGTGAGCATTGGCAGAAGGACAAATGTCACATCCTGTGACTTTGAAACGCGATAAAACGGCACACAAATTGTGAAATGGCAAATTGTGTTGATAATACAATTTCTGGTATTTTCATTTTGTCTTTCTTATAATTGAAAGGTCATATATTATTAGCCTAAACAACAGATCTTGAGAGACTGGGCTGGTTAGCTTTTCGAATTGGCCTGGAGCGTTCACTGCTGGGAATGACCTTTTATAGCAGCGTTTCCAAACTAGGGTTTACGGGGACCGCTGGGGGTACTTGAACACTTGGCAGGGGGTATTTGGAATTATTTCAGTTTTTTTTTTTTTATGGTGAAACAGAGTAACATTTCAAAATGTATTCAAAGGGAATGTTGATTTTAATTATGCTTTTCAGTAAAACAACCCGTGAAAATATTGGCAGAATTCTCGAGGAGTACAAGTTACCGACTCATGGAGTTCGTGAGGCAAAACAGGTTAGGAAGCATTAAAGTTTACTACTATTTATCTTTAACAAGTTGTATGTTATATACTGTATCTTATGCTTCATTTTGCACTTAAGAAAATTCCTATGTAGTGGATCAGCAGCAGAGTCTTTTGCACATTTTTCACAAATTCTCTCGTTCTCTCATTTACATATCAGATTTGTGGCCTTAATACTTAATGCAGGCCATTTCGAGAGGTCAGCTAGCTGCAACATGCCTAAAAATAGCTGAACGCCATTTTCCAGCTTGCACTCACCATTTAGCGCCGGTCTTGAAAATTACCCCCTTTACGTGCAGAGCTGCCCAGAAAGAGGTCTGGTAATGCTCTTTCAAAATGTGGAGAGAAGTTTGGGGTTCCAATTAAGATACAACTAAATCGAGGAAGCGCAGGTCAAAGTGCTCCAGCAGTGGAAGAGGAAACGACCAACAGGGTTGCTCGAAAACTCTGGCCCTTTGACCCAGCGAGAAAGAGGCGCCTGCACTGCAATGAAGATTCTGATCTCATCTTGTGATGGTTTTGCTGCTGCGGCGGACTGTGAATGTGGGCTTGAGAGGTGATTGGTTGACAGCCAGAGACAGCAGGCCGCGATTGACTGATGGCAAGAAAAATTCAGACGAGAGCGTGGTCTTCCCAGTTAACTCTTCAGCTGCATCTAAAACAAACGTTGCACTTCACAGGATGAACAAACCACACAAACACACACACACGGCCCATGTGTGTCCGCTGAAGTTATGTGGCTTCGGGGGCGACCCATCTCTGAACCCCTGGGCCTATACGATTACAGTAGAGGCAAAAAGATGCGGCGGGTGAACTGGCCAGTGAATAATAAATGACGCGGAACCAATGATGGCGGTTGGGTTGTGTTACATACAGAGCGGCGTGTACACGGGGAAGCGCGTTGCCTCTGTGTGTTTTACAGGCTCGGGGTAATTAAATGGAGAGCTTTATGGCGCATGTGTAAAGCAGTCTTCAGCACAGAGGGGCAGTTAAATGTCTCCAGCACCACATGTGAGGTCAAAGAGCACACAAATCTGTCAAATGTGTCCAGATGACCTGGGTGTGTGTGTGTGTGTGTGTGTGTGTGTGTGTGTGTGTTGTGTGTGTTCTCAGTTTAGGAGCGCAACAAAAAGAAGGCTAAACAGGCTGTTCAGGCTTATAATAAGGCATTGATCTTGGGGTAGTAAAAGAAAGATTGAAAAATGAGTCAGAGCTGGGCCTCTCCTCTTTGTTTGTACAAATGTCTTTGTCTTTTCTGCTTGACACAGGCTGCATGAACCCAGAACACCATTCTGTACGTGCACTGGACAACGGACATGGTTAACTCACCTTGGGCATAAATGATGTGAGCACTCACTGTGCACAAGGCACACGTTTGAAAGCACAAAGCAAGTCTTTGGGAAGGCAAATGACTCAGTTTCACCCCAGCCAAAAACAATAGCTATTTACCTCCATGCACGTACATGGACATAGTAAACCACCTTGTATTTGGTGTAATTTCTCCAAGTGAATTTCTCCGTTGTGAGATCAATAAAGGATGATCTTATCGAAAGTTACTACACGATGCAGGAGTTTAAAAGCCACAAGTCTTTTGGAAGTTACGAGACTTTCTGCTGTGGCTGGTCCAGGACTTGGCTCTACAAGCCTCCAGCTGGTGAAAACAGCGTAGTACTGGCAAAAGTAACTTTATTCACATGCGTAGTGTGTTGTCATTACATTGCATTTGGCAAAAATGATAAAGTAATAAAGTGCGTGTTTTGTAAACACTACATTGTTACGAGATGTTCAATGTACACAAACGTTTTGACAGGTCAGAGTGAGACTTGCGCTCCTCGATGCTGTGTCCATTTCTGTAACCTAAAAAACTGTATCCAATTGTTCTTACATATCCATCGTGTGAGATATTGGAGCAGTTTTTAACGCAGCGGTGACTTCCAGGCGGTAAAACAGTGTGGAATAGCAAGAACCTCCGCTACTACTGCGTTAACAACACCGAAGATAGAAGAGGAACATCCTCTAGTCCATCAGCCCAGCCAAGATGACAATATTTGAAAACCTCTACTATCTTACCAAGATGATAATGAGTTCACCACCAGCATTGTGCGAGTTCTGTATGTTATAACAAAGACAGAATTTCAAACAATGGACATTTTAAAACAATGCAATATCATAAATATACTTTTAGTATATTTATGATTTATGACTGTTAGTATTCATTGTAATTATATCTAGATCAATTCTCTTACACCCCTGAAACACACACGCCGTTTTTCTCTCTCCAGTTTCGAATGACAGAACAATATGAATTCATAATGTAATATTGATTAAAATAAATAGGCCAAAAACCCCACTACTCCATCCATCCGCATTATTGCACATTGTTTCTCCTACTGTATTTAAATCATAGGCGGCGATGCCTATGTATAAATAATACACACGTGAAGCTGTAAAGGTGCAGCGTCACTCTTTGACAATACTTCCACAGGTGTCTGGACTTCAGTCTGAGTGAATGCCGACCACAGTGTTAGCGTTTCTGTGTTGCGGCAGGGGTCACATGGAAAGGGCAGGTCTCCTCGTAAATTATTGACCCAGTCGTCAATCTTTGGCTTGGGGGGTAGAGACCAAAGCTTTGTTTAACTATGCAGCTCATTACAGAGCTGGTCGGATCTCCAGGATAAAATATTTACTGGAAAACATGGCAAGTTACATGAAAATCAATGCTCTACTTTTATATCTTTTGTTTTTTCACAGAACTTCGGTGGATCGTTGAATTCTCTCCTCAATCTTGACCTTTCAAAGCCACTGGACAATCTGCCCAGAACAATCAGGAGAAGTGATCGACTAAAGTGCAGATCCCCAGGGACCCATAGAGCTTGAGCCGGGATCTTGGTCAGGACGACCTAGCAGGAGGATTGGCCGCATGTGCATGTTTTCGGTTGATGGATGAAACCAGGAGCAGGAGGAAACCAGCGCAGACACAAGGAGAAGGTGCAGACTACACAAAGTAGGCCCCACACAGTCAACCACTAATATCAGAGTAACCAAAGAGTAATTATAGTCCCAGAGCAAGAAAACCATTTTCAAGTTAAAAGTCTCCACAGTCAGAAATGTCCTCCAAGGACCAACCAACAGCTTTATCGGAAAGCCGTTCGTATTGCAACGTGTGGAAGTGAAGTGAACTTATACACTGCCAATATCCACTACCAATACTGCAGAAGGAGAAAATAGCCTCTGGGAGTCACTGTACATGTTCACAGAGTATAGCATTTCTGAACCACAGACCTGGAAAAGCACGGACATAGCGTTGGGATTTGCCAGTCTAATGGGAAATAGGGGAGGGGGCCAGACATTTCTTGCTGTAATTGACTTTCCATTAAAACTTTTTTGCTTCTCTGAGTCATTATTGACTCAGAGAACATGCGCAACATTGTCCTAATTTTTTTCCATTTTGCTATTTGGTTTTTTGCCTTATTTTAAATATGGGAGCTGGTTCCAAAATCCCAGCCAAAAGCATGAACGAGCGTTCATTAGCCTGCGCTGAAAGCCATGAAGGAAGCCATCCCACCCCCTTAGTCCATTGCTATTCTGCAATCCAATGCACTGCTCGGACTATGAAGTCATTAATTCTAATGGTAATCCTGCCTCGGAGACTTTTCATGGGACTCATCGCACAAACAGTGATCTAGTGTGTCAGCTAACAAGTTCAGTCTGCAACAGAAGTGGCTCAGCTTGGTGCAAACTACAGTCAAATCTAGGGTAAGAAGAATGTGAAGGGTCACAGTATTGTAAAAGCCCAGATGAGTACTCAGTGCTGTCCGTGGTGTCATATTTCCAAAAGATTTTCGGGTCAATCGAGCATGGTTTAGTAACGGCATCACGGTCAATGTGACATCCCTAATTCCGCCACTGACCCGGCATTAGTCCCCCATGCCCATTTATATTTAACCATCAGGAGCCAGATTAGGACAAACTGGGATCAGGAAATCTGTTCTTTGTTCTCCCTGCCGTCTGTGTGACAGTGGTTACATAAGCCGGCCCTTCCTTACGTAAGCGTCATTAGTCAGCGTTAAATTTCAAACTGCTAAAATGCATTTAAAAAAAGCTAGGGGTCACGGCGGGTACCTAATTCCAAAACTAAGTACTTTTGTTTTCTGGTAATCTCGGGGAAAATCATTTCCCATGAGAGTCGCAGAGAGATAATTATGAGACAATGTTTTTTGTGTGTGTGTGTGTGTGTGTGTGTGGGGGGGGGGGGGGGGGGGGTGAGATTAAATAAAAAGTCAATGCCCTGGATGAAGATTTGTAACATTGGTTGCGGTCATTGCCTTACTCAGTGCAGGCTCGTAGCACATGTCCGCACACGTCTGTGGTCTCTCTCTCCGACAAACTGCCAAAGCTTAGAAGTGACCAGCTGGTGCCCAAATCACTGTACGGCCAGGGCAGCGCGGGCAATCCAATTCACCTCCTTTACGCCGCAAATTAGTTACAGTTACAGTTAAAAGAAACACACACATCCACTGACTCCCGCCTCTACGCTGCCAAAGGTGTCAAACTAAACTGGTCATTCATGAAGACTAAAGCAAGTAAGTCCCTGCATGTTTTGGTCCTAAATATAAAAAGGAACAGAAAAGACTAAATAATGTGCACGTGCAACATCCAAGGACATGGACTTTGCTGAAAAGGTCCACGACATGCACATTTGGAATATTGCTAAACGCTGATTTAGTAGGAGCTTTTTGGGAGCTGTTATTGCGACGCTAAGAATAGCCACTTGCGAAGATCCAAACAACACTCCAAGATGCTCCAGCGGTTCAAAACACAACACACAATTTTGCATAATAAACCCCCTTTAAAGCTTGACAAACTTAACACATTTTCGTCAACAACAAAAAAAGAGATTAAAAAACGCAACGTAAAGTTATCTTGGCTTGGATTTAGCAACTATAATGACGTTCCATCATTAAAGTAGAACAGGTATTGCCCATTACGAGCTCTGCAATTTTCTAAAAGGTCAACAGACCCAAAATCACTAAACACACACGGTGCTGGGAAGCCACAGCTGCCCAGAGGTTGACTGATGGAAAGACGCCTGCCCATCTGCACCAACGGCCAATCCCTAACCACACTTATACAGGGGCAAGGTGGGTGAAGTGTCTCACTCCACCGGTCTCTAATGTGTTAGAACATCAAATCCAACTTTGTTTTCAACAGTTCCTCGTAAAATTATCACTTCATTGTTGTAAAACTATGATTCAAACTTACTACCAGCAATAACCCGTGTTTCGCACCAATAGTAGACCCCCCCCCTCCTTTGCCTCATTTGTTCAGTTAGGCCCACCTCATTAAGCTGCACCAGACCTTTGACAAATCAGCACATTTTCCAGTCTTTTATGTTCAGCCCTGTTAACGATAAAATAAAAAGGAATATTAATACAAACGACCGATTCTGACTCCAAGTCCATGAAATTGCAGGCTTCCCTCACTCTAACAGCCGAGAAGAGTCTATTAGACATTCGCTTCAAACTAAAATGCAATTACAATGACCGGAATTAATGGATTGGAATTAATGCTTGAGTTAAAGGTCTCGCATTATGCTTTTTCGACTCTTTGAAATCATTGCATTTTGTATTTTACTTAAAATAATTTTTATGTAAGGAAAAGGTCTTGATTTGTCAAGGAATTCTCACTTTACACTAAACTTTTGGATGAGGCAGCTGTCGCCCTCTATTGTTAACGCTTACAAATGCTTATGTGGCATTAGCACGGCTATTAGAAACACAGTGCCAACAGTTGTAGCAACAATAATGTAATCCATGTTTATCAAAGTGGAGGACTTTTATGCTCTTCTTCATAATCACTTTAGTACAGAAACCTATAATAAATATTTGTAACCCTACAATATAAAAGTGATTGTCTTTTCAGTTACAGTAATCCATTTCCATGTTGCATCCATGCTAGATTATGTTTTATCATTGCCAAAAGTTTTCACCTGACTCATGCATGAACTTTAGTGACATCACATTCTTATTCCATAGGGTTTAAATATGACATTGGTCCCTCCATTGCAACTCTTCTGGGAATGCTGTTGTTGACAAGATTCAGGAGTTTATTTGTGAGGCCTGGCTCTCAGTCTTTGCTCTAATTCATCCCAAAGGAGCCCAAATACTTTCAATTATGTGAAGCCGTTCTCTGTGAAAGGTCGTCTACAAATATAAATTACTCACTTCCAAATTGACCTCTTTACCCCTGAAGCCAAAGGACTAAAGTTGAAAAGCATTATAGATAATCCCCGAAGATAATATTGATTGAAGCGTACTCTGCCCGTTTAGATAAAGTAAAACATTTAAAATTTAAAAATGAAGTGACAAAAAAAGAGTGCCCCTTCCTTTCCTTTTGCCATTACTTCTTTTATTTCTTATACTTTCATTTCTCATCTATTTATTCTTGTATTTCTCATTAGTAAATCTACTGAGTATTGTCCACCACAAACCACAACTAGGCTTTTATTCATATTTAAAAGTGCATGTAATTTTTCTTATAAGCAAAGAGAATAGCAGATGCAACCATCTTCAAAGCACTTTAAAGAATAAAAGATAAAATAATAATATTGGTTCAAAGCACAGTAACAAATTAGTTTTGATCTCTGCGAAAATTAACCTTTTGTAGATTGATTTGAAATATTAATGCTCCCGGACTGTGGATGGAGCATTTGGGAAAGGCCACTTCGGTAATGTCGGATATCTGAATGTCTGTAAACCAAAAGCACTAATAGGACACGCAACTGTCTGGCACTTTACCGTAATGGACACTAATTCAGGACCACTAATCCCCAGGAACCGGAAGTTTCAGATAATAAAGCATATCATACATTACCCCAACTAATCACTGAGTATGGGAACAATACCAAAACATTTTACATTCATTTGCCGAGGAAAACAAACTGGTCTGCATCCAGCTAAACCAAAGTGTAGGATAATAAGCAAAAAACCAAAACAAAAGCAAAAACATGGCAAATCGTGATGGAATAACTTGTTCCTTCAGTGTATTCATATCCGCTGACTAAACCTAGACCTGCTCATCTGCAGCAACCCCAGATTCAGGTGGAAACCTTTTCCATGGCCATGCAGTGTATACAATATACTATGTGTGTCCGCAGAAAACTATATGGAAATATGGAAGAAGATACTCAAACAAGATCACATGAACAAAGTGCAATACAGTGGGTTTGGAGACTTTTCAGATCTTTCTTAAAACAGTATTAAGTAACTTGTTTACCTTAATACATCCGTAGTCCTTTGGGGGTAATACAAGTGTTAATGGGATGGTTGGGGGGTGTTTAATCTCCCCCTTGTGTTTTCGGTCAGAAAACCACAATCGCAACTTGGCCTGTCACCGGGTCGAAGCACCAATACTGGAATCACGAAGAAGCAGCTAACAGGCTAACGGGCAAAGCTAACTGTGGGCTAGCGCCACTTAAACAGTATTTACAGCCAAGTTTGAGTGAACAAAAAAAATTCCCTCCCTCCCTTTGTCTTTTCTGTCAGTGTAGTATTTACTCTCACGGACAAATAATAAGTAAAAAAAAAAAGGCCTCTGGGGACATGAGTTACTTAGTACTGCTTTAATTATTCAAAAGCCGTAACACTTTAGATTACAGCCCGTGAGTTCCATGTGTAGGTACAGGGAACACGAAAGTAACACATGTAGGTACAGGTACTTACACATTAGTAAGTGCAAAGCTTAATAAAGGAGTACAGCGTGTAACAAAGAAGTGCAAAGTGTAACGAAGGTTTATAAAGTGTAACAAAGGAGTGCAAAGTGTAACGAAGGTTTATAAAGTGTAACAAAGGAGTGCAAAGTGTATCAAAGGAGTGCAAAGTGCAACAAAGGAGAGCAAAGTGTAACGAAGGTTTATAAAGTGCAACAAAGGAGAGCAAAGTGTAACGAAGGTTTATAAAGTGCAACAAAGGAGTGCAAAGTGTAACGAAGGTTTATAAAGTGCAACAAAGGAGTGCAAAGTGTAACGAAGGTTTATAAAGTGCAACAAAGGAGTGCAAAGTGTAACGAAGGTTTATAAAGTGTAACAAAGGAGTGCAAAGTTTATCAAAGGAGTGCAAAGTGCAACAAAGGAGAGCAAAGTGTAACGAAGGTTTATAAAGTGCAACAAAGGAGTGCAAAGTGTAACGAAGGTTTATAAAGTGCAACAAAGGAGTGCAAAGTGTATCAAAGGAGTGCAAAGTGCAACGAAGGAGTGCAAAGTGCAACAAAGGAGTGCAAAGTGCAACAAAGGAGTGCAAAGTGCAACAAAGGAGTGCAAAGTGCAACAAAGGAGTGGTCTCCAGGAGTCTTTTCTGCCCTCTGTCCTCGGTGCAAACAGCATTGCAACCGTCCACATACTGAAAAATATTTTCAAGCACAAAACACCATGCGAGCTACAAGACTGTGCGGTCCCTAGTTTCAGATGTTTAATGTATGAGGCCGCATCACCGTGTCCGGATTAGGCGCTTAGCTACTGAATATGGATAAACGAGCACGCATGCAAAAGCTAATAAGTGCTGGAGGAGACGCAGGTATATTATCTGTCACAGGATTTCTTAAAGCCGTCAGGTGAAAAACTGTCAAAAGGTAAATTAAAGGATTTGAATATGTGCGAAAAACAACTGCCGCATTTCAACGAGAGGAGAATTAAACGGACACAGGCAAATGGTGCAATGAATGTTTGAGAGAATAGATCAACTTGACAGGAAGAGAAAGTTGCAAATAGAGGGATAGAGCAAGAGATTTGATAACGAGAAAAGCAGCTCTCACACCAGGGATCTCCAACCAGAAGCTCTCCAAGCCCCAAGCAGCTTCCCAAAAGGTATTTCTACTTTTTTCATAATATAATACAGTATCAAGAGGAAGCTCAAGTCATTTTATTTAAAGTGCATTTGACACATTAGACACAATTTCTGCTAAAACATAGCAAAAGCAAAAGTATAATTGCGTTAACAATTATTTTCACCCAGTTTTTGTTAGTTGGACGTTTTTTTGTGTGATCTGTATTGTTTCACTTCCTAATTGGACACTGACGGCAGGCTGTGTTCAATGGTAACGCCATTTTGAATGTCCAAAATGTCCCACAGTGCATTCTGAAAAGCAATGGCAGCGATGGTTACCAGATGGGTCGATATTGACCACAATGCGAGAGCCGGAGGAGAACAGATGACAGAAACAGGTCTTTGAACTAAACACAATAAGACTGAGTGACAACAGCGGTGTCAATGGCGTGTTGCATATTTTTCATGGATAAACTTTTTGAATACAAATCGTTGAGGTGAAAAGTGGCGTGACGTTGGCTGCTTACCTTTAGCTTGAGCTGTTAAATGATTGATAGCTTTATAGCCGGCTGAAAATAATAGTTTGACCCCAAAAAATGGTCAATGGTTTTCTGTAGTATCAGGTATGCTTATTAACATACTAAAAGTCTATTACCTCTCAGGCAAAAAGGCGAATAATTCAAGCCGTTTTCTTCACTCATGTGAAATCCATGTAAAATAAAAATGGATCTGACTGATATGTATCCATAAATATTCCACTGTCTCCTGAATTTGTTCAGTCTTCATCGCAGAAATACATAATTCCCGGAGTTTAGCGAACATAGCACTCATTCTGCTGGCGCACATGACGACATGCAGCAAGGAGAAAGTAGCGGACAACAAAATCAGTGCACTATATAGTCTACTATACAGCATAGTGCGGGCCATTATAGTGAATGATGGGTTAAGGACAAGGGTGGACATTCGGACACATGGTGCATTCCATTTGATCTCAGAGGTCGGATTTTCCGAGCTCCGACTTTGACATGTAACAAATGTAAAGCTTTAATAAATCGCATCATTTGGCAGATGTTTCCCAAATAAACGTTATTATTAGTATTAGCATTACTGCTCTGCTAGTGTCTTAATTAACGGTTAAAAAGAAAATATGAAACTACTAGTGCTAAATTATCACTGTATTTACAACAATTATAATAAATTAATTATACTATATATTACAATGAAGTTTCTCTGTAAACTGATTATGATGCGGACGCGTCTACCTCAGGTTTTTCCGTCATTGACAACTGGAACGCTACAACACGGAGAAAACGTTTCATCCTAGTTGGATTTTCCGACTTCTGACATAAGTGAAACGCACCAACAGCCCTAGACAGTGGTAAACAATTTTAAACTGTTGCCATGCCGACCATGTTATATCATTGAATTCAACTGAACCGTTCTTCCCAACTTTTCTACACTGAAATAAAATTCGAATTATTACATACAACAGATGTTATCTAACCAAGTCAGTAAGTAATTACATTCAAACCTGTCATATGCACTTTAATAGTGTTGCAACAGCTTCCACATAACTAACCCTCCAGGGTGAACTCCACCTAAGTTGCACAGTTACACAAGGACCTCCGAAGCATAAGTCACTGTCATTTTTATTTCGTAAAAGTGGCTCACTGTATAAAAAGCCTAAAGGAAGCACGTTAAACTGGAAAGCCCCTAAAATAGAAAAAGGTTCACTGCCTCAGAGTCTGCATGAATCCCAAACCTAAAGTTACCGCGGTCTCCTTTTCATCTGCAAATTCGCACTTCATTATTTGGTGTGCCACAGTGATAAAGACATCATGGCACCCCCCTGTGGACAATCTAGCTGAACTGAAAAGCGCAGCTATCCCCTGTGGCTCTCTGGAGTATTACAAAGCCACATCTTGAAGGTAATAGGTGTAATTACTGTCACTGTGACAAGATGAAAAACAATGCGTAGACTATAAATGACTTTCCTTTTCTTTGTGGCATAAGGCACAGGGATGATTTTAGGATTTATGGAGCGTTTAACATCTTTTGGGACACCTTCACTTTGATATTTTCAGTTTTAGAACTTACAACCAAAAGGTATGCGTAAAAACATCTTCATGAAAATCGTTTTGAAACGTCAAATTAGCAGCGTGGCTATTGTCAACAGGATGCTACCGGACAGATGCTAACTTTAGGATTGGTCGTTTTTACAGAAAGCAGGTGAGATTACCTCAGACTTCATTTCTGAGAGGCCGGCACTCGACCTCTGCTGTCACAAAGGGAATGACACAGTAGAGCTAAAATCAGAAGCCTTCAGGCTATTTGCAAGATACGACTTGTGGTGGAGACGTTTCCTTTCTAAAGCCGCAGCAACACGACGACAGCTCAGAGGAATAGCTGATATCTCCAGCCGACATTGACGTCACAATACCGGCCTGCCTCTGACAAATGATTTTGGCACGTCCACTCCGCCGCCAACGGTCCAGCGCTACAAAACTGTCTTGTAATTTCAGGGCTGGCTGTGAGCGAGGTGACAGGAGGAGCAGCTGCGGACACGGACGAGGCGCAGTGGGACATTGGGACATTCAGCCCTGTCAGCCCCGGTCGACAACTTCTTTAAAAGTTTCCGCTCAGAGCAGAGGTGGGTGGTAAGTTACAATTACTCAAGTGCGTTTACTCGAGTATGTTTTTGAGCTAAATGTACTTTATGGTCTCAGGAAAGCGGCTTTTTTTTTATGTACTTGAGTGATCAGAATCTGAATGTTTTTTTTTTTATTCTCATTGTTGGTGAAAAGTGTTCATACATGTTGGTTTATGAGTCCTTTTTTTGTTTTGGTGTTGCAACTTGTGCTTTGAGGCATGCAATGAAATAACCAAGATGAAAAATAATAGATCAAGAGAAAGTACCATTAGATAAACCGGTAACAGGTTATTTAGTGTTGACGAGTCTGATGGCAGAGGGGAAAAAGCTGTTCATGTGGCTCTGGTCTGGATGGACCGAAGCCGGGCAAACAGTCTGTGTTAAGAGTGAGAAGGGTCAGCTGTGATCCGACCTACACACCCCCAAGTCCTGGAGAGATGGAAACCAACTAGGGCTGCCACGATCATTACTACATTGATTTATCGTTCAATAAATGACAGATGAACAATTCATTGTTTGGGCCCAATATTCATCAGTACATTTATTTGCATTTTCCCCACATTTCCCTAATGAAGTGTTACATACATATTTTATACTCAAAGTAAGTTGTGTCTCCTTGTGGGATATTTTAAGGTTATTTTAAGGTTAAGTACTTTTCGAACAGAGCTTAACTGTCATTTTAAAGCTTTAGTTAGTTTCTGTTACAAGGTCTGTTATAAGGTCTTCAATAACATTGTTTATTGCGATAGTTTCCTACCGCAATATATCAAACGTCACATTTTGTTATCCTGAAAGGCCTAGAGCTAACACACAGTGCTGCAGTCTGTGCCTGCCATTAATGCCTGCATACCCCACGATGATGGAGGAGGCGAGGATGGACTCAATGATGGTAGAACTGCACCAGCATCGTCTGCTGGGCCTCTTTGATGAGGGAGCCTATGGTCAGCTCCCACTTGAGGTCCCGGGTGATGCTGGTGCCCAGAAAGCCGAGGGAGTCCGTGATGGACATGGGGGAGTCTGTCTGAGCGAGTGGAGATGGTGAGGCTGTGACTTTCCTGAAGTCTACGATATAAATATATATTTTTAAATATCAGTACACTTGTTTGACGTGCTTATTGATTGTATTGTAATCCTTTGAAGAACAAACTGTTGATTCAAATAAAACATAGGAACATGTTTCTCAACATTCCATCTAAATATAAATCTGATAAATCATTCACTCTGTACTTGAGTATTTTCATCCTTCATATATCATTCTATTCAGATGCCTACTTTCCATTATGCTAAAGCAATGTTACCCTTTCTCAACTAAATACTGTCTTTGTGGTCCCCCCTTCTCCTCCCACTGTGGCACCGCACCAAAGTGTTCGGTTTCCTTAGCTGCCCTCACACTCCTCACACCTACAGGGGAGATTTATCAAAGTCTCCCCCAGTGGTAAAGACAAGCAGAGGAGGCCCGCCATCACGACCACGAGAGTCAATCTGGAGTGACGGAAACACACGCCGACATGTGCTAAAGCTAGCGTAATGCAATGCTAACCGCTAATTGGAAAAGAAATCCCGACCACTTGGGACACGTTGTCCTCTCGAGTCAGCTGCTTTATGACTAAGCACCAGCAGCCGAGCGAGCTAATTATCAGGAGAGGCGGCAGTGGCGCTGGTGCCAATAAAACCAAGAATAGCCTATAGCTGGAATTTGCTAATAAGCTAATTTTCTCTCGTAGTTTCAGTCTGAACAATAGCTGCAATTCTGTTTACATATTTGAATGGAGTCACTATTGTTTCTCTACTACTTTACTATACGTTATAGTACTAATATTTTGTCAATTTGAATAATTTTACAACTGCAGCCATTGCTTAATAAGACTCTTCACTTTTACAGACAGAGGGGTTTGTTTATCCACTTTGGCAGTTCTGGCTAATGGTGAAATACTTTTTAGCACCACTTAAACAGTATTTAGTTTAAGTGAAAAAATGTATTTACATTGTGTAATTGGATGTACAATATCCCTCTCTCCCTTGGTATTTTCTGTCAGCGTAGTATTTACTCTCACAGACAATTAATAAGTAAAAAAAAAACACAAAATGTTACCTGCAGTGGCGCTTATGGCCTCCAAGGGCATGAGTTACTTAGTGCTGATTTAAAGTAAGTATTATAACCTGTTTCTTATCATCCAAAATGGCGGTATTTGGTAATAATGTCAAATTCATCTCTATCACCATCTTATGCTTTTTGTTGGTTAGAAAATGCAAAACTGATTTAAAACAGCTAGAACAAAAATGTTGAGTTGTTTCAATTCATGATATTCAAAGAAAATTCCCATAAGCTTCTCCCACTCAACCCTCTTCTTGCTCCCCTTGCTGCACAGCTGTTTCAATAAAGAGTAAAAACCAGACCATTAAAAGTCCATGCAGCTCGTCTGGCTGTGGTGAATCGAGGGAGAGGATTTTCACGTCGCTGTCGCTGCACTAATAAGAATAGCCGCTGGAGAAGATCAAACGATTACTCAAAATTGCGCTTGCGGCTTTATACAAAACTCCAGGTATAACACGGTAAAAAGCTCTAATTAGAGTCGATATTGCATAATTAATGTGTGCATGAAAAATACGCTTGATGGGTAAAGACTGTGATAAAAACAAGAGAAATCAGAAGAAATCAATGTTAGGGTTGGTGATGGTCTATTGTGCTTTAAAAATGCAAGGAACACTTTTAGGGTTCCGTTTTGTCCCCGTTAAGTAATACCCCTTTAAACATATGCAAAGTTATCCAAAAGTATTTTACTAAACCTGAATAACATCAGTATAATGTTGCTTTAATGCTAATTTGCCTGTTGGGACCAGCCAGCTCCCAGGCTTGTGACCCTATGTGGCTGCATTAGAAAGTCAAATATCCCACTCTCCCTCACCCGCCTGGTCTTCTGGAGCGGTGTAGCTGACAACATAAGTAAAGCGTTTCAGCCTCTCCCTGCTTTGTGTTGCCCTCCTCTGGCAGGATTTAACCTTTTACTAATGTTTGGATTACTGGGTCACAGCAACCTCTCGGCTGGTGTTCATTCAAGTTCAGTTTTGGTATATCAGCAAATGCACGCTGACACATACTTTGGCTCATAAAAACAATAACGTTGCACATGAAAAAGCAGATGATCATTATATATGTTCACGGGTTATCGTGTTTTTGTGACAAATGTTGCTGGTTTGACATATAGCTTGGTTATCAGATGACATAACATGCTAAACTGTTATACATTATGAGGAAACATTTTCTTATTAAGTATGTGTCACAACTTTCAAGGAGCAATACTTGTCACGGACAAAATGGCTGCCAAACGACAAAACAAGTATTATGCATTAATAACGTCAATAAATCCCTTAACTACACAGAACAGCCTTTATGATGGTCACACACTGAGCTGGGCTTGACGCATTTGTGGTTTATTGCACAATTTTTCTTTATCAACAATGTAGGCGATTGTAACAAGCTAACCGGGCTAACCTAGCCTATAGTCACTTGCCACCAATGTCCCTTCAACCGTATGGGCTGGATATGAGCTTAAATACTGGGGAGATCTTGCGTAGACCATGGGGGTATAGTTAAAAATCCATAGGACATGGCGGAAGCGTGCGGTCTGAACGCAGCATAATATAGAGACTGCAGTTACGCTTAAGACCTGAGGTGGCAGTAGTGAGCATAAAATTACCAACTTGCATCTAGTCTCTTTAAAGAAGTATTTGAAGTACTTGTTTACCATAATAAATCATTTTCATAGTCCCTCTGGGGTAATACAACTTACCTGCCTCCGGGTCGGAGGCGCAATACACACTAATGGAATCACGAATTAGAAGCTAACACGCTAACGGGCAAAGCTAACTGCGGGCTAGCACCACTGAAACAGTAATTACAGCCAAGTTTGAGTGAAAAAAAATATTTCCATTGTGTAATTGGATGTACAATATCCCTCTCTCACTTTGTCTTTTCTGTCAGTGATGCATTTACTCTCGCGGACAAATAATGAATAAAAAACACAAAATGCTACGACACCTGCAGTGGCACTTATGGCACTTATGGCATATGATTTGTATGAAGGCAGTTTGAGCACTGAAATAATCATCTCCTAAGTAGTGTAAAGGATTGCAACACCGTGACATGAGCTGGTGGACCGGAGCATTTTTTGAAGGGTATTGGCTCAAATAGAAACATTTCTAAAACTTACATGAAACAACTCCTGTTAAGTTTTAAAAGGCAAAATTATTATCGTTAGAATATGGAACATAGAATCATAGAATCAGTGGTTCCCAACCTTTTTTGTCTCGCATACCCCTTGAGTCCTTCATTTCTACTCAAAGTAACCCCTAAACTCCAAGATGCAGCAAATTATTTAGAGAATGATCCACTGAACTCAGATTTATTGGTATCGTCTTAAAAAATGAAGCAAAAAACACGATGAATTTCAAACATATTACAGCAAATTATGATTAAAAAGATGTTTTCTTTTCAAATAATATTGAAATACTGTTCACTTTCGCCTTCTTAAATATTTCCAATTCCCCCTGCTGAGTGCTCGCGTACCCCCTGGGGTCCCCGTACCCCTGGTTGGGCAACAATTGAAGACAGAATTTGGGGATTTATTAGGAACATGAAGACAACCGATAGCTCAGTGGCTTACGACACAATTTCCAGTCTGTCACACCTCAATACATTAAACCAGCTTTTGTTGAAGTGACAGAAGCTTAGCACATGAATGCGGCTGCATATGCCTCTATTTGCGGGCTAAATGAAGAGAGCTATGCATATTTCCCTAACTAGGCCACCGGGGAGGGAGCGGTGGTTCCTGCTTTGCTTTTTTGAAAAACATGAATTTGAGTCGACGTGTTGGGAAATAGAGATGCAAAGAAAGATTTAACTCTGGTTGAATGACTTCTGAAAGATATCCAACTGCAGTTTCTAGGACAAATTCCGCAGTTGGTTGGTGATTAAGCTCACGTCGGAGACCATCAGCATTTGAGGGAAGACTGATGCATTAAACTAAACAAAAAAGATAATTAGATTAATTTTTGGACATTTAACAGGCAACTGGGATTTTTCCCACTTGGGAAATTAAAGCATTCCAGTTTGATTCACTCGTATGTAGACAAAATGCTACAACAGTTAGCTAACACAATGCTAACGTCTTCACAGCAGATATAATTCAAAACATGCTAAATAACGAGTCCTGACGAAGCCTTTTGGATGAGAGGCGAAACGTTCGAAGACTTCAACTACTGAGTACAGAAGATGAATCAAGTACCGTCATTGAAGATGCTAAATAACATTATGAAGGGTGTGTCGAAAAGCAAAGGTTGACATCACTGATGCAGTGGTTTTGATAAAGTTTTTATCATTGGCTGCACTTCTCCACTAGGGACCACATTTTGCCGTCTTTGTTATGGTTCTGTCTGTTCACGTTCTGTTCGTCCTTGGTTTTGTTTAGTGGTCTTGTTTTAGTGTCTGTTCATGTCCTTGGTGTTTTGTTTTGACATGTCTGTTCTGTCCTCATGGTGTTGCTTTACTTCCCTTGTGTCGATTGCCTGCCCCGCCCTAATGTGCTTCACCTGTTCCTTGTGTATTAAGACCCCTGTGTTTTCCCTTGTCTTTGTCAGATCATTGTCTTTGTCCGTGTCTGCGTTTGTGTTTCCGTGTTCCTCTTTGTGAGTCTTGGATTTTTGCTTTGTTGCGCCTTTTGCTTGGACATTCCATTAAACTTATTTTAGGTTTTGGCTGTTTTTGCATTTGGGTCTTATTTCCACCTCCAGCCGTGACAGTCTGAATCTCGTACTCGGACCACTCTGATCATCTCCGAGTTTACATGTTGTAATTACCAGCTTGAGCAGCGTTCCAAGGTATTTTTTCCTATAGTCGGACGTTGGAAAGGTTCCAGCTTTTATATATAAATACAACCAAATAGAATAAATAATATATAGTTCTGCAGACGATTCCCTCAATAACTGAAGTCTTTCTGGGATCTGCTAACTGCGCCCGTATAAACTTACACTCAAGTGTACTTACAGTAAACAATGGGAGAAAGATGACTTTTTCTTTTATGACAGGTTTTTGGAGGCCACTGACAACACGCACATACCAACTACTGTGTCATTTTTAGGCAGCGGTGAGAGGTGAGCGCGGGGACAAGGGCTTTGGAGGTTACACTATACTTCAAACGGGCACAAAAGAAGCAGTACTAGTAGAAGTAAGAGAAGGAGCGGATGGGGTGTTGCCATGACAACCAGACTGCACTGCACGACGGAGAGAGAAATCCATCCGCGCTGCAACGAGTTAGAACATGCAAGGCTCACAGACACGCATGCACCCACGCACTTCCACTGCGGGGACCAGACAGGCTCAGTCAAAGGGAGAACAGTGACGTCTGCAAACTCGCCATTTTTCATCACTGTAAAGATGTATTCAGATTAAAGTTGGGTATACCTTACTGCCCCTGTTGGGAACTTTGAACCCATTGACCCACCCTTCAACGCCCCTAGGTTCACGGTCAGGAGTATTATCGAGGATTAGCCTGACTAATGTATCCATCAATTTGATAAAGACATCATCAAAGGGCAGGGAAAAAACATTTATCGAAAACTGCTTATTCACTTGGCTTTACTTCCTCTTTCTGTCCCGTTCATCACTTCTGTCCCTTTAAGACCCACGCTCCCCATCAAACTCCGATGCCTCCCCAGTTCCACGGATGTAGCTACTGTGGGACGTCCGTGCTAGTACCAGAAGCGACTGGTGCAGTAGAGAAGCTTCGGAGGTATTTTTGCCTCTTGTTGCTCTGTGGAGGAGGAATAAACTGTGGTCCGAAGCAGGCGAGATGGGCCTCAGGAGCAGAGGCGTAGCTTGCCATTAGGCAAGGCAGGCAGGGCCAACAGATTTGACAGGTTTTAGCAGCCTTCATTGTGTGGCATGCAAATATCATCAACAAGCTCGTGCTCCTCCCCCGGCGACAACAAAACGGACGCCAGAAGGCCCCCTACTGACATTCCTGCTTAGGGCCCCCGGTACCCTTGCTAAGCCACTGCTCAGGAGAATTGTATGAGCTGACGACATGACACTTCAAATAGTGGCCACGGAGGAGTGAAATATTACTCAACACAAATGGGTCAAAACTCAAATTATATTTTTGCAGGAACAACAATGTAAAAAGAAAAATACATTGCATTCAGAACAGGTTTGTAGAGGTCTAAACAACAGGGTCAGCAGGTATAATACATCCAAAGATTGGACATACTTATTGTATATACTGTACTTTTCGATTTGCATTAAATGTGTAATTGTACAGCCAACATCAAAACATTCCCAGGCAATTGCGAGCAACAATATACATGTAGTAAGCAAGAAAAGAAAAAGAAGAAGCTACTTTCATGCCTGGGCAGAACTCAAATGTAGTGGCTCTTTCATAGAATTATGTGAAGCAGGAGTGTGAACAATAACTTCGAGCCTATTACAGATTCAGTGCACACTCTGGTCGGCTCTCATGTGTCCAACACAGACCAGCTGAATAAATGCATGAAGAGCTCCGATGATTCCTTTCTATATGAACTTGAGTCCCGGGGCGATATCTGGGAGGCACAGTCATATCGTACATTTGCATTTTTCAAAGACTTCCATTGTCAGCTGGGACATCGTCTGCACCACCCTTTGACAATGGCCCTCTTAACATCCTCACTCCCATGTGTGAACGTGTGAGCATGTTATGTACAAAGTTATCGCTCACGGCTACTAATGTGCCCAAAATGTACTTACAGATGACACTGTGTACGCAACAAAACGACAGTACAAAGAAAGTGCTGCAATGAGAACCCACAAGACAACCGTATGTGCAGGAATTTTGAGTCTCACCATTTTTTGGAAGGGACATTCCAAGACCCCCTCCTGGAACCGCCACCTTAACGTTGTGGAGGGGTTTGAGCGCCCGAATGATCCTGGGGGCTCTGTTGTCCGGGGCCAAGGTGACGGGTCAGACAAAGAGCAGTTCAGAAGCCCCTTATGAGAGACCAACAGGCCCAGTTAGAACCATGAGGCCGTCCTTCCGTGGACCCACCACCTGCAGGAGGAGCCATACGACCCGGCAACGGACAAGTAGAAGAAGAATGGATGGATGGATGGATGGATCCCAAGACAAAATCCACAAATGTTTAGCCTCTTACACTCACCGCATTCACACAAAGGCAAAGGCATGGTAGGTGTCAGACAACAATCAAGTTAGTGTATTTGACAACACTTTGATACCATTTCAAGGGAATCATTTCACTTGTTTTAACTTAATTTACTAACAGAGAAGACAATGACCTTTGAGACAGCTTTCGTTTCTTGAGGATACTAGTGTACAATCAATCAATCATTTTGTATAACTCACAGGGCTGCACAAACATTAAAACAATAGAACAAAACGTACAAATAAAATAGTAATATCAATCTGGTATTATAAATCAATTGTTCAAGAAGGACTGACTTTTATCAGAGCATTTGTGGCCAATTAGATCAAGCGTAGCTCATATATAAGCAAATTACAGCCAAGTCTCAAAGTCTAGCAAATCAATGATGTAATTTCCGTGCGCACTACAGCTAATTTTGACCGGCGTCAGGACGGGGATCGCAGCTAATGCTAATGCTACGCTCAGCTACATAGCAGCATAAACATGACTGTGGAGACTTTAAAGGGCAGATACTATGAATGAAAATGAACCTTCCCTTTCATTTGAGTACATCTTCTTTGCGAGGAAAGGCTCGGGTTTTGTGTCTTGGATGAATTTTAGGTTATATCGCCCTGCCCTACTTTGAAAGATGTTGACTTTATGTACAGCAGCAAACCTTGCATTTCTCCAGAATCAACCTGTTGTCGACAAGAATAAATAAAAATGCTTTGACTTTTTCTGAAAATGCAAAAGTCACCCTGAGGGGCTCAAACAACCAGTGCCGCGGACTTGAAGGAATCCGCAGGGGGCTGGACAAGTAATTACAGACATTTATCAAAACACAGGCCAAAACATCTTAATTTCAACACTTAAAGGGGAAACTAATCCATTTTGAACAACCTCTTAAACATGATGCAAGAATTGTTTACTTTCTAATCAAGTCTTAATCAAAAACAAAACCGAGCAGCAACTGTGTACATTGTTAGGCATCCAGTAAAGCGAGCCCAACCATACAAGGAAGAAAACAGCTATAGGGAAAGCACAGCAAAGAGTACACGAGTCCTAATATTTTGTGGTGTCCCCCTTGCACTGAAGACTTGGTCAGATATTCCCTTTGAAGCTCTGCCTTAACAAGAGTCGCACATATACAGTAAGGCTGACTTTTTCCACAATAAAATCTGTCCACAATGGGTCCACTCCTTTGCACTGACGGGTGGCTCTTTTATCCGCCAAAAAAAAAAAAATTTGATTTCATTATACTTTTAGCTTCTTGCTTAAAAATATGTATAATTTTATACAAGACACACTTATTCTATTGCTATTTTGTGACTGCATATTTATCATGTTTGTTGTTGTATCTGGGAACATGGGTAAAGTTGACACAATATTGTCTTACAATACAGACCGTGCGTTATGCAACTTTTAATGTAGTGCATAATTGACCTTTCAATAACCCATCCCAAGGACCCAAGGCGCTTCAAGACCAATTGTTTTATTAAGGTTTCTGGTATAGGTTTTCACTGCTGATCGAACCGTCTCTATGGTAACGCATATGTGCCGTCCAGAAAACCTTCCAGAAACCCTAACAAACAATTGATCCTGGAACGTCATAGAAGCCACTGGGATTATTGGCCGACCGATATGGGTTTTTCTAAGGCCGATCCCGAAATGCTCGGCCGATATTTTTGGACAATTTTTCCAAATGTCCATAATCCTGTAAACACATATACTTGGACGCTCCAGCACTGGCCGATTTTATTGTATTACTTTAGGAGATAGTAAGTAAGTGCTTTATTGTCATTGTACAAGTGTACAACAAAATAGTTTTCAGGTGTTAGTCCTGAGCTGCTGCGGCTGAGCCGCACTGCCACTGTGTGTCAACCTGACCCGCATGACCTTGGAGGTCGGGGAAACTGTAGCACTCGGAAGAAACCTGGCTGGCTGCCCTCTGTCTCCTCTGATCCTCTGAAATGGTGCCAATCCAATCATAGTTTCTGTTCCAGCTTATATTAATTATTGTTAGCATTAGCATAATATGCTAATGCTAACAATAATGAATATAATTGTTACTAGCCGCGGCGATCAAAAATACAACAGTGGAGGTTAAAACTAACTCAGCGATTGAATTCTCCAGATTCTGCACATCAAAATGACATGCAGCATGTCCATCTTTAGTTTACAACCAATTTTCATTGGGATGTTTCTCACCTCCCCTGAGGCCTAGGGACTTGTGGGAGGACTCATTTTAAAGCCCTGACTTTGCGCTTTCCAATTAATGGTCCCGGAAATATCAGCTGGCCGATATATCAGTCAGCCTCTAACCGGGATGGAAGGTAAGGCGTTGAGCTAACCCACAATTACAGCCGCTGGGTCACTGAAAGGTCAAATACACATTAATACACTTTTTTTTACATCGAAAGTTGCATAATGCAGCTTTAAAATGTGTTAATTTCTTATAGCCTAAGCACTTGCACTGCGTCACTAACATAGTAGCACAAGTCCCTGAATTGTCTTATTGTAATTGATGAATAACGTTTTAACTGGACTTTACAGCTTTTCACTCACATTTTCTATGGCAGCTGCTCTAGACTACACCGCTAAGCTTATTAGCACTTAGTACACAAGGCTTTGATGTGCAACTCTTCGTGGCGTCTCCGGTTCTTGGTCTCGGCACATGCATCCAACGTTGCGCCCAGCAGACCACTTTACGCCGGCCCTCTTTATTAAACTCATTTCCCAGTAGCTTTCAGCTCCCACAGTCCTCTCCTCCTCATCCTCCTCTTCTTCCTGCAGCGCTCTTTGGCCTTAAACTCCCCGCCCTCCGCTACCCCCATCGGCGGCAGCACTACCCTCGCCTCGCTGCACCCTCCCCTCCCAGAAAGAGCCTCTTCAAAGCGCTCCGGCGTGCAGTGGATGTGCAGCTTTGAAATATAGATTGTATTGCCTGTGGGATGCAGCCTGCACATCTGTGCTGCATATCGCCAAGACAAACATCTCAGTTGTGAGACGTTGTGTGTCTACAGCAGCGTGCTTCTTCAGCTTCCTCGCATCGGTGGCCATAGGTCCACGCAGGGGCGTAGCACCAAATCCTGGGCCCTGGGTACAAACTATCTTGGCCCCCCTCCCTCTCCCCAGTTAAGTCACATTTAATATTTTATGTTTTTTTAACCACATACCAATTTTCTGTTATAACTTTATTATATATAGCCTAACCAGGCCTTAAAAAACGCTTCATATACAAACACATATTCAACACAGATTTGTCCTGGATACTTAGTTCATGGTTTGTTTATTTGTTTATTGTGTAGTCAATGTTTGACTTGAAACTTCATCTGATTTGGCTCCTGTTACAGAAATTGCATAACCTTTAATCCTGTAGTGATATAGGTATTTAAATTGGTGGTGGAATATTGTACTTTCATTGGGCCAATTGAAATGAGCTAGTTTTAGATAGAACATAATGATTATTAGCATGCCACATTAAACAGGAGGGCTGCATCAGGGACATGGAATATTTGTGCAGGGAATAACAAAAGTGTGACTTTAAAATAGGCATTAAAATTATATTTTACAAAAAATAATGATACTGTCTCTGTGGCCCACAGGCATGAAAAAAATTAAAGGGCTTCAGCCTGATTTAGTCTCTCACATATTTGAAGCCGACCTTTAAGTGTATTGTCAGTAAATTCTTGTTCTAAAAAGTTACGCTGGAATAGACTTAACGGCACAAGCCCTCCACCTTTTCACTGGAACCACGTTGACTCGTCTCCAAAGCTGCGCGTTTATAATGCCAGTCTCCAAATGCTCGCGGCTAATTAGCATAATTAATTTGAAAATAGCGTGAGCGACCTGTGGCTTCCGTCACTGTAGCCTGATGGCAGTCAATTCCAATAAATATAAGGAAAGAGAAACTTTAGAGGTTAAAACGAGGAGAGACGGAGCTCTGGCTCTTTCTCTGCACCTTTCACTTCTCAGCAGGCAGAGGCAGGGACTTGCCTCAACTCATGTTTAACTGTTATTTATGACCAGAAAGTTGCATCTAAGGCCGGATAGTAGAATAGGCTAGTGTTAAATAAAAGCATATGAGAGCGTGGCAAGACTAATATTTCTCTTTCCTAGCTTAGTGTCATTGCATTGCAGAGCCCACCTCATCAAAGTCACTGTTGAGTTGAATAGCGCTGTGCTGAACCATTTGGCACTTTTTTAAAGGGGTGTCAGGGCCCTGAGATTCATCCATCATTATTGTTTGTGCAAAATTCTGTCTAGCAACTAGGGATGGGACGATACACTTAAACTCACGATACGATGCACCTCGATATGTCAGAGTCACGAAACGATACGTCACGATACGATATAAAAAAAGACCAAAATATTACTGTATAATAACAACTTGTTTATTTTTGTTTCAGTTGAACACAGGGAAACACAAGGCCTAACAGGCCAAACACAACAAGAACACTCCCTTAGTGCTGCTCTAACCCTAGGTTAGGTCAAGACTGGTTCTTCTTCAAAAAAACTAACATATCATACCTGTGACTTGACATGACGACGCACTGCACCATTCCCTGGATATATATATTTTTTTTTTCATTTAATAATAATAATAATAATACATCGAACTTGTATAGCGCTTTTTGGACACTCAAAGACGCTTAACATGAAAAAAAAAAAAAAAAAAAAAGATTAAAAAAAATAAAATAAAATAATGCAAAAATCGCGATTCTTTTTTTTTTTTACTCGATGCGTTTCGTCACGTTTTGTATCGCGATATTTCGTCCCATCCCTACTAGCAACCATTGTATTTCAGCCTGATTGTGTTAAATTCTTATATCAATTATGAGGAAATTTAGAAAGTACAATACAGAACGCTTTTTCCAGCACTTTTGAGGGCCCTTACCCTGCTCTGGGCCCTGGGTACTCAGTACTCTTTACCCCCCCAGTCAGACGCCCATGGGTCCACGTGTACCGTTATCACAAGAAGCGTATCCCGTCTGGATTGTCCTCTCTAGATAATGTGGGCGGCGGGAAATCCAGCTGAAAAGAGCAAATATTAAACTAAAAGGGGAGGGTTTTTTATTGACAGAAGTCGATAGCATTTCAAATAATATTGAATATTATTTATTTACTCCACACGTGCAGTCGTCGGTTCGCGCAAACCGAGCCTCGAACGCCACACACTGACAAGGTGGAGGGGGTGCAGAGTCTTGCCCAAGGACAACAGAAGTATGGACCAATTCAACCCAGTTATCTTTGGATCTATGGGCGAATGCCTGATATGACTGAAACATGAGTTCATTTCCATTTGTCGAAGCCTTTCTAAGAGGAGGTTATATTTTGGAATATCGTAGAGGGATCTGCAGGTGTAAAAATGGCCTCATTATGAAACGAAACCTGGGGCTATAACAACTGTCAGGGTGAACTTTCCGCATTCAGATAAGGAGAATATCTTTTCTGAATCTCGATGTGGAATCATGGAAGCAGCAAGTTCAATTTAAAGACATTTTTTAATGCCCAGTATGTGGCATTGCCAGTTTTATTTAAACGTATTTTAAATAAGTGTATTAAAACGTATGTATTTTAAATATCAAAACGGACAGCAGAGGGCGCTAGCGTTTAATTAGAATAAAAGCCACCCTGGTTCACACCACTTCCTCTGTCTCCTCACTGGCGTCTTGGCCTGGTTGGGCTGGTCCCAGGGTTGTGTGTGCTGTTTCACGGGTCCAGGTAGCTATTGTTCAATTCTTTCCTCATTCTTACATATTGGTTTAGCTGCTAATGCAGGTTTTACGTTAGCGTCGCGGGTGGTTGAGAGCCTCAACGTGCACCACCCCATGGCGTCCATTGCTCTTGGTGCATTGTCCGGGGTCTGCTGGGGCCCTCGCGTAACCGGGGTGCTATCGAAGCACCGGACCGGCTGACTTGAGCTAGGGATGGGCGTGCGTAGGTAAGCTTGCCTGGCTTCGTGGTTAGCCTTTATTTTACTAGTGCTCCGTAACATTTTTATTTACATTTAGGTGGCCTGTCGCTGCTGTCTTGCTTCCTCCCTCCTTTTCAACTGTGAACTGAAAGCTTAAGTGTACAACTGAACATAACGAAAACTGATGATCTGTGTAAAGAAAGTATTAAATCCCAAAGAAAGACATAAAAGTAAAGCATAGAAAATAAATGGATTATATAAAAGGAACATGCTGCCTCTGTCCTTATGGGCTGAAGCTGTGTGCCTTAAAGCACTTATTTTCCAGTCATACTGGATGGCGTTGTCTGGCTCTTAATCATAAAAATACCACTCGTCTTGTCACATTTTCAATGCCACAGATGTGACAGATATTTAAGAGATTATACAGGCAGAAGCAAGTCATATTTAATGCTTTAATGCCATTCATAATCCCACAAACACTGAAATAAAAATATCAGTGCATATTTCATTAGATTTGCAAACATTTCATCAAAGAGATGAAAAAGAATTGGACAAAACTTGCAACTTTTAAGAAAACAAAATGTGGTCAATTTCAGCCAAAACTGCAAGTGAATGATAATAATTTATAATCTTGGTATTTTCGATGAAGACAGCATCACGTCTAGGGGGCGTGGCCTCGCCATGGGGGTAGAAATACTCTCATGGGAATCACAATTTTTCACTGTTTTGAGCCGTTTTCTGGCGGACTGTAAACATATTTGTCGCACACCAATGAAGTCAAACCAAAATTGGGTCCATATGCATGTTTTTCCACAGCAAAACGCTTAGTAGAAGCAAAAAACGGCACTCGTTAGCTAATGTAGCTAATGTTAGCTTCAATAGCTTCCTGGCTAGCATTGGCTGTTTTTTAAATATTTATGGGCTGTTGAACGATTTTGCTCCTCTGCATGTCTGTCTCTTTGTTTAGTAAAAGAAATATTTTCAGCATTTGTTAAAGTAATGGTGGAACGTTTTTCTCTTCTTTGTTTTCCCCCTCTGACTGCTTCAAACATGACCATATGGGCAATTCCAAAACATGCCGTCTGTATCTATACGTTTGTTAAGTGGGACGTCACGACTTCCGCTTCCGGGTCCTGGCAGACCGGCAAATATGCGAGATAAAACTCTTAAAGAACAACCATCAATATTTCTAAAACTCAACTCACTGGACCCACTTATTTCTCAGATTCATTTCCCCAAAATGCCGCACCTACTGCTAAAAAAGTATTATTTACTAAAGTCGGTACTTCCGGGGTTAGCGTAGCTGCTGTGCCGTTAGCATTTTATTTTTTTTTGCTAACCCGGAAGTACCGATTTTGGTAAATATTACTTTTATAGCAGTAGGTACAGCATTTTTGGCTAATGGGCCTGATAAATAAGTATGCTCAGTAACTCTCTGTTGAGTTTCAAAAATATTTATTGTGGTATTAAAGAGTTTTTTGTAGTTTCTCGGACATCCGCCGGACCCGGAGTAGAGCTGTGACGTCACCACTTAAACGTATTGCTGGGTTGCAGGTGATGTCACAGCATTCCAAAAGCCTATAATATTATATAGAGGAAAAATGATTTTGTTTTTGAGGAAATTTTTGGTCTTGTACAGAGAGATCATGGACCCAATGACTGATTTTTAATGATCATTTTTGTAATTCATACATCGTCTTTTTAGCTACGACCCCCCACTGGGTCCGGTGACATCATCACATTCTAGAACCTGCAACCCAGCAATACAGTAAAACTTGTTGAGCAATGTCATAATTTCCAGTTTTGCCAGTTTTAAATCGAATTGAATGTTTTTTAATGACATTTAAGGCCTCGGTTTTGGCACAATTATTTAATGACATTTAGAGCATTTTAATGCCCCGAAACCCTGTATTTACCCTTCTAAAGACTTTCCAACATTAGATCAAGCAAGGGAATTAATTACATAATTAAAATGTATCTGACAAAATGGGCTACTTTTAATAAAAAAAAATTGTAAAATGCATAAATAACATGCAGTTGAATCCGTATTATTTTAAATTAATTGATGGTATAAACATTCAAGCAAGTGTTCTCTTTTCAAGGAAATTTACATTTAATGCTAGGATGAATCTAATTTAAAGAGGGGGTATTATGCTTTTGTAATAATCTCACACATCGTTATCACTATCTTACGCTAAAGTACAATATACCCAATAGGGTAATCCTCCAGCAAGGTACCCCTGACCGAGATCGCGACTCACGTCCACTGCTCCTGACAGGGTGGCCAAGCATAAATGCACGGAACATGTAGAGGACAAACATCTCTACCGCAGCACAGTAAAGCTTGTCTTGTGCAAAACAACGCAAGATAATGGAAGTGAAACGGCAGAGCGAGACACAAAATCACAGTTAAAACCGCGGCCGCCCAATTATCACCCATTACCGGCCATTTTACCAAGCATTACTGCACTCAATTGGAGTGGAATTGCACAAACATCTTCATACAACAGCCGTTTGGTTTCTAATGGACCGTACATTTCATAATGCATCTTATCATGAGAAGCCTAATTTCATTACTTGATTGCAACTTGTACATCTTGAAGTTTCAGAAAGTATTCATATACCTCTACATTTATGTTATTTGTTTAGGAAAGTACGACTTAGTATTCACAATCGTTTTCATGGGAGTCTTTGCCCAAGAGAGGACCTCAATGTTTCCTCTTGACGAGCCGCTCTATCCATTGCCATTGTAACGCCCATTTTATTTGAATCTCCGTTGTGTTGTAGTCAATTCACTGTCATGTGTAATGACCTGCCCTTGATGTGTTGCGCCATGTCTCTAAGTGTATGCAAGTTATGTTTTGCATAAATACATTTAAATGGAAGGCACACGCAAGCATGGAGAGGAAATGCAAAATCCACACACGCAGTGAGGCAAATAAGCTAGCCGAAAATGTTCAAAAGATGATTATTTCGATTTTTTAGCCTGTTCCTACAAATACGCACATTTTGTTAAAGAGCAAAAACCTGACTGATTTTGAGTTAGCATTTACCTCGGAGGGCACTTTTATACGGTAATTTGTAACAAAAGTTAAATCTCAGCAGGTCTGAGCATCCATCAATCCATCTATTTTCTTCCGCTTTATCCGGGGCCGGGTCGCAGAGGCAGCAGTCTCAGCAGAGATGCCCAGACTTCCCGATCCACGCACACCTCCTCCAGCTGTTCTGGGGGGACCCCGAGGCGACACCAGGCCAGCTCGGAGACATAGTCCCACCAGCGTGTCCTGGGCCTTCCACGAGGCCTCCTCCCAATAGGACATGCCTGGAGCACCACCCGAGGGAGGCGACCAGGGGGCATCCGGAACAGATGTCCTAGCCACCTCAGCTGGCTCCTTTCGACGTGAAGGAGCATCGACTCAACTCCGAGCTCCTCCCGAGTAACTGAGCCTCACCCGATCTCGGAGGGTGCGCCCAGCCACCCTGCGAAGGAAACTCATTTCGGCCGCTTGTATTCGCGATCTTGTCCTTTCGGTCATTACCCAAATCTCATGACCATAGGTGAGGGTGGGAACGTAGATCGATCGGTAAATCGAGAGCTTTGCCGCTTGACTCAGCTCCCTCTTCACCACAACAGTCCGATACAGCGACCGCATCACTGCTGACGCCGCACCGATCCGTCTATCGATCTCACGCTCCATCCGTCCCTCACTCGTGAACATGACCCCGAGATACTTGAACTCCTCCACTTGGGGCAAGGACTCCCCACCGACCTGAAGAGGGGAAGCCACCTTTTTCCGGTGGAGAACCATGGCCTCAGATTTGGAGGTGCTGATCCTCATCCCGGCCGCTTCACACTCGGCTGCAAACCGCCCCAGTGCGCGCTGGAGGTCCTGATTTGAGGAAGCCAACAGAACAACATTGTCTGCAAACAGCAGAGATGAGATCCTGAGGTTCCCAAACCGGACACCCTCCGGCCCCTGGCTGCGCCTAGAAATTCTGTCCATATAGGTAATGAACAGAACTGGTGACAAAGGGCAGCCCTGGCGGAGACCAACATGCTCCTGCTGCGGTCATACAAGGAACGGACTGCCCTTAATAGAGGGCCCCGGACCCCATACTCCCGGAGCACCCCCCACAGGGAACCACGAGGGACACGAGGGTCGAACGCTTTCTGCAGATCCACAAAGCACATGTGGACTGGTTGGGCCAACTCCCACAAACCCTCGAGTAAACAGTGCTGGTGAAGCCCTGATTCCCCCTCCTGAGGCGCCGGATGGCTTGCCAGAATCTCCTCGAAGCCGACTGATAGTCCTCCTCCAGGGCTTCTCCGATCTCCTCCCAGACCCGAGTTTTTGCCTCTGTGATTACCCAAGACCTGTTTGCCATGGAAGACCCTACCAGGGGCATGAAGCCCCAGACAACATAGCTCCTCGGATAATTCGGGCACTCAAATAACCCCACCACGTTAAGGTAGCAGTTCACGGGGGCCCCAGGTCTGAGCTTTAATTTCTAATTAGGCTTTGACATCACCTTCATGTGGTCGATGGTTGACAACAGCTGAAAACATGGATCGTTCATAATTTAGCTAATGCTAAGGGCTATAGGACAAATACATAGAGCAGGACTCTGAAACAGACTGAAAAGTCTCCAGGAGTAGCCTACTTGCTCACTGCTCGCGTATGTTAGGATTGAACAACACTTCTTTTTATTTTCTCGCCCGTCACTCCTGCTTTTTCTTTCTGTTCAAAAGCAGGACCGTCTGGATATGACAACCAATCAGATCGCAAAACATTTTTTAATTGATCCTTTCTTTTAAAAAAAGTATGCAGCTTGCGTCATGTTCTCTGATTGGTTAACATACTCGTCCATCACGCCCATTGGGAATGCATAGAAATCACATCCAGCCCCAGATGACACATCTTTGTAAAGAATATGGAAAGTGTATCGTTTGTCTGGCCAGGCTTGGACGTAGCACCAATGCTGAAAACATTTAGCCTGGCATAGGATAATCATGGGAGGCTATGTCAGAACAGCTGCCCACAGTAGCAGAAAACACAGACATTTGTTCACAAGAAAATGTCGGTTTTAGTCACAAACACCAACTGTAAAAATTAACGGGTCACTCTGCTTCCAGAAAGCTTAAAAAAATTATACAGGCCCTTTATTGTATCATTGTAGGCTAATCTGATTTTTTACCAATATAACATAAATGTGCATTATTTCAGCATCAGATTAAGCCATAACAGAATGAAGATGTCAGAAAACTTTTTGAACCCGCTGCGTGTTTACTGGAAATGGCTTTGACCACGCTCATTTTCAGCCACTCTGATCACTCTTCAAAATCTCTCTCTCTCCATCATTTCCTCTTGCATTATTGATTTGCTCAAAAACCTCTCAAATCCCACGGAGCCGGCCCCGCCCAGGACGGCGGAGTGTGCGCCCGCATCCCATCGCGATCATTTGGGACCCATTCGGCAACAGCGGTTGCCGGGCGTGTTGGTAGCTACAGTGACCCCGTTGTCCGGGAGACGACCATTACGCTGTCGGGGGAAGCACTCAAGCCTAATGGACAGGCCCGTAATGATGATCCTTCCATAGGCCGTGTAGTTTGCTCTTGGACCAACACTATGCAAACATGATAAGTTGGCTCACATCATGCAGCTCTGAATCGATGACACTTGGCCATGGAAAGATTTTTATTTTTTTTTACCTGGTTCATAGATGCAATTCAGACACAATCACACGCAGGGGAACACAAGAGTCTGTTTGCATATTGATCGAGGTCTTTATGAAGCCAGTTATTGTCTGTAAACAGGAATACACATGAACATCAAAGTGCAGCAGACAAGATTGGTGTAAAAAGGTGCCATTTATTTTAGATTAGTATTAACTAAACTGAGCAATAGAGGCGTGTTCGTAACAGGATCCGAAGATCAGAGGTTTGAATCCAATGTTTTGGTGAAGACGGAGCCGAGAGAAAAGGCAAAGCTCGCAATTTACCAGTCAAGCTACATTTCCCAACCCCGTGAACTGCTACCTTAACGTGGTGGGGTTGTTTGAGTGCCCGAATGATCCGAGGAGCTATGTTGTCTGGGGCTTTATGCCCCTGGTAGGGTCTCCCATGGCAAACAGGTCTTAGGTGACGGGTCAGACAAAGAGCAGTTCGAAGACTCCTATGGACAGTACAATAACAAGGACCGTGACGTCGCCCGGTATGGCGCAGCCGGGGCCCCACCCTGGAGCCAGGCCTGGGGTTGGGGCACTAATGCGAGCGTCTGGTGGTCGGGCCTCTGCCCACGGGGCTCGGCCGGGCACAGCCCGAACGGACGACGTGGGCCCGCCTTCCTGTGGACCCACCACCCGCAGAGGGATCCGTAGGGGTCGGGTGCAGAGAGGACTGGGTGGCAGTCGAAGGCAGGTGCCTCGACGACCTGGTCCGCGTGCGCAGCTTCTGGCGTTCGGGACATGGAACGTCACTTCGCTGGGGGGGAAGGAGCCTGAGCTTGTGCGGGAGGTAGAGAGATACCGGCTAGATATAGTCGGGCTCACCTCCACGCACAGCCTGGGTTCCGGATCCCAACTCCTGGAGAGGGGCTGGACGCTCCATTTTTCTGGAGTTGCCCGCGGGGAGAGGCGGCGGGCTGGGGTGGGTTTGCTCATAGCCCCCCAGCTCAGCCGTCACGTGTTGGAGTTCACCCCGGTGAACGAGAGGGTCGCGTCCCTACGCCTTCGGGTCGGGGACAGGTCTCTCACCGTTGTCTCGGCCTACGGGCCCAACATCGGTGCAGAGTACCCGGCCTTCTTGGAGTCCCGGGGGGGGTACTAGATAGTGCTCCGGCTGGGGACTCCATTGTTCTACTGGGGGACTTCAACGCCCACGTGGGTAACGACAGTGAGACCTGGGTGGGGGTGATGGGGAAGAACGGCCTCCCCGATCGAAACCCGAGTGGTGTTCTGTTATTGGACTTCTGTGCTAGTTACGGTTTGTCCATAACGAACACCATGTTCGAGCACAAGGATGTCCATAAGTGCACGTGGCACCAGGACACCCTAGGCAGGAGGTCGATGATCGACTTTGTAGTTGTGTCATCTGATCTCCGGCCGCGTGTCTCGGACACTCGGGTGAAGAGAGGGGCTGAGCTGTCAACCGATCACCACCTGGTGGTGAGTTGGATCCGCTGGCAGGGGAAGAAGCCGGTCAGACCTGGCAGGCCCAAACGTGTTGTGAGGGTCTGTTGGGAACGTCTGGTGGATCCCTCTGTCAGTAGGGTCTTTAACTCCCACCTCCGGAAGAGCTTCACCCAGATTCCGAGGGAGGTGGGGGACATGGAGTCCGAGTGGACCATGTTCTCCTCCTCCATTGTCGATGCGGCTGCTCGTAGTTGTGGCCGTAAGGTCTCTGGTGCCTGTCGCGGCGGCAACCCCCGAACCCGGTGGTGGCGCCCGGAAGTAAGGGATGCCGTCAAGCTGAAGAAGGAGTCCTATCTGGCCTTGTTGGCTTGTGGGACTCCGGAGGCAGCTGAGAGGTACCGGCAGGCCAAGCGTGCTGCAGCTCGTGTGGTCAAAGAGGCAAAAACTCGGGTCTGGGAGGAGTTTGGAGAAGCCATGGAGGAGGACTATCGGTCGGCCTCGAAGAGATTCTGGCACACCATCCGGCGCCTCAGGAGGGGGAAGCAGTGCTTCACCAACACTGTTTACAGTGCGGGTGGGGGGCTGCTGACCTCGACTGGGGAGGTGGTCGGGCGGTGGAAGGAGTACTTCGAGGATCTCCTCAATCCCACCGTCACGTCTCCCGATGAGGAGGCAGAGGCTGGGGACCCGGAGGGGGGCTCGTCCATCACCCAGGCTGAAGTCACCGAGGTGGTTAGAAAGCTCCTCGGTGGCAAGGCCCCGGGGGTGGATGAGATTCGTCCCGGGTACCTTAAGTCTCTGGATGTTGTAGGGCTGTCTTGGCTGACACGTCTCTGCAACATCGCGTGGCGGTTGGGGACAGTGCCTCTGGATTGGCAGACCGGGGTGGTGGTCCCCCTCTTCAAGAAGGGGGATCGGAGAGTGTGCTCCAATTACAGAGGGATCACACTTCTCAGCCTCCCTGGTAAGGTCTATTCCAGGGTGCTGGAGAGGAGGATCCGGCCAATAGTCGAACCTCGGATTCAGGAGGAACAATGCGGTTTTCGTCCTGGTCGTGGAACACTGGACCAGCTCTATACCCTTCATCGGGTGCTCGAGGGTTTGTGGGAGTTCGCCCAACCAGTCCACATGTGCTTTGTGGACCTGGAGAAAGCGTTCGACCGTGTCCCTCGTGGTGCCCTGTGGGGGGTGCTCCGGGAGTATGGGGTACGGGGCCCTCTACTAAGGGCTGTCCGTTCCCTGTATGACCGTAGCAGGAGCTTGGTTCGCATTGCCGGCAGTAAGTCAGACCTGTTCCCGGTGCGTGTTGGGCTCCGCCAGGGCTGCCCTTTGTCACCGGTTCTGTTCATTACTTTTATGGACAGAATTTCTAGGCGCAGCCAGGGGCCGGAGGGTGTCCGGTTTGGGAACCTCAGAATCTCATCTCTGCTGTTTGCAGATGATGTTGTTCTGTTGGCTTCCTCAAATCAGGACCTCCAGCGCGCACTGGGGCGGTTTGCAGCCGAGTGTGAAGCGGCCGGGATGAGGATCAGCACCTCCAAATCTGAGGCCATGGTTCTCCACCGGAAAAAGGTGGCTTCCCCGCTTCAGGTCGGTGGGGTGTCCTTGCCTCAAGTGGAGGAGTTCAAGTATCTCGGGGTCGTGTTCACGAGTGAGGGACGGATGGAGCGTGAGATCGGTAGACGGATCGGTGCGGCGTCAGCAGTGATGCGGTCGCTGTATCGGACCGTTGTGGTGAAGAGGGAGCTGAGCCAAGCGGCAAAACTCTCGATTTACCGATCGATCTACGTTCCCACCCTCACCTATGGTCATGAGATTTGGGTAATGACCGAAAGGACAAGATCGCGAATACAAGCGGCCGAAATGAGTTTCCTTCGCAGGGTGGCTGGGCGCACCCTCCGAGATCGGGTGAGGAGCTCAGTTACCCGGGAGGAGCTCGGACTCGAGCCGCTACTCCTCCACGTCGAAAGGAGCCAGCTGAGGTGGCTAGGGCATCTGTATCGGATGCCTCCTGGTCGCCTCCCTCGGGAGGTGTTCCAGGCATGTCCTATTGGGAGGAGGCCTCGTGGAAGGCCCAGGACACGCTGGTGGGACTATGTCTCCGTGCTGGCCTGGTGTCGCCTCGGGGTCCCCCCAGAACAGCTGGAAGAGGTGTGCGTGGATCGGGAAGTCTGGGCATCTCTGCTGAGACTGCTGCCCCCGCGACCCGGCCCCGGATAAAGCGGAAGAAAATGGATGGATGGAAGCTACATTCCTACTCTCATTTACGGACAGAGAGAGAGGAGTTCAGTCATCCGAGAGGAGCCTGAAGTAGAGACTCTGCTCCTCCAAATTGTGTTTGCGGTCCTGTCCCGCTGGAAAGAGGCATTTACGCGGAAGGAACTAGGAAAGTTTGGACATCTCTGCTGAGACTGCTGTATCTTAAAAGGTGCACTGTGCAACTTTTGAACTAAAAAAGTTGATCTTAGTGGGTATTTGACCTTTCAGTGACCCAGTGGCTGCATGAGTGGTTAGCGTGGGGTCTTTGCTCTCCATCCCGGTGGCCTCTAGGATGCGCCAGGATCAATTTGATTGTTTTTTTAGGATTTCTGGTAGGTTTTCACTGTCAATGGAACTGTTGCCACGGTTACTTATACATTCCATCCACAAAACCTACCAGAAACCCAACATTCAAGATGTTTTATTTGTCAAACCATGTGAATGATTTGAAATTAGATTTCTTTCTAAAACACCTTTAATAAAATTGATCCTTGACCTTCCTAGGGATGGAGAGCAAAAGGCGATTAGATTTCTAATGTGGTAATTATGGTAACCTTCAAACTGCTGAATTTTGGTTAATATCTCTATAATGACCTATCCACATGAAACAATAATATAATGTTCGAAATCTTTTCTCTCATCGCATATGAACCAAGGTCAAATGACATCAAAACGTCTCATAAGTGTGTCCAAACATGGTGCGAAAATTCAAAAAAATATGCTTGTGCTGTTGGTCACGTGAAAGAACTTTCAGCCATAGGATGAATGTGGTTAGTTTGTTAATCCAATCACTTCTGAATAATGATCAGGGAAAACATTTGGAGATTCCCATCATGAAATTATGACATGATGACTTGCCAGTAGGTTTCAAATGAAGTGAGTCGCAGACCATCAAAGAATTATGGTGGAAAAAAGTAACATTTCTACCACTCCAACGTACCTTCCAACAATACTGGATACAGCAATAATGTTCTGCGAGGCTAATATTGTGACAATGGCGCACAGAGATTTGGATATTATGTGAACAAAATAATGAACCTTGCATTTTGATGGAAGGGAGCTACTGCGAAGTAAACAACCTTTAAATGTCACTGACAGACAAAACGCCCTCGGAGAACTAAAAAAGAACATGTTCCTATTCAACTATAAATCCCCCATAGTAGGAGTCTTAAAGAGAGACTTTTCTATAAGCACCAGAGGAAAGGCAATCATGTCAATCAAAAAGCTTCGCACTGCTGCCGGCTCCGCTTATGTAACATCAATATACGGGCAGATCTGTTGTGTATTTTTTCTTTCCATGAGCCCGGCGTCTGATGGCTCTAATGGACCGGTTGGAGCTCGTCAGAGGGAGAAAACAGCCCCGACAGATAGATGGATGGACTGCACCCTCTGCACTGTGACAGAGAGGTACGACTTACTGTACGTACACGAGGGGCATTACTTTCAAACAGCCGTCTTTATTCACATTCACTTCTTTGGCAAGCAGCTTTCGAAGAGAGCACTTTTCTGCACTTAAGGCGCATGTAAGTTATGGACAAAATATGAAAAATCTCACATGAATAACTGCATTTAGGATAGTCACGATTCTCAAATCCGAATGACTGCAGTTATTTTGGTAATATCATTTCCTTTGCAGCCGCCTTGCCTCCGGGTTCACACACACTGTTGTAGGAATGAGTAACTGACGAGAGCGTGAGCAGTATAAATCTCACACTTGCATAAAAGGCACAGACAGAACAATGAAGACAGAGCGCAAGACCACACAACTGCTGTTTTTGCAGGGAACATTCGCAAGACGCATGACCAACACAAGAGTCACATGATCAACACAAGAGTCACATGATCAACACAAGATCACATGATCAGACGTTTTGTCGGCAGCCGGTTCGCTCATGTGTTGTGTCTGCAGTGAGAGGGATGAGATCCCAGTTTTTTCTTTCAGTATATAATTAGGACATTGTAAGTTTGAACTGTCCTGACAGTGTGTCCTGGAGTCTCGCACCACTTTAAATTTGTTATATATACGTCTTTGTTTTACTAAAGGATTGTTATATGTCTTGAAAGTATTTTATCTGCCCTCTTGCCTTTTTCTGTAATTGATCAACTTTATGTTGATGTTTTATTGATTGATTTGATCTGTTTTCTTGTAATTTTATGCAACTGTGAAGCACTTTGAATTGCCTTGTGTATGAATTGTGCTCTACAAATAAACGTGCCTTGCCTGCCTTACCTTGGCTAAAATAAATAATCTGGTTGGAAATGTCCAATCTGAGAAAACTGTGCATAGATTGATTGTGGCAGTGATGGCGATTGAAAAATTCCGTTACTCAAATCACAAGCAACAAATGGAACCATCAAATATGTTGGACAGAAGTAGTAACACAATCGCATTGACACACACACACACACACACACACACACACAAAACGACAGGCTATTGCCTTAAACTCGGAGGGCAGCAAAAGGAGACAGAATTAGAACAGCTGAAATTTGACAATTTTTTTACATTATACACTAATATTATGCAGTTAAGTCAAAACTGTAATTCAAGAGACTTTTTATCTACATACTATAACCTAATTACTATTATTAATAATATATTATAATAATGTCATGAGCAAGGTTTATTTTTATTTTTAGCACATTTAAAAACAGTGACAAACATAGGGGCGACGGTGGCGCAGATGGTAGAGCGGGTCGGCTCATGATCGGAAGGTCGGGGGTTCGAATCCCGCCTCCTGAAGGTGCACATTGTCGTTGTGTCCTTGGGCAAGACACTTCACCCTCCTTGCCTCCAGTGTCTGCGTACACTGGTGTATGAATGAGAGTGTGAATGGGCCCCCTATGAGAGACCAACAGGCCCGTTTGGAACCGTTTGGAACCATGAGGCCGTCCTCCCGTGGACCCACCACCTGCAGGAGGAGCCATAGGGGCATGGTGCTATGTGACTTGGGCAGCTCCAACAGCTGCCCCCACGACCCGGCAACGGACAAGTGGGAGAAAATGGATGGACATTTAAAAACAGTACTGCCGCAAAGTGTTTTCCATATTCAATGCAAAAATACACACACACACACAAAATTACAAGGCGTAATAACAAAACAGAATCTAGTACTGCAACAATGTACAAAATATAAAATAGCCCCCAAAAAATGAATAACTGCAGCATAACTGCCGGCGACTGCAAAGGCTCGATCTCCTCTGGTTTTTCGGTTGGAGCGTCAGCAGTCCCAAAGCAACTGGTCAGATGTTCTGCCCGGAGTGTGCAAATTCAACAAGTCTCTTAAGTAAGAAGTAATAAAATATTTGGACATTATCCAGTAAAATGCCATGTGGTGTAACTGTACGTTTTTTCTTTTTTTTACTTTTTTTGTAAACTGTCCTGCAGTGTGTCCTGGAGTCTCGAACTACTTTATAATGTATATATATATATATATATATATATATATATCATACATATATATCATACATATATATTATACATCATATATTCAATCTTTGTTTTAGCAAAGGATAATTATATGTCTTGTATAACATGTAATTGTCAGAATAAATGAATGATTATTAAAAAAAACAAATGTTTCATGTATGGTTAAACGTCCAAAAACAGGTTTGTCTAGTGCCAATAAAAACGACCACTTCTGATTGATCCAATTTCAAAATGTGAATAAAGTTATTCAAACCAGTCCCACTGAAGTTATTTTTATGTAAAAGATATTTTGAAATCAACAGTCAAAAATGACAGACCTTTAGGATGACAACTTGCTTTAGAATAATTACTCAAATTGGCGTAACACCCTTAAAACGTCAGGCGCCCATATACAATCTAACGTTTTCTTTCCCCCTCAAATGTATCAACAATCTATTCTTCAAAACAAACCTACCAAAGCTTCCCAGACTACATCGCGCTGGCTCCCAAAAACCGAGGTGACTAAACAAGTGTGAAAAAACACTAGTAATTCACTTTCATTCACCTCCTCCAGAGCCAAATGCTCCGTGCCAAAGCGCCTCGTTCCCCTGCACTCAGAGCCTTAAGAAGCTCAGCAGGTACTGCGCCTTTAGTTTCACAGGCTCCTTCGTGATCACCCGTGCCACGATTCGAGAGAGAGAAATGACTAACACGCTCCATATGAAAGAACAGCTGCACCAAACAGCTCAACTAATGGCTCTCCGAATGTGCGCAACTCTGCCTCCCGCTACGGCTGCGTCCCCCGGGCAGCAAACACAAATTACAGTTTAAAAAGCATGTGTGGTTAAATGTCCTAAACAGGTTTGTATAGTGCTACTAGTGCAGAGGAAATCCACCCTGCCGTTATTCATTTAGTGATTGTCGAGGAGATAGAGTCAGCTGACTGCCTTATCGCGATGAGTAATGAGGGGGGACCGGCATTCAGAGCGAGGCCTGCGTGGGAATTTCTCAATATTTGCTAAAAGCTGATTTTTCCCCTTGCCATTTCTCATAATTAGGAATCAGCGTCACAATCCCTCAATCATTTCAATCTGGCGTTTTAGACCTCCCCCTTCTGGCACTTACCCTTTCTACCTGGCCTCCCTGGACCGTCGGGAGCGGAGACAGTGCTTGGCCCGCGGGCAGAACATCTCCTCTGAAAACGGATACACGGGGTGATGCTGCTGCTCTCCCTCCCCCGGGTCGGGACACTTTGCTAAGGACGTCTGTTTTGGGAGAAGAATGGACATTTCAAGTTTGTGCCAAGCTACTACACAATAATAAAAGGAAGGGGATTTCTGTTTGGGTGGAGTGCTAGTTTGTGCTGTTGAACGTTCATAAAGGTTTAGAGATGTGGGAAATTATACACCCTCTACTGTATAGATTAGATTTACATTTTCTCCTTCTTCAATCTAATGAGCAGGGTTAGCAAACACACACGCACAATAACAATAAATCATTTAGGATTTTAAAAAATTGTCACCCAAAACCGCAGTTAAATGTGTTTGGGACCATAATGTTTGAAAGTTATGAAGGAAAAAGCAACATCATTAATTTACAAGAAAGACTTAATGCCAATGAATTCAACTGAATTCCTCGAACGACGTTTAAAGTGCATATGACACATTAGACACAGTTTATGCTAAAACATACAGTGCCTCTCGAAAGTACTAATACACCTTGAACTTTTGCACATTTTGTCATGTTTACAACCATAAAGAAAGATTTTTACTGAAAGTTCACACACAAGTAAGAGACAACTGTGAAGTTAAAGCAAAATGGTACATGATTCTGTTATTTTTTTTAAAATAGAAAAGTGCAAAGTGGTGCGTGCATAGGTATTCATACAGCATGACTTAATACTTTGTGGAACCCCCTTTTGGGGTATGACTCTACAAGATTTGCACATCTAGAGACTGACATTTTAGCCCATTCCTCTTTACAAAACAACTCAAGCTCTGTCAAATTAGAAGGAGAGCGTTTGTGAACAGCAGTTTTCAGCAGGATTTCTTATGGCCTCCTTTCAATAATGGCTTTCTTCTTGCCACTCGTCCATTAAGGCCAGATTTGTGTAGAGTACGACTTATAGTTGTCCCATGTAGATTCCCCCAGCTCAGTGGCAGTACATCGCAGCTCCTCCAAAGTTATCTTAGAGCACTTAGTTACATTTCTGACCAGTGCTCTCCTTGTTCGGTCTGTTAGTTTAGATGGACGGCCGTGTCTTGGTAAGTTCACAGTGGTGCTATACTCTCTCCATTTCCAAATTATGGATTGAACAGTTCTCCGGGAGATGTTCAAATCTTGGGAAATCTTTGTATAACTTAACGCTGCTTTAAACTTCTCCACAACTTTATCCCTGACCTCTCTGGTGAGCTCCTTGGCCTCCATGATGTTGTTTAGTGACCAATACACTCTGACCATAGCTCTGAGGCCCTCACAGAACAGCTGTAACTATACTGAGAGTAGATTACACACAGGTGGCCTCTATTTAATGGTTAGAGCAAGGTGTGAACATTCTGCAGTCATTAGGAATGTTATAAAGGCAATTTAATGCACTCAGAAAATGCTGTATGAATACTTATGCACGCCCCACTTTTCACTTTTCTATTTTTTGAAAAATAACAGAATCATGTTTCATTTTGCTTTCACTTCACAGTTGTCTGTTACTTGTGTTTGAACTTTCTTTAAACAATTCAAAATAAAATCGTTATGTTTATGGTTGTAAATATGACAAAATGTGCAAAAGTTCAAGGTGTATTAGTACTTTCGCAAGGCACTGTATACTGTATATATGGCACACCAATTTATTCATTAAATGTGCTATTTTACTGGAATAAAATAATAATTATGACTTACAACTGATTCTGTGACAGCTTGTACCTCCTAATTTTCAAAAGCTGGATATAAAAAGACTGAAATACTTATTCCTGTGATTGAAATCATATCAAATACCCCAATACCCAAGCGCTGCGATATTGCTCTGCTGGCAACGGAGAATCTTGTACTTTTTTTTTTTTAGAGGCTATAAATGTTGACTCATGCAAGATTTATATAGAGGTCTCTGGCACTGTTAAAAATAGCTAATCCTCATTTTGGACATATACGCCCTTGGGATTCAGAGCCCGCCGTGTATAGAGATAGTCGTGGCCTAAATATACAGAGTTATGATTGCTCCCGGGAGAAACAAGAAAACTTTGAAAAAGGAGCCCATTCAACACATGCAAACAGGTCAATCGGAAAAAGCACAAGCTATGAAGATGGAAAACCTTTAGCGCTGGGTTTTTAGGCAGTTATTTGGAGGAGAGAGGAGGATGTAGGAGGAGACAGACAACCCAAGAGCTTGTTAAAGTGATGGTGACGGCTGGAAAAGACACTTTCGAGGGAGGGAGGATGGTGTTGAGAGAGCTTCTATGTACCAAATGTCAGGGATTTGCTAAAGTGGATGAAAATATTAGATAATACGCATGGCTAAAATGGAGTGGTGACACCGCTTTTAGCATTGATTTACACAGAGATGGAAGAAGTATTAAATTTCTTCTTTGTCATGACTCTTCGCGATGTCCATTTATTAAGCGGAGAACAGGGAAAAATGTTTGCCACTAAACCGTGATGCACAGTATATCGTTAAAATGTCCAATCTTGGTCCTGCCCCACCTCAAGGACATCACTGCCCCCCTCCTGGACCCGCTGCAGTTCGCCTACAGACCTAACAGGTCTGTGGACGACGCAGTCTATCTGGCCCTCCACCTCATCCTGGAGCATCTGGACTCACCAGGAACCTACGCCAGGATCCTGTTTGTGGACTTCAGCTCTGCCTTCAACACCATCCTCCCTGGACTGCTACGAGACAAGCTCTACCAGCTCAGCGTGCCTGACTCCCTCTGCAGGTGGATCACCGACTTCCTGACGGACCGGAGACAGCACGTGCGGCTGGGGAAGATCGTCTCGGACACTTAGACTACAAACACTGGAACTCCTCAGGGCTGTGTACTTTCCTCCTGGCTCATCTCCCTGTACACAAACTGCTGCACCTCCAGTCACCAGTCCGTTAAACTGATCCAAGTTTGCAGACGACACCACCCTCATCGGGCTCATCTCGGACGGTGATGAGTCCGCCTACAGGAGAGAGGAGGACCGGCTGGCGTCCTGGTGCAGCCACAACAACCTGGAGCTGAACGCCCAGAAGACAGTGGAGATGATCGTGGACTTCAGGAAAGACACAGCCCCATCATCCCCCCCTCACCCTGCATAACTCTCCATAGGAATAAAACAATAAAACGTGCTGTTGAGAAGGTGATTGGCTGTGAGCTCCCATCTCTCCAGGACCTGTTCACCTCCAGGACCCGGAGGCGTGTGGGTCGGATCACAGCTGACCCTTCTCACCCTGGACACGGACTATTCACCCCTCTCCCCTCAGGCAGGAGGCTACGGTCTAACCAGACCCATAAATCCCGCCAGTTTTTTCCCCTCCGCCATCAGACTCATGAACAATAACAAGTCTCTGTAGCTTAGTTACGAACTCATGGATGTTTCTGCACTTGCAGTGTGCGGTGTGTCCACACTTAGACCCGCTGCTGTCACTCATCACTTTATAACACTTAATATCACTTTATATGCCCACTCATCTGCCATATGGCCATATTTGAAGCCGCCAGGGGGGGGGGGGGAACAAAGTAAATGTAAAAAAATTACTTTCTCCCATTTCTTCACCATTACTTTAACAAATGCTGAATTATGAATATACTTTTCTACTAAATAAAAATACAAAACACACAGTGGGGAGCAAAATGGCTCAACAGCTCATAAATACTTAAAAAACAGAGAACCAAGAAGCTCGTGAAGCTAACGTTAGCGTCATGCTATGTTAGCTAACGAGTGCCGTTTTTGCTTCTACTGAACAGTTGACTTTGTGAATAATATGACAAAATTGTGATTCCAATGCAAGCCGCCTAATCCAATAAACAGGTACCCAGTTTTTAAGAGTCCAAATAAGTAAATGTCTTCGATGTCTTCGACCAACAGGACCGCTAGGCAAACGACTAGGGCTGGGATATATTTTTTTTTGGGATGTTCAACAAGCTTTGTTGCACACTGCACAGTGACTTTTCAGTTAGAGAAAGGGTTGTAATTTTGTTTATGTTGATGCACTTTCAATAAATACAATAAATATATATATTTAAAATATACTTATAGTTCTCAGTTATTTAGAATTAAATGGGGGGAATATAATCTTATTGCAAATCGAGTTTTTGTAAAAAATAAATAAATTTAAAAAAAATCAAAAAAATCACAGATTTTTTTGGGGGAAAAAAAATACTAAAAAAATTATCTCCCACGACCAATTCACTTAATCCACGCATCCATCACATACCCAGCTGCGAAAGTCCCATCAGAGCAGACGAATTCTTCCAGGGGCCCACTTCTCAAACTGATGAACTAGTCTCCTCATCAATTGCGCTGAGAGACCAGCCAACCAATTTCATAGTTTAGCGGTTCGGGAGAACAGCAAGCAGGTGACCCAGAGAATGGAAAAAAAAGGAAAGGTCAGACAAGATACTTGCAGCGCAAAGAAAGCAGGAGCAGGAGCAGGAGCAGTCGGAAAACACGTCTGCACGCAACAGAGACAGGAAGAAGAATGGGTTGAGTTCACTTTTCATTGATCAATATTAAGAAGTGACTGGATCCACAAAGCTGCCACGTTCATCTCATCCTTTCATCTGACCAACACCACCAGTTTTAGACCATCGGGTCTTTAGAATGTTGTGACGTCATGTGAACGTAACCTATTACATTTTACAATGAAGGATTCCCGAGTTGTTGGATTGGTGTTTTTTGGGGGTTGCAACGTGAAACGTTTGGGAACCCCTGGACTAGAAAGTAAAGACGCTGGCTACACAGACACAATAGCGCTTTGCGGGTACAATTCCTCATGAAAAGGGAATTAAAACAGATGCCGCATGTTAACATCGGCTATTCTTGTCTTGCTGCCGTTGTCACATCCATCAGACATTTCCCCCCAAACAAGCCGCTGTCCCATTTGCTCGCCTCACCTGTGTGTTACTATAGTTGCCAGGGCTGGACAGACAGGACCTCTTCACACCCTTCACACTGAAAAGATAAGCTGAAAGAGAGACAGGAAGATCACCGAATAAAGCATGAGCACAAAGAAAGCATTTGAATACAGTGTGAAGGTAAGCCATTGCAGTCTGAAGTTGATGAATATATTGAAACTCCCATTAGACACGGAAATGATTAAACCTCTTTCTGTAAGAATACATTTATCTGCAAATAGAAATACATTTCATAAAATAAATTGCCATTTTGCCATTATTTAACAATCCAGAATATTTTTTAAATATATTCTTCTCCCTCTATCTCTCCTCCACAGTCTCCTGCCCCTTCTGCATTTCCAGTTGGTACCACGCCTGCAGCTCTTTTCTTACCATTATCTGTTTCTTTCCTCATTGTGTGCACTTAGCTGGCGTGCCTGGGTTAACCGCTGGGGCACCCTCGCACGGGTGGAGTCGGTGCACCAGCAGTCATGGGCGATTAGTCACATGCCCCACAAGACATTAACCTCCATCAACTAGCCTCGCTTCTACAGTCCGCTAACCTGCTTCAAGCTCTTCCATCTTACTCTCACTCACTCCATTATGCTTGCCAGTTACAATATATATATTGTAGAGACTCCATTCCTCCAGTCTTGTTATGTTACTATGAAAGTTTCCCAAGCGCAGTTTCCCAAGCTCACAGATGAATAAATGTTTCAAGATTAATATGTGACAGTCACAGAAAACATATCAAATACATTACGTTGGCGCCCCACCATGTACTGTCCCATCCATTAAAGCCTATGGCCAAACAAACAACAAAAAATACAGATTAAATTACGTTGCAGACTTCCCAGGAGGACATTTCTGAGTTCATCAAGGTGTGGAGCTAATGGCTTATTCAAAATTAAACATCCACGATTTGAATAAATATTTGACCTGATTTTAACAACGATTTGATTTCGTTGCTTAATTTATGTATGTTTTTTTTTAACTTGAGATTAGCCATTAGCAGGGCCGTCGATAGACTTGTTGAGGCCCGGGGCAAGAATGTTTCACAAGCCATATTTTTTAGTCTTATTTTTAGTAGAATATGGGCTCCTTCACAGGACCCCTCGTCCCATGAAGGTTCCATAATACACCTATCTTAACTTCAGAGAAATTAAGACAGGCGTATTATCTTAAGTTCAGGAGCAGGAGTCTTGACTAGGACTGAACGAAGTAACGTGCGCAATATCGCGATAACGATATGATTGCAATATTTCACTAAACCATTTCAACACGATACTTATAATTTCTAGAATGGAACATTTATTCAACAGTTATTCAGCAAATTGTGTCAAAACAAGACTTCATGTCTTAATCCCCGCCTTACCACAGTGCATTTTCTGCAGTTCGGCTTTACCCAAATCTAAAAGTTTCTCAACTGGAGCTGACAGCCTCCAGGCCAGGGTCACGCCTCATCTGAAACCTACAAAATGGATTTAAACGGATCCTTTTCCTCACGTTGTTACCGTGTTGTCATCACTTTGTTTTTTTTACTTTTTGTTTCATAGCTTTTTTGTCGCTCTTTTCTTTAATGCTTTTTTGTTGCATTTTCATCCTCGTTTTCATCATGTTTTTTTACTTTTTTTTATTTTCAAGAAGCTTTTAGATTTGCGTAATGCCAAATTGGAGAACATTTATTTATTTATTGGTTTATTTGGTCGGGACAGTACATGTTAATGATATACATGGGTCTCATGCATGTGAACAAGCCACACTGGATTGTAGCCATGGGCTAATTAGCATCCGTCGTCCCCCATGCGCACTCTCATTCATCCTGGTCTATTGTACATGTTTTTAGTGGTAGGGGAAACCGGAGTACCCGGAGGAAACTTACGCAGACACGGGGAGGACATGCAAACTCCACACAGAAAGGCCAGGTGGGAAATCGAACCCCGGACCTTCTAGCTGTGAAGCACGAGCGCTAACCGCTGTGCTACCGTGCCGCCAAAATGTGATCGGTTCAATCAATCAATGGTTTTGTATAGCCCAACAGGAGTTCAGTTCTGGTGGGGGTTAAGAGATTAAAAAAACACTACATCAGGACCAAAACAAGACTAAAATCGAACGCCTGAGAGTTCGTCTCCTCCAAAGCCACAAAACGTCAATGTTTGTTCGCCTGCAGTCGTCATCTTATTTGTTACACAACGTTATGTCCCTCTATTTAGAGCTTCTTGTGAGTGAAATATGGGCAATATGTACAGCTTGAATAACCTGATGATCTGCCATTATGTCTTGAATGGAAGAAAAGTCCTAAAATAGCATAGAAAACTGAACATAAATACTGATCATGTCAATCTTATATTCGGCCAATGTTAGCCCTTTTCAGACACTGGTTGACAAAAGACGTCTTATCGCAATGAAACGCTACATTGCTTGTACTTTAATCTGAAACCTATTGATAAGATGCCCATTTTTTTACACCACCGTAAAGAATAATATAAAATGATCTCACCAATATGCACGCAGCACATGAACTGGATGACCCCCGCTGAGAGTGGCCCATCCACGGTGATTTGAAAGCGGGCAGGCTGTTCCCCTCTAAATCAGGCGTTTGGCACAAGGCGGAGCCCTGTGGAGATGGACAGAGAACAAAGGGGTCAGGTAGTGTGGGACATGAGGAGGAAGAAAGACGCCGGCGAAGTGACGGTAGGTAGAAACAGCTTGTAGGAGAAAAAAATATATATGGCAGAACAACAACAAAAAAACATGAATTGGAATACAACGGTGGACAGAAGGTAGGAACAAATGAAAGGTAAATTTGGACAGGTGGGTAAGTGTGGGAAAGAGATGAGAGCATGAGCCCACCGATTAGACAGTCAACATCATTGCTTTACGTCAGCCATTAGGTTTCTGATGAGTGTCGTGATATGGCCACAAAAACAAATCCAAAGATGCTATTTTGCTTTTAATCTTATTTCAATGTATATAGCTATAGTGGCCCAAAGGAGGGTTACTAACGCTATACGTCTCCTTTTAAAGCTGGGAGGGAATGACAAATAAGGAGAGGGATTGAGGGGGAAAATAGACACAGGATCGTTCGCTATTTAAAATAGAATAGTTATTTCATCCACCTGTAGCTTGTGGCTGGACATGGGAGTAACAAGATTAATTTATTTCAGACACAGAAATACATTTAACCTCAAACAGGCAGCTAGATTAGGCTACGCAAGTTTATTTATGTAAATCTTTTAGAAACATGACAGTGCCAAGAGATATAAGGTCAGCATGTTCTAATCAACTATTGGTTTTACTGGTAACAATTGTAATGGTGATTTATTGACGAAAAAAACCCTGTTTAATGTGATATAAAAGTTGTTCATGTTTACATTGTTTGTAGTTTTTAATCTTTAGATGCAGAATGAGCCCTGCACTGTGGGTTGCCAGTTCCCATGACAAGAACCAGTTTGGAAATGAACATAAAGTGCAGTGAAGGTAGTGAAACTTGTACAACAGCCATTTGAACTTTTTTTTATTATTTTTATTTGTAAAGAAACATGGATTAAAAGCCACCAAATACTGGTTAGATTAAGAAAATGTGTATTCAATAGTCAATTTAACGCGTCGAATCATCAACATTGATTGAAAGCCTGAGGTTATAGGCCACTAGACTGTAAAAGTTTGAGAACGACGAGATAGTCTTACATATAGATGATCAAATCCTTGCAGACTAACAAACGCGCCACTTACCACGCTGTAGGCGCAGAAGAAGATGGACTTACATCTGCGTATGGCGTCACCATTTTGTCAACTCTTATCAGTGACTGCCCCCTTGCGGATTTGGCAATAAACATAACGTGCTCATTCGCGGATTTGTTTCTTGCTTGGACCCGCGCAGGGAGCCGTACTAGGGAAGTAAGCGTCGCCCATAGCAACGGCGAAGCGTTAGCTGCTCGCATAGCGGATTCAGCGTTTCCAAATCCGTACAACAGACCGATCAAATGGTTCATCCCGAGTGCCTGGAGTTTCTACGTTTGTGATTCAATCGGGGATGGCTACTGGAAACCCGTCTGTGTTCCTCCTCACGGTGAACGGGCAGATAGAGGGAGCAAACGTGGGTTGTTTATAGTTAGCATAGCATCCGTGTTGTAGCTAGCTTCACACCTACATGTTATGTATTTATTTTATTATCGCCTTAACATGTTGTTGCATTCCAGTTTCCAGAGTATGATAACTTGTACTGTAAATACTGCTACGTGTACGGACATGACTGGACTCCATCCTCGGTGAGTAGTTCTCTCTGCATAAGTACGAATATTGCAATAAAGATATGGTAGTACTTTACTGCACAGTCAGTGATGTCATGGTAATACGAGGAGAGAAACAGGATGGTGCCAAAACGTGCAAAAGCGTGGTAATCATAGAAATTACATGAAAATAAAATGTATTTCATGGTGATACGACTATAGTATAAACTCCATAGTATCATCAGGCTATTTCAATCCTATTATTACCATGTTATTACTGCGACGTAAAGTAACCCATATATTCTGTATACTCACACGTTTCAGTTTGTGATTGTGCTGTGTGATCAGACACATAATTACATTTTTATTTGAAAAAAGTATGTTGATTTATAATAGACTAACTTAACATCATACTCACTAGGTTAAAGTTAAAGGACCTGTATCATGCTATTTTAAGCCATTCCAAAGTAAAGTATAGGCCTTTATATGATATATTGTACCTCTACCACTACGGAGCACTAATTTTTGTGATAAATATTAGTATTTTCTGGAGGTATTTTTCCAACCCGGAAGACAAAACGCTTGGATTCAGTTAACTCCGCCCCCTCTCGCCGCTCATACAACTTCAGCAGTAGTAGAAATATATATATCACAGCAAAAAGTGAAGTTACTTCATGATGCTGTTATAAGGAGTTAACATGTGCAACACAGCTTCATGGCTAAATGGCTAGCACACACGCTAACATGCATTTTGATCGACTCACCACTCTGATGTTTCCAGTATGGGACTTGCGCTGGTTATAAAAGTTAATCCACTTTGATTCTGGCCAAGGTTCACCAAGCATCCATCAGCGACAGGCACAGACAAACACTATTCTGGCTGATAGTCGCTGAATCCCGGAGGGAAATTCCAACTTCTATGGCCTCTTCTTTAGGAAGGTTGAATAAAGTCCTGTCCTCGCAGCCAAACGCGCTTTTCTCCATGACATTATCGTGAGGTAAGAAAAAAAGAACAGGTGTCCAGACTCCAGAGTAGGTTAGAAAAAGCTCCCTCTTCACAACTTTCGGTGCAACATGACACGACCATCTGTTCAGACCGTTCGGACGCTCAGGGGGAGCGTTTGTTTTCGGTACAGGGGCAGCGCAGCGTCAGGCACTTCCTTTTTTTTTTTTTTTTTTTTTCCTTTTTTTTTTTTTTTTTTTTTTCTTACGACAGAAATAATGAAAAAAACTGTTTTACAAATAAAAATCAGGCCGTAAGGCATTAGATTACAGACGTGGCGCACTTCCGTTCCGCTGTGACGACACAACTGAACATGTCAGTCGTTTACCAGGAGAGGGCGGAGCAGCTGCTCAGAGCGCAGGATTCAGGAGGATTACTGAGAACTGCGTGAATGAATCCAAAAACCACTCTGGGGGGTGTTTTTGATAAGGAAATAGCATAACAACATGGTTAAAAGCTCCAAAAAGTCGATTTTGCATGATATAGGACCTTTAACAGCTTTTCGATATTTGATAAATTGCAATCTTGTTGACATTTGTTTGCTGGTAAAAGATTTGAATGCTTTTGAATTGTGGATTATTCATCTATGAGAAACGCAGTGGCCTGCAATAAAAAATTGATTGCCGAGATTAGGACAATAACAAGGCAGGTATTCATTGAATGTTGTGTCTTTGCTCCTGTTGTTTCCCTCAAGGGGCTGGAGGAGGGCATCACACAAATCACCTGTAAAGGAAGTCAGTCGAATAAATTAATATGGAACTTTCCGCTGGAGACAACATTTAAAAGCACAAGCCCCAGCGGCTGTAAGTATTGCACACATACAATAGATCAACATGGTAATCTTGTGTACTTTCAGATGCACGTCTGTGTGTATATGACCATTCTTTGTTTGAATTCTTAGGGCCTCAGTTGGTTGTGAGTGTGTATGGTCCCGATGTGTTTGGCAACGATGTGGTCAGAGGTTACGGGGCGACGCACATCCCCATTACACCGGGCCAGTAAGTGATTCTGCGTGGCTTTTCAGAACTTACGCTCCAGCTGTACTTTTTAAGTCGACTTTCGGTCATGTATCTTCTTTTACTGTATCAGGCATTCACGGACCATCCCCATGTTTGTTCCCGAGCCCACATGGAGACTTCAGAAGTTCACAAGGTTAGTGCACTTGACATTTTTAGTGTTTACTTAAACAGAAAGATTCGGGTGGCCGGCTTATAGTTTATACTGTTTATTACTCTTTTTATGTTTATGTTGCGTTCATGAAGTTCTACATAGAATAATCATAATTTCAATGGGTACAGTAGCCTATATAACTGTACTTTGCAATTCACCGTTTCTGAAAGAAATAACCAAACAGATAATCCGCAAACGCGAATAATTAACCATAAAAATAAGATGATCCTTCCATTGAATCCCTATTTAATCATCGATCTCCTTTCTCAAATATGTACTTGTTCTCTCGTGTTTACCACTGAGATGGCGGTCTGTACTTGCTGCACGTGTGCCCATTTCACACTTGGTTCCCGCAGTATAAGACTTTTGGAGAAAATGTCGGTCTTTGTTTTACAGCTGGCTGTTGGGACGCAGACCGGAGTTCACAGACCCTAAGGTTGTGGCCCAGGGGGAGGGCAGAGGAGGTGAGATCTTTACGACTAAAACTCATACGTTGCAAATTTGCACCTCGTCGAAAACTGTTTCTCCTCTCCCTTTTTTTTAGTAACCCGTGTCCGATCCCAAGGTTTTGTCACCGTTTCGTTCCAGATAATGACAAAAGATATGAAGAAACTGGGCTATGATACTGGGCCCTCCAACACACAGCCATACTTGGCCGACTGGTCAGCTGACTGACTTTTATCAGGTTTACCATTACAAGATATTTTCACCAAGTGCACGCTTTACTTTCTTATTTTATAGATTTTGATAAGTGCGGTCTGCAAAAAAGGTGTCTTGATGTTGATACATTCACTTTTAAGTATTTGTTGTTTTTTACTTTTTCAATAAATTTGAACTGAGAAATCGTATGTGTTGTACTGCATTACAAAGGTAAACAAGTTCAGGTGGGTTCAATACATTAGCAGAAGATGGAGTCTTTGTAAAGAAGCAACATTCTCAACAAAACAACCAAGTCCAATTTACGTATTTGGAAACTAATTGTTTGCATGTGACGTCACAACATTCTAAAGAGCCTATATTTAAATTGAGGCGGTGGGCAACTGAAAGAAAATTCCATGGTGGTAACTATGGTAACTGACAGATTTTTTTTTGTCCGTGTTTGGATACTATCTCATTACGGAGAGAATCCATATGAAACAAAAACGGTCTCAAAGTTCAGAGTCTCTGTCAGCACATATAAAATAAGGTCAAATTATTTTCGTTGAAAGGTGTACAAAAGTGGTGGCAATATTGAAAATCATAAGCGTGATTTGTCCAAATTTTAGGGGAGATTCATTTAAAAAAACTCTCTCTCCCATAGAGTTGTATGACATCATCCAATTCAAGAACGTTAACAGTTGGATATGTTCTAGAATTTGATGTCATCATCTCAGATGGAGGGCCTATTGCTGGGTTGCAGGTGACATCACAGCATTCCAAAGGCCAATACAATAGGTTGCGTTCACGTTATAGAATCCCATTTCAGTTCGAGGGCAGGTGTCAATACAACTCTATGGGAGAGAAACTGTTTTTGAAAGAAATTTCCAAAAAGAAAATGTCCAAATGTTTTCTCTGATCATCATGTGACAGTGATTGGATTCACAAACCTGACATGTGAATTTTATGGCTGAAAGTCCTTTCTACTGGCCAACATCAAGTACATGTTTTTGAATATTGTCTCCACTTTTGGACGCCTTTGTGAAGAAATAATTAGACATATGTTCATATCTGCTGGAAGATATGACTTTGAACTTTGTGACAGCTTTTGTTTCATGTGAATTGGCCCAGGAATTACAGAGAAATTAGCAATGATTAAAGACTAGAAAGCTGTATTTTGAGCGCTACTATACAGTCTATGGCTACTATGGGTACAGCCATTGAATTTTCAGTTGCCCTCCACCTCAATGTTAAACTATAGGATCTTTAGAATGTTGTGATGTCACGTGAACGCTACCTATTGCTGGGTTGCAGGTTCTAGAATGTGATGATGTCACCGGACCCAGCGGGGGGCAGCAGCCAGTTTTTCCTATTAACAACATTACACTTTCACAAGTCGTATCTAAAAAGAAAATGTATGAATTACAAAAATGATCATTAATATCAGTCACTGGGTTCATGATCTCTCTGTACAAGACCAACAATTTCCTCAAAAACAAAATTATTTCACCTCCATTTAATATTACAGGCCTTTAGAACGCGGTGGTGTCACCTGAAACCCAGCAATACAACTCTATGGGACAAAGACCATTTTTGAAAGAAATCTCCAAACAGAAAATTGGCAAATGTTGTACCTCCCCAGCATTTGGAAGTGATTGAATTCACAGACCTGACATTACTTTTATGGCTTAAGTCCTTTCTACCGGCCAAAATCAGACATGTTTTTGAATATTGTCAATCTTCAAAACCATGTCGGCCTACTGTATTTTTTTCACAGAAAAAATTGGACCATAGTTTATACTTGCTGACAGAGGAGACATTGAACTTGGAATTCTTGTTTCATGTGGATTATCTTAGTTTTTGGCTAATATCTCTCATTACTAAGACAAGGAAATGTGCAGTTCGACAGTTACCATAGTGACCACAATAGAATTGTCAGCTGCCCGCCGCCTCGGTCTTACACTCTTTAGAATGTCACGTAAATGCAACCCGTTTATGGTTAATCAAACATTATCCATTAGGTTGCGTACCTTCCAGATCACATGTTGCAACATCAGAAAAGCAAATAAACTGTTATAAAACTTAAAATATAAACCAACATGTTAGTACTACTTACCGAACCTGTTCATAATGATCAGACACTACAAATGCTATTGTTGCAGTGGTTTCTCAAAGTATTAGCATTTGCAAAAGGAACTACCGATGACGTCCCACTCCCTACGTTACACCCGCTCACTGTTGAGAAATATTTCCCCAACCAAACACCCATAATAATATACATGCTTCTATATTACTCAATTTATTTGGTCAAATGTTCCGCAGTGTGGCTTTAAAAGCATAAAGCAGGTCAAAGCATTGAAGATAAACGACAGGTAAAATCCCCTTGTTAAAACACTCACTATTTGACAGTGTAAAAGAACAAAGGCGTCTACACTTCTTAATACACGTTTTATTTTGAACCTTTGCTACATCCAACAGTGCGGCCTGCAGCTTCGTGTCGATGCCGGTAAAATACCACGGTGAGTTTTTTTTTCCTACAAAATCCCATTACACAAAATAATAAAAGGTATACAGAAGGACAGTATGTTACAATAGTACAAACGATAAATTATATAATACAGTTTTTTTTAATGCCAAAGGGTATAGCATATATTGGATAAAAAAAAGCAGCCTGCTCCCAGTACTACAGTATATGAAGGTTAAATGGAGCTCAACAGTCCCACCCACGTCAAAATCCACTTAGGGTGTAAATATCCCACTCATTTTCCCAGTATCTATTTTGCAAGTATTTTCTTTTTTTTTTATCCACTTTGTGTCAACAACCAACCATTGAGTGATTGTTATAAATGGACTCTCCAAATAACGTGTATGGGGAAAATGAATAGTTTTTTTAACTGGTTTTCGAGGTGAGCGGGACCGTTGCGCTCCGTAGACAATAGACAGGTTTATCATAGGCGTTAGTCCTCTTTGTAAAAGCAATAGAACTCACTACACATTTTGTAACTGCATTAAAGTTAGCAACAGCTGGGAACTCCCCTTAAAAATTCTTGCATTAAACAATTGCTTTTTTCTTTTTATGACGCGTCTCTTCCCATTGCGTGCTGCGAGGGTATCATCCACAATGCGACGTTTATCTTTTTCACACACACACACTATCTTTCTAATTTTGCATATTTGTCGAGATTTCATAGTTGCTGGTCTCGAAGGAAAATGCCACAATGACCTTGTGTCAAAAAAAAACAAAAGTTTAGTAAAATTGGTCAAAAAGGTCGTGCATATCGTCGGAGTCGTCCCTCGTTTTGCCTGAGACGATAGTTGGTCGTTGCGTTATACAAAAAATAATAAGAAAAAAGAAAAAAAAACAGAAAACAAATGTCGAGTAGCTTGTCACGTAGTAATACCACACGAGACCAGGAGAGGGCACCAGCACTCGCACAGAACGCATGAGAAGAAAAAAAAGAAAAAAAATTGCCACCCTTTACTGTTTTAGGCATATCGGTATTGGTAACATGTAAAACGTAAGGGGACTGGACACCTAAAGCAATTCCTCACAATTCATTTATTTCAGCAGCGAAAGGAGACGTACGCGTCAACATAAGTGTTATTCTGCTAGTTAAGGTTGTAGATCTTCAAAATATAAAAAAAAAAACTTTCATGAATGGGTCCGATACTGTGCGCATCTACAGTATAAACAGGGTTGTGAGTGAGGCGTGACCCACTGCTTTTAGAATTAACTTTTGCTATGACTTTGGTAACAGTTGCTCAACTAAAAATCACTACTTACAGGGTAAAAATCTACAATGTAAAAATGTAGATTGTAAAAACAAACTTTGACACATGATTTGCCCGCGCAGACTCCAAACGGTAAGACTTCCAAGAGTATACGAATAAATGCGGATTAGGAGCGGGTCGCCTTGTTTGCGTGTGTTGCGTTGAATGCAGTGGGATTCCTGGTGCTATCAATAGATGTAAACAGGAACAGCCCTGTGTTTGTCTGAGAGATAATGTTCTTCTGCGTGGATTAGCCAAAGTAAATCCACTCAGAGCTGAACTCTGCCAGCGGCTGGAGGCCTTTAAACCTGGAGCAACAGTGCCCAGCCCGCCCCACTTTCAAACATATGGCTGCACATGGACTTAAGGCGTAACCATTTATGCCCTTATTAGATCACTCATTTAGGGTGGGAGAGTGGACATTTGGAAAGTGACGCTTCCCTTTGACCCTACACACAAAAAAATCAATAAAAACAAATTGTATGATGATTTTTAAAACAAAATACTGGTGTGATAACAGTTATCTGGGTACATATAGTGACAAACAAACAAAGGTAGTGGTTAGTTACTGACCAATAACAGACTGTACATGTTCACACACGCTAGAGCAGAGGGTGGAGCGCTGTTCAGGGTAAATCTGTGACTTTTTGGAGTCATAGTTCATGGAGTGGACCAGGACTGAGGAGGAGTGGTGAATGCAGAACCTAGACGTGAAACAGTGCTCCCATAAAGAAGAAGCGAGCCTCCCTACCTCAGCTAAGGTGTACCAGTGATCCCAACAGTCGCAGAGGAAGAGGGGAAAACATTTGTGCAACGTCCCTGTTCAGTTCAAATCCATACCACCACATGTGGCCCTCGGCGTCAGACTGATTCAGTGAGGCTTACACTGGAACACAGTGTATACATGTGGTTCACACCACACTCCAGCGACAGGGCGTACCAAAATAATCTCAGATACATAGAGGATATTAGAGGCTGACAGCAGTCCGTGTCTGTGGAACACCTGTAAACTCGGCAGCTCTGGAAGTCCAAACACATGTGTGGACAGTGTTCTGACCACACGGGAGTAGGCAGCGTGAAGCATTGTAGAAAGAGCACAGACAGTGCCGTGGGAGGGTCCACCTGGCTTGTTAGTTCTAAAGGGATACAAGATTAAGACCTCTCCTCGTACAAAGCTGGAGAGTCAGTGGAAGAGAAGGGAAGTCCTCACAATAGGAAGGGGTTGGTGGTCCCAGCAGGCGGCGCTCCTGTCTGGGGGGGCAGGCTCATCAGAGGCTGCGGCATGGACATAGAGGCTGGGACACCTGCGCCCATGCCCATGGTCCCGCCTCCCACTGCACCCACACCCATACCCGGCACCATGTGGCTCATGGAAGCCATGCCCGGCAGGGGCACCACAGTGATGGGCTGTGCCGATTCACCCATGACCCCAAAGCTCGAGGGCATGGGGCTCAGCCGCATCTGGTTCAGAGTGGGCGGGGCCGGCTGGCTCACTTGGAACGGGTTTGCAGCTGCAGCTGCAGCTGGAGCTGGAGCCGCACCTGAGCACACAAACAGAGGCTTCGTCAAAACAGTAAAAATTGTGTGCATTATCCTCTGAGATAAAATAGGAGAGAGCTAAACTAAGGTCAATCAGCCTGGATGCTTTTCATTAAAGGATGCATGCACTTTTAGCACGTCACACGGATGAAAATCCATCGAGATCCATGCAATTTGGAATCCTCTAAACATAACTTTCCAAACAAAATGTTGTTCCCGGAGCACATTTCAAACACGCCCAGGAGCACGATTTGAGATGAGTGGAAGATGAACGGCTAAACTAATCCAAGAATCTAATCATTTCAGAACCTGTTCCCTTTGCATTCATTAGAATCTGGTTAGTGTCGCACCTGCTGAGGCCAGGAAGGGGTTAACAACGGGGGCGGGCTGAGCTGGTCTAGACACCAGAGAGTCCAGGTTGACCAGGGCGGCGTTGGGCCCCAGGAAGGACTCTGGAGTTTTCCTGATGGGGTTTAGACTGGTGGATGTGGAGGAGGGCAGAGTGTCAAAAATGTCCAGGCTGCCGCTGGTCGCCAGACTGCCCTGCGAGGGGACTGAGGACGCTATGCCGCCATTACCTGAGGAACAAAACGCGTTTCGTTGATTTAACCCCAGCACATTCGGAGGCATGTGAATTACATCCTTGTTATGGACAATTCGTGCCACTTCCCTGGTGACTTTCTCTGATCGGTCTTCCTCTATATTAGCGTTGGTTACTCAGTGGTCACTTGCCCGTTTATTACATTATACTTGTTCCTTTTCTGGCAGCCGTTTTGACCAACAATAGCAGTGTTTTGATTATGGACAGCAATTTGTCCCCTTGGAATTATAAGGTTCTATCTAGAGTTATTTAAGTGGAACCAAATGAAAATGGGTACTATGTTTTTGCACACAAAAACCTCAAAACTTGTATAGAATGGGTCCAGGAACAAGAATATGTGAAAAACTCAATTTTGACAGAATATCAGATACGACCTTATAATTTTAAGGGGCAGAATTGCAATACTTTTCCGAAAATTATTCCAAAATTGTGCAGCCCAGTTGATGAAGCCCTATAAACTGCTAAATGCAGTACTTTGGAAATGGTCCTCATTCTACATTGCCAAAAACTCATCTATCAGGCTGGTCAAACATTTTAAATCACTGTACTAACAATAAAATGTCACATGTATTTTGAGAAAATCCATTAGCTTTAAGCAGTCAACAAACGTTTTTCCGTAAGTGCATCATTCCTTTTCTTTAGACGTACTCTTTTCCGTGACCATCTAAGAATTTACGCATTTGGAAGTGTATGCAATGTAATATAGCACTTATGAGAGGACAGCAGAGGTAGACAGCCTGATGGATTTTGCAGCGAAGCCTCTTGAAAGGGAGATTTCTTCATGTAGCCAAATAAGTAAAAAGCTAGTGAGCTGGCCCCTTCCCAACCACTAAAAACCTGATAAAGCAAAATACTGAACTTTCTGGTAGGTTTTTGGAATGGAATGCATATGTAACCATGGATACGTTTCAGTCAGCAGTGAAAACCTAAAACACAAAGGCACTACGCCAACAACCCAAGCATCCGCTGGATCACTGACAGGTCAAATACGTATTAAGATCAACTTTTTTGTTTTACATAAAAAGTTGCATAGTGCACCTTTAAGGGTCGTAAAAGTTTTGTATTAAGTTATAGCGTCTGTCTTCTGTGCCATGATCCTCAAGTAATCAGGGTGAAATGACTTTAGCTTTCCATAAATACTATATACTGGTCTGTTAATTCAGTTTATTAAGTTTGATAGTTATTTTTTCAATACCGTCATTATACAGGTGCTCATCATATAATTAGAATATCATGAAAAAAAGTGTTCACTTCTGTTATTCAACTTAAACTGTGAAACTAATATATGATAGACTCATTACATGCAAAGTGAGATATGTATAGCCTTTGTTATAATTTTGATGATTATGGCTCAGCTTCTAAAAAACCCAAATTAAAAATCTGACTGGAAGCCATAATCATCTAAATTACTTTGCATGTAATGAGTCTATATCATATATTAGTTTCACATTTTAACTTGAACAGAAATAAATGAACTTTTTCATGATATTCTAAATATATGACGAGTACCTGTATTCTTATTAATTATATAATGATATTCTTTCTTTTCATGAGTGATGAATGGAAAGAGACTGTAGAACTTTTATCAATATTCAAAACAGGACAACTATGAGAGTAATGGTTTACTGTTATTGTACTTTCTCAACTTTTTAATTGTTTATGATTTGTATATTATTGTTAATAATCAGCACAGTATTTATTCTCAATTTAAAAGAAATATAGGTTTTCAGTACCAGATAGCCACATAATAAAATATCAAAAGCGGCACAAAGAGTCCGCAGTACATTATTTCAAGATATAAAACATATATCTGGAGGGAACAAGGCGTCCTGTAAAACGCATAATATCCTGTAAGACCTTTAAAGGGTTGTGACCATGTGACATGTCTTGATAAATTTGCTTTGGGAAAACTTTCCTTGTTTGTTTGTATTCTTATCAAGTATTTCAGCAACAGCAAAGATTGTCTGAGGGCAAGGTTGTCCAATATCACCACTTGTTTTCGGAAAATTCCCATAAAAAAAGGAGACCAGCTGAGCCCTTTACAGAATCTCTCACAGGCAGATTCCAGTTACAATTAAATCTATGAACGATTGATGAGCTAAAATGAAATATGAGACCATGTGTATGAGAGATCCTGTGAAAATGCTGGCTTCATTTTGATGACAAAGAACACAAAAGAGCTGCTTCAGAGTTCACCAGGTGTCTAAACTAGACCAGAGCAAATGACTACATGTCAAGTTCAAGTTTGGAATTTTATGGCAACATTTGAGATGGAGCCAGTGGCCAGTATCTACAATGGAAGTCACAAATGTTTTTTCATTACCATTTTGTGTTGGGGGATAAGCCCACAAACTGGCCTTATAATAATGTAGTTGTTTTAAAGTCCTTTTTCACGTGTGACCACTACGACTTAATTTTAGGCATAGCACTTCATTTAAGTATAGCATTTGCTTTCGATCTAGCGTAGTTGACACATAAGACAAGACATGTATGTGCAAAAACAGTGCCTCCAACAATAGCGGGACACTGTTAGGGCACATATGGAAAGCACACAGACTCCGTGTCATTAGAAAGACAGGGACAGGGTGAGTACCAGTGGGGACAGAGGAGGAGGAGCGCAGACTGTCAAACTCTGAGAAGTCTTCTTTGGACGTACCATTCGATGTACTGAACAGGTCAAAGCTTCCTGAGGGAACAATGATACATGTGGACATTAAACACACAGGACAGGGTGTGGACAAATGCGAAAGAGACACAACGACATGGTAACTCGTACACCAACCTGTAACTGGTGCTTAGTTGTTAATAAAATTACTTCTGGGTGTGACATTTGAGTGAAAGTATCAAACCAAAAATGTATGGCATTAAAACTCTTTGGGCGTGTTCATAAGTATAATCTTTCATAAAAGTCACAGTTTGAAAAATGGTAAGAGACGTTAAAATATGTACACAATACATCCAACAGGGAATACCGTTGAAATTTAGCATTTTTAATTCCCGTTAATTTACTCCCATTAGTCATGCATTAAATGTATCCAGTTAATCCAGCTAAGTTTGTTCAAGTACTTGAGACATTTTTTAAATCTATTGAATCAAGCAAACAGCAGTAAAACTATATTCGATTCATCCCCTTGAATAAACCATTTGTTGGCAGAGTAAACATGCTGCGCTGTAACCTGTATTGGAGGTTTTTGGGCGGGCCGCTGCAGAGCCCCAGGGGTCCGAGGGGGCAGGGACAGAGCCCGGTGCCCAGGGATCAGCGTTCCTGACGGGCGGAACAGAAGATGCAGCTCCCCATGGGTCCACTGGGGTGGCGGGCTTTGGGGCAGAGCCTGGGGAGACAGGAAGACAGTAAGGAGACAATTGAGACGACAGGATAAGAAGTAGCAAAAAAGGAAAAAGGACTTTGAAAAGACAACACACACACACATGTATTAAAGCGTTGAACTTAAAATGACAAGTCAATTCTTGAATCATGCTTGTGTATTGGTTAATCTCAAGAATTAAATATATTTGTACTATTATATTGTATACTATATATATTGTAACTATTTAGAAATTGTGATAACATCAAAACTTCAATAAAAAGGGGAGAAGCCAAAACAACTCCGACTGTCACTGTCACTTCGGACATTGGCAGAGTGGCCTCACACCAAGAAGGTCCCGGGTTCAATCCCCGGACTGTGCGGGCCTTTCTGTGTGGAGTTTGCATATTTCTCTCTCCCTGACCAGGTTTACTCCACTAACTCTAAACATGCCCAATAGGGGAATCCTCCAGCCAGGTGATGCTGACCATTAGCCTGGCTCGAGATGTAGGCGCTGCACACAACTGCCCAGCCACATCAAAGGATGGGTCGAATGAGGAGGGTAAATTTCCCTACGGGGGCAATAAAGTACACCATAACCCATTCCACAACACTGACATAATGATCTTTTGGCCAAAGGTGTTTTCAAAGGACAACCACCATGACAATTTTTGTACAAAATCATCACTTTTTAACTCGACTGCAGGAAACTCTTATTTCATTTGGGCTGACAGAGAAGACGGGAAACGTGAAAGATGAAATCTCTACCTCATTATTAAAGTTGCATTATGGAACATTTTAGGCACAAAAAAAACCTTGATATTTGAGTATTTGACCATTTAGTGACCCAGCGGCTGTGCGAGGGATAACATGGCACCTTTACGTCCCATCACGATGGCCTCCATGACGCTCCAGGTTCTATTGCTTTTTTAAGGGTTTCTTCTGATGGGAATCATGTCCAAGGATGGAACCTGCGTAACCATGGAGATGGTCCCATCTGCAGCGCTAAAAGAGTGCCCTGGTTCTTTTTCTCTTTTGTTCTTTCTTTATCTTTTCTTTTGCAAAATCATTTATATTAAAAATGATTAAAAGTTCTCAAAAAGGTGCCCGTAACATAAAAAATATTTCCCATTCTTGAGACAATGGTAAAATGAGTGCCCTCCTTCCCCTGCTTCCTGTCTTTCCCTGTGTCCCCATACCTCCATATTTAATTTCTTCATGAAACTAACATCCCTCCGCTGCCCCTCCTTCACCGCAGAAGTAATGCAGCTGGACCGGTGAGGCTGCATTCCTGTGAAACAAAGACTCCATCCAAGGTGGGGAGCGCACACAGGCTTCCCTGAATGGAGACTAGAGAGACGGCTTGGTCCTTGTGAAAAGCTTTCCATACATTTTTACTTTGAGAGTCTAGAGAGTGCGTCATAAATCCGATTGATCAGTTTCAGTCTCAACCTTTAGTGAGATGCTTCAACTACTGCAGCGCATCCTCACCATAAGGCTGCCAGGGGTCAGCGGATGCAGCCGCGGCCCCTGCCCCCGCGCCCCAGGGGTTGGCACTGGCACTGGGCTCGGGGACATCCATCAGATCCATCAAAGACGACTGAGGCTGGGGAGACACACAGACAGGACAGTGACAGGACAGGGTCAGTGACAGGAAATGAGAGGAGAGGAAGAGTGAGGGGGCCATATGTCGCTTGGTCAGAATCCTCCACACTTTACAAACACAGATGGTGGCCCGGTCTTTTATACGCCAACATAAAGCAGGGGTCACGATGGAGGTCAACAGCGTACAAACTCCCTTCAAAGGCTTTTTGAGATTAGAGCGTTCAATCTACATTTACAAAGCAGAGAAAAGACTTGAAATATTCACTGATCAACAAGAATCATGTGAATCATAATTGAGGATTATTTTGTCAATTACGTATTGAAAGCAGGAACCGAAATAAATCTCAAAGCTTTAGATCTCAGTTTTGATACTGTTGGGTCCAGGGACAGCATTAATGGAAGTGACTTGATAGTTTCAGCTCAAATCAATTATTTCCCCCCTTTTTTTTGAGCCTATTTTTTCTCCACAATTTTTACAAATATTTTCGTAAAAGGTATCGGAAAAGGTATCATTTAAGTACTGATATGGAAACAAAATAACGGTACCTAGCCCCGTGTCACAGAGATATCCGTGTTCAAATTACCATAGATCTTAGATTTGCTTTAATAATATTAATAATAATAATAATAAAAAAATCGGTTTTAAATAGCGCTTTCCTGGACACTCAAAGACCCTTTACAGTTGCATTATTCATTCACTCCATACTCGGTGGTGGTAAGCTACTATTGTAGCCACAGCTGCCTTGAGCTAGACTGACATAAGCGTCAATTGGCCCCTCCGACCACGAACAACCACTCACTACATTCACCCAGACTTCCTGATGTTCCCAAACTGTCTCCCATCCAAGAACCGACCAGGCCCTTCCCTGCTTAGCTTCCAAGGTCTGATGGGATCAGGCAGAGTGTGGCCAACGGAATGGAAAACGTCTTGGACGAGAGTTGTTGAGGATAAAGTGGGCGAGTCTGAAGTCTCTGCAATTAGCACTCAAACCTGAAACGGCCCGGAATTTCACACGTGTGACATAGTTGAGTTGACACTCAACTATGTCACACGTCGACTATGTCACATCTCCATTATTTAAAATCGCACCAATGGTACAGACTTAAAGGAATAGGCCGTTTTTACATACTGTGATATGTTCTTATCTTAGTAATTTGGCATCCACGCAGTGATATCTTCACTTTACTATGCGGATGCTGAATTACTCCTGGTATTATTACACCTTACAATATAGTTCCCCTTTTTATCCGCTTAGAAAATCCACATTGTTTAATTTTGTGTAATTATACTTTATAGTGTAACACTTCACGTAACCATATTTAAATAGGGGAAACTTGGAAGAGTTTGGTAGCTTCTATCTTCACCTCGTTTGGAGCTATAATCTGGAAGAGTGTTGCTGCTTGGAACGGTTGTCATTCTATTGCTCAAACTCACAAACGGAGAATTAGGGTTGGCAGGTTATGGATCTGTTGAGAGGGATCCTCCCAACGGGCTCAAAACCTTGTCTTTTAATGCACCACTCAGCATAGGAACATCATCTACAAATCAGCTGTTAGGGGGTTTGTTGAAGGGGAGTTACTGCCCTCTTCAACTGGCTCACTCTCTGGCTTTTTAATGCACCACACTGTGCAGGGCTTTCATCATACTTCACATATAACTCAATTAAATAAATATATAATAATGATGATGATAATTAAACCCAAATTAAAATTATACTGAGAATGGTAATGACAACTGGAAAGTATCAAGATCTCAGATTATAATATCTATTAATGTACCTTTATACCATAAAAGTAACTCTGTAATCACGGGTAAAAATATGCAAGCAATATATTAAGTAACACATTTTTTGACTTGCTTTGTTCTAGACATCGTATATGAAACTAGATTGTTGTTGTAGCTGTGCGTTGTTTCAATTAATTATATAAAGAGTTAATATATTTTTGTTGTTTGTTGTAAGTTGGTCTGTATGAATGTAGCTGCTTGAAATGTTTTGAAATGTTCTTTTTTTTATTTTATTGCACTTGGGGGTGGGGGCTCATAAGCTTTTTGCTTCAGCCCACTCCTTTTGAGCACAATGTGTAGTGCTCAAATAAACAAATAAACTATCAAAAAACTAAACTAAACTATCAAGAAGAGAGAGGCTAAATGCTAACGCCGTCTGTGCTGTGTTTACGTTGCTGAAGGAACACGTGGAGACCAGACACAAATGAACTCATCAAAGCTAAGGAAAGAACATATCTCAGTATGTAAAAACGGTGGCCTATTCCTTTAAGGGGCTTTTTAAAGGCAACTTTTTACTGATTGAAGTGAGATGTGTCCTTAATCATAGAATCCACTGTGAAGACATTTTGATTGACCTCGCAGTTCGATTGTGCTTGCAAAACAATCTCACAAAAAAACTCAAATCAAAAGGAGCCGTGTGTGTAATTCGAGAGCACATTTTAAACAGATGAACCTCTCAGTGTGACTTTACCTTTTTCTTGGGCAGTTTTGCTGCATCTAGTTCTTTTTTCTTACTCTCCTCCAAGGCCATCTGTAGTCTCAAGTCATCTCCCCTGCGTAGGCGCTCTTCCTGAACACAAGCAAGACCCAGACACACGCGATAAAGATTTATTTTTCTTTACTCCCCAGAACCACAGATGAACAGCTGACTGACTACAGATACAGGTATATACTTCAATTTTGAAAAAGCTTAAAGGTAAAATCCACCTGTTCGGCTGCTTCTCGGCTCATGGCCAGAGCCAGCTGAATCTGTAGCTCCTCTTCGCCGCTGGTCTGGGGTCTGGCCTGCTCCAGCTCGGACCCCGGGGCTGGAGATGTGGCTGTAGGAAAGAAAAAAAAACAACAACAACAACTTAAGATTAAATAAAAATGAACAAGAAAATTAAGATGCATATATTTTTATGTATTCTTCACCAATAAAAACAGGCGTAATGAAATAATTGCTTTACTTTTGATTGGATGAATATATTGCAATGCTAAACTGTACTACACTCACTTCTAACACTCTTATGTCTCAAAAGACCAGATTTATCTCAGAGACATATTGGCTCTGGGACAGACCCGCTTATTCACGAGTTAAATCTTTAAGCACTGAGGCCTTAGGGGAAACATGGAGTTCCCCAAAGAACAATCGCTCTGTCAAGTGGCTGCTTCAGGGTCTACACAGCCTGGAAGAATCACTTAAAAAAATGGGTTCAAAACAGTTTTATTATGACTTCCACACCTCAACATCATATTAAAAACAGTAAATCAAAGTGAAATCCATTTTGCACCCTTGATCGCAAACCCGGAATTAGCACTGATGCTAAAAACAAATAGCTTGGTGCTCTGTGCTCTGAAAGGTATAAAACATGCGTATGAACTAGGATGAAGGTACTTGATTCCTCTTCTGTACTCAGTAGTTGAAGTCTTCGAACGTTTCGCCTCTCATCCAAAAGGCTTCGTCAGCGACAAAAGTCCCACTATGGACGCAGCTGAATATATAGACCAACGGGGAGGAGTTAGGGTTGGCCCGGCTCCTCCTCTCTAATCACAGCTACTCTCAGCTGTGGGTAAACACCTTTGAAGTAGAGCATCTGTACCGATATGCTCACCTCAGTATCGGTCAGTCCTGTCCTATTCATAGCTGATCACTGCCCATTATCTGTCCTATTCATGGCTGATCACTGCTAATTACCTGCCTATTGTTCTTTTGTTGGCTGAGGTGCCGTCTCCTTGGACTGGCCATGCCCTGTCTTTTTCCCCCGAAGGAGATTGGAGTAAAGTGACGGAAGATTAAATCTGAGGCCGCCATTCCGGTTCATGGAGGGATTTTCTTTCCTGACAAAAATAGCTTCTTTAACTCCTCTTTCAAACCAACGTTCTTCTTTAGCTAAAATTTGTTTAGTTTCTCAGGAGAAACTAAACTTAAACAAGTTTTACAGAAGAGACTTTATCAACACCAAAGAGAAAGCACGAGCGGCCCTCAGTCGGCGGTGCACCTCCATCTCAAAGCCCCCAACCACTCCTTTGAGGACGGGGAGGTCAAAATTTTAGCTAAAGAATGTTGCGTTTTTGTCACTTTTTTTCTATCACCTTTTTTGCACTTTTGTAACTTTCGGTCACGTTTTCAGCCTCGTTCATGCCTAATTTTTGTCGCTTTTTTGAAGAAGCCCTTAAAACCGAACTGGAGCGATGTGCTCGGTTCAGGCGGGGGTTAAGAGGTTAAACTCTCCAACTCAACTATAAAAGCATGGGTTAACCTTTTCTTAAACTAAACTGGTGATGCGATGAATAGCACCAATTTTAATGGGAAGAACGTAAAAGCGCATATAAACACAAGGTGAGGCCAACTGAAACAAGCGGCTCCACTGGCATCACGGTGGGAACGGCCATTTATGGATTATTACAACAACATGGCATTCCACTCGCGCAGCAAAGGCAGAAGAGAGGAACGAGCAGAGCCGATTCACCCCGACATTCGTTTGTTCGTGATCGAATTAAGCACTGAAATGTAGCTAAATGAAGAAAAAGCCGTACTGCCCGCCACAAAGCCTTCCCTTTTCCCCATAAGCTTTTCAAAAACGTCAAACTATCACGAGCTTAAAGGCACAATGGAATAATAAGTCCAAAACCCCAGGGACACATTGAATTTGAATTTGAGTCCTCTTTAAAAATACTCATTTCTTTTCCCGGTACCGAAACACCATAATGGACAACCACAGAGCCGTCGCTCTACTTCACACGGCTGTGGAATCCCAAATATCCTGTTAGGCCCCGCCCACACGCGCTGCCTGGCTCCCCTCCGATTGGACGGCTAATCTTTCAGTTTCCTCGTCTGATGATGACTCAGCGGGCGATGCCTCTACCACCTCTGAGGCACACACACACAAGACAAAACTCGACAAAACACATAAGCCCATTAAACTGACAGAGAATATATATTTAAGAATATTTAAGTAAAGTAGGGTTTATATAGGAAGCAGTGATTGATATTTTTATGCCCAAATACTAGATTTTTAATGTCACAACAGCCAAAAGTGCAGCTGAATGCGTTTGTACCCTATTTTCTTCATGTTTTGAATTTTGAAGGACAGATTGAATTTCAAAAACTACAGAAAGACATGATTTGTTGTAGTTTAGGAAAGGTTTGCATCAGGGTTTTGTGCTGTGGTGATTTCAGTTCTGTTGTATAAAAGTATCATGGCACGGCACAACTGCATTTTTAATTAAGCTATTCTTAAAGTGATAGCCTGGAACTCTAAATGTTTTACAAATTGTATAAAAATGTTGATGTAAAGTAAGTAATAATATATATATATTTTTTGCAAAAAACCTCCTTCCCAGAGCTCAGCAACTAATCAGTCTACAGTAGTAACCTCCCGCGTTGACCAATGAGACGAGCTTTTCCTGTGAACCAGCCTGTCCAGTCCAATCAGGAGGGAGGCGGAGGAGCTTGATCGTTCTTTTGGTAATTCTGTTCCCACTCTCCGCATTTTGCAAACTATGAAGGTCTTTGTGGTTAAAGACGGAAGGGATTTGATTGTTTACTTTCACATTTCGCCCTACCTCTCCTTACTTTGCAAACTTACAGACTATCCCTTTAACTAATCAGAGATCAAGATGGAATGGAATTTTTTTTTTATTCCTTCCTAATCACATTTGTTTCGCTAATCTTAATTTTAAACAAATGTGAACCAGTGCCTAAAGCTCCAGTCAGAATTAGCCAACTTCCTAAACCTTCGCAAACCCTTTTTCGTAAACCTTTAGCCAAACAATCCAGCTAGCACATCTGTAGGAGGGAAACGAGTGAAGAGGAGTCGATTTTGCCCGTCTGTGCTTGACAGTTTGTAGGGGGTGACCTCTGCTTCCTCTCTGGCGGAATGCAGCTGCACTGAAAGAACAGAGTGCGTGGGGGGGGGGGGGGGGGGGGGGTGAAGTTACTGTACGTACAGCCGTGGTACGAGGCCGGGGAGCCCTCGGAGCGGCCGTACTCCTCGCTGTACGTGGCCAGGTTGGGCTGCGACGAGCCGCGGCCGAAGCCCATGCTGTTGCCGGTGGACACCTGAGCCATGCGCTCTTTGGTCTTCAGCGCCTGAGACCTGCAACAATAGAGAATGGACTTTTTACGGCTTATTGCTTCAACAAAATCACAACTTATTGAAAATGAACTACATCCAAAGGTCTAAAACGAGTCGAGGCGCAGCTTGGGATGCTACATTTCGTGTTGCGCCCTCTGCCCCGACAGTTTGGGAGTGATGCGTGGTGACTTTTGTGCTAAATATAGGAGAGATGCAGCCAACGCCTTCACTTCCTTTCACCTTCCTCAACAAAAAAAAAGAAACATTTACCCCTAAGGCGCAAAACATAGTTCAGGCTTGATTAGTGAATAATCGAATAGCAAATCATCACATTAGTATTGAAATGTTGCACATAAGATAATCCTTCATAGATCTCACAACGGAGAAATTTACTTGTTATAGTATTTAGTGTTTTTTTATTTATATATATATATATATATATATATATATATATACACACATATTTATTTATTTTTAAATCACAACATAAAATCAAATAAATAACCACTTTTAACTTTCTATAAATATACACACACCAAGTTTCCCCCAGATAATTTTTTTTTTGCAATTTGGATTAAAAAAATAATAATAATTCAATCTTGATGGGCAATATTTATAAATAAAGATAATTCCATAGAAATCACAAATATTTATTCCTCGAGTCATTTTGATTTGTTGTGTTTAAATCTGTTATAATTAAATTGGCAATACTGTATTTTCACAACGATTATAGTTAATTTAGGCACTGAATATTAAATGCTGAAATAATGATCAAGACAACTCGGCACCCGTCATTCGAAGTCGAATGACGAAGTCATATACGTGTACGGCTGCTCTGACCATCAGCTGCACTGTCCTAATACAGGGTGCATGGAGGCAGCAGCAGCAGCAGCAAGTCCAACTGCTATATTTTTAATACCACATTCCGTCAAATGAATTAATGAGGGGAAATTTCTAAATTCTAAAGCAAAAGGGAAACAGGAAACTAAAATAATTGTGTACAATTTCAGCCAAAACTGCAGGTGAATGTGTTCTGAACAGAGGTAGACAGATATGGGTGTTTCTAAACCTGCAGATTGTTGGGGATTTTTAATGGCCGATGCCAATATGCACAGACAATATTTTTGGCTGATTTTTCCAAATGTCTTATCCTGTGTATGAAGCTTCTACATTTTTATTTATTGGTTTATTTGTTCGGGACAGTGCATCTTAATGAACATACATGGGTCCCATGCATGTAAACAAGCCACACCAGATTGTAGCCTTGGGCTATTTTGCATCCGTTGTCCCATGCGCACTCTCATTCATCCTGGCCTATTGTACATGTTTTTAGTGGTAGGGGAAACCGGAGTACCCGGAGGAAACCTACGCAGATACGGGGAGAACATGCAAACTCCACACAGAAAGGCCCCGTCCAGGTGGGAATCGAACCCGGACCTTCTAGCTGTGAAGCACGTACTACCGTGCCGCCACGGTTTACAGTTTCAACTGTAAACCGTGTCAGTATTGAACTGTGGCAGCAGGGGGCGCTGTATTAGAGGCATAGGGCTGATTTATTAAAAACATTCCTGTTTAGAAGGAACAAGAGATGCACCGATCCAGGTTTTCTGCTTCCAATACCGATACTGGGTGTTTGAGTATCTTTCGATATTGACCCACACAAGACATTCTGCTGCGAGCTTTAGCTTGCCTGGCTTTACCATACCATTCGCTGTCCAGTCAGGGACGTTAGTCTGGCCCGTCCGTTCAAACTGCTCCAATTGCTCCGTGACCAAATGCGCACAGATTGTCAGTGAAATAAACCAATCAGCAATGCGGACGTGACGACAGCTGTACATAGTCCAATTCACAAAATATGAACTGAATATAAACTGACAAGAACGCGGAGGCAAAATCCTCGACTACTTCATCCATGATTAGTTTTGGCTAATAACTTCTGCACGTGTCACTGTTGCTTGACCTACAACATAGTGGCGCAGTGAGTGTCAACTTGTCAATTCTCTGTGACAGTCGTGATTGGTTCGGCTAGGCCTTAGCCGCCAAGCAGTCACCTGTTTACCGTTTGTGTCCAGACCCACCGTCCTTCGCGCAGAAGAGTAGTGGGTGTGGTTTATCAGGCTAAGCTTTAGCATGCTGTTGCTAGCCTAGGCATTATGCGCGGCGATCGAAAATACAATTGCGGCGGTTATTCACTGTGCTTGTGCTTTACAAACTTGTAGCCAACTAATCGCGATGTTTCTCAGTTCCTCTGAGGCCTAGGATGTTGGGACTCATTTTAAAGCCCTGGCTTAGCTTTTTCCAATGCACGGGATATCTCCATACCCTTCGGTCCCGGAGATATCGGTTTTTATCGGCCAATATTGTAAAATGCCCAAATATCGGCCGGCCAATACATCGGTCGACCTCTTGTTCTTATGCAGCAAAACAATATTGTTATTTTCCAAGAACTTTAGATGCAATGCCAGTGTGAATCCAATGTAATGCTTTTTAATTACATTTAAGGCTTTAATTTTGGCATACATTTTTTTCAATGTTTTTAATGCTGTGCGGAAATCCTGTAATACTTTTTCAGCTGTTAAATATTAAAAGAAATTCTCCCTGGGAATAGCTCGCGACCCTACGAACATAGTTCCATGACCCATTTTTGGCCCGCGACCCACCAGTTGGCAAACACTGACTGAACCTACACCCCTGCCTCAGTAAAGCAGCTGTAAGTGCGTCACCTCTCCGCTTTGAGCCGGTCCTCGTCCTTCAGAAGCACCACCAGCTGCTTGCTCTTTTCCCGCACGTTGATGCCCTGGTCCTTGCCGTCCTTGTCGATGTACTGGAAGTCCTTAAGCGTCTGGATGGCGAAGATGTTCTCCTTGCACTGCACCACCACGCGCTCCGAGCCCGTCTTGATCAGGTAGTCCAGCAGCGTCAGCGCCTTGTACACGTGCCGCCAGTTCTTTCCGTGGTCGTTCAGGCGCTTCCAGATCATGGACATGATCTCGCCAAATATCTGCACGTTGTAGGTGGCGTCGGCGATTTCGGACATGAGCGAGGACGAGGGTCCCCACGGGTCATTGGAAGTCGCCTCGCGCACTTGGCGCTCCACATTGGTGTAGTTGTTCACCGTGTTCTTGATCGTTCGGCGGAACGTGCTCGGCATAACGGCGGTCGGGTTGATGCGGTGCTAAGCTAAAAAAAAAAAAGTTCAGATAGTTTGGTTCAAATGTTGGCGTCTGGGTGAAAGTGTCCCGTATGAAAGTTGGAGGGGTTTGCGGAGTCCTCAGAAGCGGCGCGTGTTAAAACCATCTCCACACTCGCACCGCGGGCTGCTCGCACCACCACGGCCCCACCTGCAGTAAACAGAAGACATCGGTTAGAGGTCATTACAGAAGAGACAATAACAGATTTAAGCTTTTTGATTTAGATACCAAGACTAGATGCCTGCAGGGCCCAGGGACAACACTAGAGAAAGTTACTTGTTTCGGTTCAAATTAGGGCTGCTTGATTAACCTTTATCAAATCAAAATTGATGTTGCTGTTCAAGTAGTCTGCTCTTACCTAACCTCAAGGCGCAGACGTTTTAGTTTTTTTTCCTGCCTGGTGTCTCTGCCGTTTAGGTGATAGACATGCTCGCCAATCAGAATTATCGAGCCTCACTTCCTTTGGCTTCTGCCAATCAGAAGTGGTTGAAGGAGAATTGTGTTGGTCTGCGCTGCAGTCGCTGAAAACAAACTCCATGTGCCTCTCGCACCGCGACTCACCGCTCGTGACAAACAACATAATTTCACAACCAGCAGGACTGGTTGTGTCACGGAATAATCATTTGTTTCCCGCGTGGATCACCTCCATGTAGCATTGAATTAAACTGCGTCTAAATGTAACATCTTATATGAGGCGGATTTTCATAAAACAAGCAGCGTTTAGCAGCTTGTGAGTTGGAGAATGCATTTATGTAGCTGAAAAAAAAAATATTACAAAAAAGGAGTGAGAGAGCCACATTTATTAGAGGATGATTCAAACTAAGCATGTTTTTCTGACATTTCCATAAAATGCCTCTTTGCAGTTCGATGCTCAATAGTATGAAAACTAAAACATAGGCTATACATAAAATTGCAAATCAATCAAATCTGTCCCAAAAATCGCGATTAGTTTTGTCAAAATCGTGCCGCCATAGTTCAAATAAATAAACAATATAAGAAATGGTCTTTTATGGAATAAATTATTGTCACATTATTATTATTATTATTGTTCTGTTTTATGGCTATATATATAAATAATACTATTTCAGTATAGGTCTATAAATAAACTAGTATTGTTCAAGGACTGGTATGCAAAAAAAATGCAACGATGCCCAGCCCTACGGGTATACAAAACAAATGATGGTTTGACAGGGTTTTTACTGGTAGCAGCAAGTCAGTGGTTTTCATGGCCTAACCCAAATATCTCCAAAGCTACAAAGACAAAATCTAAACATCTGTGTCCATCCCAGTCAACAGAGGAGTAATGAAATAATTGGACAATGGGAAACTCCAGGATAAATTCGTATGCAATGTATAGAAACACCTGCAACTTGATGTATTCTGGACCATACTTTTTGCATTTTGGATTAACTTCTGGCGTGAAGGAGTCGAGCAACGTCGCCATTTCCAAAGAATATTACATTTACTGCTTTTTAATAACATTTAAAGGCCAATATATTGACAATTCACGCAATGACTTAAAGCTCCAGTGTGACTGAGAGATTACACAAAGATACTATTACAAACATAATATAATACGGTCTTATAGTAAAACCGTCTCCTGTAAACCATAAGGCTGTTTGTTAGGGGGTTTGATAGCAGGCCTACCCTAACATGAAAGAAAACTGGTCAGCCCCACATGTTGTAACTGAGCCGTAGTGAAACATAGCACATGGCTCCTTCACTTGGCTGCAGCGTCAGCGGAGGGAATCATCAGCACAGATGTTCAGGACGGCCCTTCAGGTGCACAGCCCCTATGACGTGTTCAATCCGGTAACGCGATCTCTGCCGCCAGCGTGCACCAACTTGTCTCAACACCAAGACACCTCATTGAATTGACCGCGCCAAATTGTAAGCAGCCTGCTGTGCTCAGAATGCATTAGCTTTCATGTTTCTTTTGTTGGGCGGCGCTTCCTGTCGAACAGTCAGACAGCTGGACGGACAGGAAGAGAGTGAGTAAAGGGGATGACACAAACATCTGCAATTCAATTCTGTATTTTCAATGTCACAAAACGTATAATAAAATCCAACAAATGTTCAAAGTTTGCTCCAGGGCGATAACGTAGAGCGATTAATCGAAATGTGATCAAAATCCTAATCTCTACTTTTGGTCAATCTCAATAATCGTCATAAGACTTTATAAATCGACAGGTTTCTCACGATTTGTGTGTTAAGTGATAGCATTTCCTCATTTGGCCGAGCTGTAAAGTGCTTTATAAAGTTTGTATGGTATTTTTGTTTGAGCTGAGGTTTATATAAAAAGCATGTCTAAGTTCATGTATCAGCTACATTTACTTTTATTATAATTATTTGTTTTTTAAATCTATTAACAATCAAGAAAGATTAATGTTTCTTTTTAAAATTGTGGTTTATTTCTTTCCTAGATATTCCAGCCCAATGATAACGTTTGGTGAATAAAACATGACACGCCGTTTTGGTTGACAAGATGAAAATGTTACAAAGTGGTTTGTCTGACTCCAATTTTAGTCCAGTTTTCGTCAGCTAAGTTAGTTAAGATTTTTAATTTTTTGCGAAAACGACTAAAACTGGACAAATCCCATGGGAAAATGTCAAAAAGTGATGAAGACTAAAGAGCACTTTTGTCCAAAAAAGAAGAAAACTCGAAAAATAAGGGGCTGCCAAAAACAACACTGGATATTGTGCTAAATTGACTTTTTAAAACTTTCTGCCACGCTATAATGTAGTTCTCTCGTGCTTTCCTCACCTCTCTATCTGTTTAACCCTCGTGTGGTCCTTGGGTCATTTTGACCTGAAAGCCACTGGAGCCGCAGCCCATCCAAATGGCCCAAAAGCCACTGAAGGATTTTTGGAAAAAGAAGCAGAAAAAAATATGAATGTGTGGTCATTTTCAGGCTCTTTTTTGAAGTGTTCATTTTTTGACAGGGTGCAAAATTGAAGGATCACACGAGGGTTACTCCTTCCATTATGGAGTAAAACACTCACCATAGCTTCACAACACACAGACCGGACGCATTTATCTATTCATCTTTATTGAAACAGCTGCGCAGCAACGGGGAGCGAGAGGAGCGGGGTGAGAGTTAGTTAGGGTTTAAAGTTAGTCCACTTGAATAAAGCAAAGTCCAGTGATCTTTGTGTAATGTTTTTCCACTAGTATATAATTTATATGGAACATCTGATTTTCAAGAAAATATAAGACTGTATTGATCTGACACTGGTGAAAAACACTCACAGCAGCCACTTTTAAGATATTGGTTAATACTGGATACCGGCAGACACTCAAACCCGCAGTGTCGGTATCGGTAGCAAAAAAAGCTGGATCAGTGCGTCTCTTTGTTTTAGGCTTGCCAACAGCATAGCCCGGAAATCTAACCTAAAGATTTGTATTACGGGTGGAAGAGGGGGGTATTTATTGGGACTGCTTCATGATTCTAACAGCCGCCAAAACTATTTCTAGACTGAAAACCTGTTGGGTCAAAAGTACGGCCTTAAGTTTTGCATATTCCACTGACTTTTAACACTTTAATTTCCTACAGAAACCCTGGAGTATATGGGTGTAACTTGGCACATCCCATAAACGCCCTGACACCAGTGAAACGTGGAGCGCGGTGGTCTACATCCGCATGAATACAGACACTGAGCTAATGGCACATCTGCTGCTATAATCACCTATTCACCCGGGCCCAGACAGGAGGAAGAGAGAAGAGTCTGTCCTGTGCGTCCCACCGCCCGCCCGCCCCGCACCGGAACAACCCCCCCCCCCAAAGCGCCAAAGACACAGGGCCCTGAAGCCTTCAATGGTCGGAGTGGACGTGAGAGCAAATCTATATTCATGAGGCGGGCACTGGAACTGAGTACAGCTTTATTCTGGTCAGATCAAGACTGGAGGGACTAAGGCCCTGTCCATACGAAGTCAAGCTGAGGACCAAACGCAAAGATATTTTATCAATCCAGTGTATCGTCCATACGAGTCCGGCGTTTTGGGGGTCTGTAAACGAACATTTTCCAAACTAGGTCCCAGAGTGGAAAGATCTCAAAACGCCGTTTACGTGGCGCCGTTGTTACAACGTCTCCGCAACTTTTACTAAAACGATGACATCACAGCACAGGGGTGGAGTCTGTTATCCATAATCTACTGACCTTATAATGAGTTTTACTCATGGATCTATGATGGTTTTACTCCGCTCCGTTTTGCTCCACTGTAATCCGCAAGCCACAGGTGATAAGTAGAAAAACACGGCCGAGTCAGTCTCTGTTGTTGGACAGACAGTCAAAGTCCGGTCACTGACAGGTTTTTCTGCTTTAGTCCCCTTACGTCTGAAGAATAAACTCGCCTCCTCGTCTCTTCCGTAAATCATAATCCTTGAATCCGTTTAATTTTCACTGTTTACATTCCAGAAAGGTTTACTGCGCATGCGCCCTCTACATCTTGTTCTATTATCTGCGTTAGCGTCACAGCGCCTCACACAGGCCTGGCAGATGAATCACACCGTTTTCACAGACCTGAGTCGACCCATGTGGACGCACACATTTACTAAGCTGGCTTCGTGCTTACAAAGAACGTTTCTGAAAATATAAGCGTTTTGTCTTCGTGTGGATATAGCCTTAAACAGGATTTCGTTTTTATGAGGAAGGGTGGTGGCCAAATTGACTCATATTCAGAGTCAGTTTGGTAATGTTAATGATTGTGGTTTACAAGACAAAAAAATATATTAAAAAAACACTGCTCACGCATATTAAAAAAAACACTTCAGTACCTGCTCCTCAGGGTTCACAAATGTTCTTAACAGAAGAGTGCCCATCCTAAATCAGTGTTTTACAAGTACTAAGGCGATGATCCATCTTAAGGTTGGTGGTTCGATCCCTGCGCTCTGTCCAGTAGTTTATCTTTCTAACACACTTCAGCTGCCTTTTCTAAATAATACATCTTTCCATAATAGTATTACGTATCATAAAACCTATTTTTATACTCAAGTCCAAGTGAAAAATGTAGCTCACCACCATCAGCATGAGTGAATGAACCCCCCTCCCTTTGGGTGAGACTTGTGTCATATGAAAAGCGCTTTATAAATAAGACTCCCTTCCCTTCATCCTTGCGAAAGGATGTTAGGAATTTACGAACTTCGGACTTCACATAGAACCAGAGTTATTAAACTTAGCCAGCTCAATTTTTTTGTTGGAAATCGGGAAAAATTTGGTACATGCGCTTTAAGATTACCTGACACTTAAATATGCAACGGCTGGAAGATGAATTGCAAGTGAATCAAATGTTATTTTTCTGTCAATTTCCAAAAAAGCTGAAATTATTTGGGTAGCTGTGTCTATATTCAAATTACTAAAATGACTTAATTTTGGCCCTGTAGGCTGCACAAAACTTGCGAAAAATGTGTCAATCGCAGATATAAGACTAGTGTTTTTGCTAAATGTTGTGGTAGTTTTGGCGATACCAATATTACATCGCCGAATATTGCCATATAATATGTTTTGCGCAATATTGTGCCGCGCGAGTTTTATATCTCCTTTTGCCCTAATCGCCCAGTGCAATTCTGTGCCCGCTGTTATCATCGTGTCCCGTGGCCAAACCTTGGGAAACATCATTATCTTCAAGGCGCTGGGAGCAGGTATGTACCTCGCCAGGCTCCACTCACAGCAAGGGCACGGACGATCTGCACTGGCGATAACAGACGCCATTTACCGCCCGCATTTAGTTTGATGGGTTCTTCCTCTCAAAAGAACGCGAGAGCCTGGATAAGCAAGACCGTCTCCAGATCAGCCCTGTCACATTGGCTCTTGTCAGTGGCGCAAAAAGGGCATATGCAATGTATGCCTTGCATATGGGCGCCGAAAGGAAGGGGGGGCGCCGAAAGGACGGGGGGGCGCCGAAAGGACGGGGCGAGAGAGAACAAAATATTTAAATATAGTCGGACTCGGCGCGAAAGGAACAGCGGCGCCCCATAGGCCATTTCCTCATAGCATTTGACATTGGCGCCCCATAGCGTCAACGTGCTTATTTTGCGTCACACAAGTCACTGCTGGAGGGGGGCGGAGGGAGGCGTGTAGGGTTGACAGAGGGACAGTTTGTGAACGCACGACCGCGGGACGTGGGCGCGACCAGCGGGCAAACTGTTTCAGAGCGCGGCTCTGGGGAAACGCTCCCAGCGCCGCGCTCTCCCGGGCCATAGGAGAGGAAAAGGCGCGCGGGGTCCGTGAGTGACGAGGCGGCTACAGGAGCCCCGTCACTCACGTCCTCCACCTGTTCGCTCAGCTCCGCTCTGGGCCGCCTCCGAACGGCAGCGACATCACCGCACACAGTCTCCTCCTCAGTCCGCCCCGGTCATTTCCGCCGCTGCTGCTGCTCCACGAGGAGCTCAGAGTGCAAGCAAAACGCCTCTTTCACAAAAACACGCGTTTTTGCGCGTGTTTTTGTCTCCCCTCTTGCGCGCGCGCGAGAGAGAGAGGGGCAGAGCAGAAGTTACGTGAATGAGAGCAACAGAAGCTTAATCGGCCCGTGAAAAGTTTTTTTTTTTTTTGTGATATACTCCATAGACCAGTGGTCGGCAACGTCCGGCCCGGGGGACATTTTTTGCCCGTTGCCAATATTTTTTGGCCCGCCATATATATATATATATATATATATATATATATATATATAAAAGCCTAACAGAGACTTAATTGTTCTTTATCCGCAAATGTTTTGCCCCTGATATTTGCTTGTGTTTAGCACAACACCATTCCACTGTCTAACTTCTAGGTTAAATTGTGGTTTGTCCCGATCCTCATACTTTACCTCTGACACACGCATTTGAGCGCCTTCACACGCTCTCACGCCACACTCCTCATATCACACGCTCAGCCAAAAAATATCCCTGGCTTTTAAAGACGTTTAAAAAAACGATCTCTTCTGGTTAGATGAGCTATGGTTAGTCAGTCTTACATAAATAAATACACACAAATGCGCTGTAATTGTTAAGAGACAGTCCTAGAAACCTTCCTGCCGTTGTTTCATCTGTGCGCAGTAAGAGGGGGTATTTAAAAAAAAAATATTGGCCCGAAGCCAACCCAATTTGGGGGGGGGGGGGGGGGGGGGGGGCGCCGGCTGTGTGTCTGCATACCCCCCAGAAAGTGGGTAGTTGCGCCCCTGGCTCTTGTGCTCGGAGTCAGAGGCTATCGGAGGACGATGACGATGCATGTGTCACCCGCTGGGGCTGACAACCTCCCTGACAATGGACAAAGCCTCAGCCGTTTCTCACCCCGCCTCATGTTTTATTTTCTTGGCCAAGATTGTAAAATGAACACCTCTAGTATAAAGAGGGTCCGGGTTATTTACTCTGAACAGATTGCAGGGGTGAATGTGAGGCAGCGCCCAGGAGAAGTGAGGATTGCACAAAAGCGACTTGCGCGTAAAATGACAATGCGTTTTGGCGAACAGGTTGCGCGCACCGACGCCAGGCGATGGTCTTTAAATAAAGTACGCGGGGTTTCTGCTAATCTCGGCGTTTGACTGGTCTGAACGCAACAACAACTGCTGGGATTGACATGTGTCGTTTATCGGGTACATTGATCGCAGTTTCTGCCGCTTTAACCTAAACAAACTATTTGCATAACAGGGGGAAAGGGGAAAGCAAAGCAGCAGCGCAAGGCCTGGGTGTCAAAAGGCACTGGAAGATGAGTCACAAGTTATTGCGAAAGAGTGAAACGGAACACGGTGGGAATTAGGCAAAGATGAGGAAATGTGTTTCACCAATTGTCCAAGTAGCTACTAGTATGAAACTCCCAACTACTGCGGTGTTTGGACGACGTCCCCAGAGCAGCTGTCGGGTCAAACAAAGTGTTCCATTGTTCCGTAAACACCTTAGACGCCTATTTGACGACAGACTGCGTGGCTTTTGACTAAGTTCATATAACACCACTTCACAAAAGTTGGATCAAAGCTAGCCGCACTCCTAATAGGTTAGCAAACCACGGCAGCTCTCCAGGAGCCGAAGCCTGCGCACAGCTTCGGTTTCAAACTTCATCTCTGCGCTGGATTTACCTCAAATAAAAGCCAGTAACTCGGCGATTGGGGCGACATTGTAGAGGGACAGTGGGGCTCGAGCAGCGTGCTAGTTAGCAGTAGTTGGGCTAGCCGGTGAAAGGGGGTGCTCGGCGGAGACATCACCAGCCCCGAATAACAGGGCACTGTTGGGAAACAAAACAAATCAACTCCAGAGTCTAAAGAAGCCGACTTACCGTGTGCTCGGTCGTGCCGTATGCGTCGATCCCACCCCGTAGTAGTATTAAAACACGGGGAAACGGCTGTAATCCCACGAAAACAACCAAGATCGTGTACTTATTTGGGCGCCCAAGGAGCTTGTTGCGCCTCCGCTTAGCTATATTTTGCTAATGCTAAGCCAAGCTACACGTAGCCTGTCTCCTCCTCCTCCTCCTCCTCCTCCTCCTCCAGAACATGGCGGGCATGTGTGGGGAGGGAGGCTGCAGGGTGTGACCATAGCATGTTCGGGAAGCTGCCAGGCTGGGTCATTGCTGCCTCCAAAAGATACACAACTTTCATTTATTGATTTAATGGTAAAGAAAGAAAGTGCAGCTCTTCTGAAACGGCACAACCATTCATGACTGAAGTTTTCATAAAGTGACCACATGCAACAGGGCAGTGCAAATGTCTGCTTTCAGTCCATGGTGTATTATCTATATTCGCTATACAATAACAATTTGACATAATTTTGGTTATATTTAGGGCTCTAGTACTGGCCCGCGTGAAGTACATTGTAAGTTTGTCAGCCATACAAAATGAGGCTACATATAGGCTACACATTTGTATATGCAAACTAGACCGCGAGAAACTTTCCAATAGATTGTGTTCTTGTCACATAAGTTTAAGGGTTCTAACAAATTGTATGTTGGTAATGGTAACGTACAAACTTGTATTGAACCTATATCTTCTATATTTTGGTTTAATTGCTGAGCCTATGTACATGAAACAAAAACTGCCATAAAGTTCCATGTCTTGTCTGACAGCATGAATGAACTGAAGTCAAATTATTTTTTATCATAATGGTGTCCAAAAGTTGTGACAATATTTAAAAGTTGGATGGGATGTTGGCGAGTTCTTCCGTTCAGAAGAAGAATATGGCAGGTTTAGGGACCTAAACCCTAACAATGTAGTGAGTGAGTGAGTCAGTGAGTGGTCGGAGGGGCCGATGGCGCAGACTGGTTGCCTCGCTTCCGTCAGTCTACCCCAGGGCAGCTGTGGCAACAATAGTAGTAGTAGTATGGAGTGAATGAATAGTGCAATGTAAAGCGTCTTTGAGTGTCTAGAAAAGCGCTATATAAAACTGATGCATTATTATTATTATTATTATTATATGGTCAAATTCTAGAATGTGAATGCAACCTATTACCCAAGGAAGGACACAAACTGTGCACCTGGAATTACAACGACAATGGCACTTTAATATTTGTTACCTGACTTACATAATTTGTTCTTAGAATATGTTCTTTGCGCGTGGATATGTCAACTGTCTAGTTTGTTGTTACCGAATGACACACTGGTTGTAAAGGCATTATTTCACTTCTCCCCTATCCACCTCCACATGGTCATACATGTTATGGGTGTGTCAAGACAAGCCTGACAAAGACTGCGGGACGGCATTCCATCCGCGCTCCTGCTCCTCCCTGTATGTGCCCACGTCACGTCACGTCTGAACCTGAACAGAACAGATATACGCTCCGTGGCCACACACCGTGCCATCTCACTGTTACGGCCAACTGCATTCCACGAATAGACATGACAAATTTGCACCGAGCTAAAATTAGTCCTCTACGTACAGTAATGGTTAAAAATAGCAAGGAAGGGATTGATCAAAACGCCACAGCTGTAGCCTTGCCCGGTGTCCCAAACGAGTTGCCAACACCTAAACGAACCCTTGGGCTGTGTCACGACTGACAGGACGTCTTTTACGACTCGCCTATATACTATTATTACGCCTTGCCTCCTGGCTGGGTGTGACATTTAATTTTAGCCCCTTACTTATTCTCTGCGGGACGTTGGCATCACAGGAACAGCCAATGATTGTCCCGATAAAGAAAAACAGAAAGATGGATGGATACAAGGACTGCACTATAAATACTTTTCACTCACGGTGCTGTAAAAAAAACTGTATATCAGCAATGGCATTTGCAAGGGGGATAATTAAATCGTTCCTTGGGGTATCCTGGTAACGCCGGTAGCCTTTTAAAATAGCTTGAAGGTTATACCACAGACTAAACACACGTACCATAATGCCAGATATATTTAATCTATGCGTGTTATCACACAATATTTTCCTGCACACTGTACTGAACTTAGGTCTATATTTGATCTGGTCCGTAGATAATACCTCTTGATTGTCAGGTTAGTTCACATGAAACTAAAACAGGCACGTGGTTTTCAGATAAATTAAGTGCTTTGATTTTGATAAGGGACAGAACAAGCCTTGTTACAAATAACCAACGCCATGTCCATAGGCCATACAGCTAATTCCAGAATGATTGACTTGACTTATGACAAATGTAATGTGTAAAAGTGCTATGTTATCCAATCAGAAAGAAGAATGAGCCTTAAACTTTGTTGCCAGATCCCATGGTAAAAAAAAAAACTGTTAGTAATGCCTGATCTAATATCCCCATCCAAAGACCCAGCCCAGTTTCTAATCAATATCTAATTAGTCAGTGCTTGCGCAGGCCGGCATGAGTTTCAAATGAGGCGTAAGTGAGGTGAGAGACCGCGAGTCTTTTTTATTTACAATCAGATGTGATCACGTTCGATGATGTCATGATCGTAGACTGAGGATAGGGTCCAATGTACCTTCAATGGGAGGGACACCGTTTTTTGAAAGAAATGTCCAAAAAAATAAATCTAATAATGCTGGAGCGGATTCCTGTTTGGTTGTGATTGGATTCACAAACCTACTGATTTATTCATTTCATGGATGAACGTACTTTCTACAAGCCAACATCACTCAAATGTTTATCTTCACACCACTTTAGGACTCCTTTGTGAACGTTGTGACTGTTTTTGTTTCATGTGGATTGTCCCAGGAATGACAATGATATTAGCCAAAAACTATACAAACTTTACATTTTGACAGTTACCATAGTTACCATCTTGGAACGTTCAGTTGCCCACTGCCTCAAAATTAAAACGACAGGCTCTTCAGAATCTCGTCATGTCTAGGGTGACCAGACTTTCCACATTAAAAACTGGGACACAATGGGAGTTTTTTTGTGGGTGTCCAAAATGTGACTTTTTTCACTCACACTGAATGGTCAAACTTCCTGTTTATGAAAGTCTAATCCAACCAGCATCAAGGTGATAGACCTTTAGCTGTTTAATTGGTTCCGCCTATAATCAAACTCTGTGTTACATGGCCAGAATAGGGTGACCAGATATTCTGACAAAAAAACTGGGACACTATTTGGGATTGGGTTGCACGGTCAACCAGGGAGCCATTTATTGACTGTTTTTCCTAACCTAAATGGTAAATCTGCTTGTTACTATCTTACTCCATGCACCAATTAGCATTAAAGGGATAGACTTGATATTTTGTATTGGTTTCTACCTGGTAATGGACATTTGCATGGCCCAAAATTTTCAAGCAAAGTTTGTGTCTTTGTGGATAAAATCAATGATTTTGGATAAATCCACTGGGACATGGGACAGAGGGCTCAAAACTGGGACTGTCCTGGGTAAACTGGGACATCTGGTCACCCTAGTCATGTCATATTATTCAATCATCAGATTCAAGATTGTTGGATGTTTTTTCTATATCACTTTCAAAACTTGTAATAGACATAGAATAATACTGCATCTAAGATTTTGACTTTGAACATGAACCGAAACTTAGGCGAGTCATAAAACCACACAAGGCATAATCACAATGTCTTTCTCACTCTAACCAACAGAGGGCAGCAAAAATCAGCTGCTTCGTTTGACGCTAATGAAAAAGGAAGTAGGAGAGCTCGCTGACACGGGCCCTCTGGCTGTGTGTGCCCTTTAATATTTGATTAGGCCCTGCAACTTGTTGGGTCAAAAAGTCATTACCGCGAATTAACATTACAATTTACAACTGCGCTCACTATGTAAAATTAGACCAATCCAGAAAAAACATCTCATTACCCGAGTGCACCCCGGGGTTATAAACAGTTTAAGTAAAAAAAATAAAAAATGCACATTCTCATAGCTCAAAGCGATTGGGCTGAATTAGCTCATACTTCTTATTTGCCTTGTTAGTTATTGGCATATAGTGAGGAATATGACTTACAAGGTATGCATCCAGTTCACTTGATCAATTATTACATTAGGATCAAAGCAAAAATTGTTGGAAAAGGCTGTGTGTGTATCCATGAACACTGATACGTTTTGTGTTGTCATTGCAGTCCTCAGGAAATACTAGGTCTAATATATATGTCTGTGTACAGGTGCTTCGCATGTAATGAGTCTATATATCAGCCATATTAGTTTCACATTTTAAGTTGAATTACAGAAATAAATGAACGTTTTCATTATATTCTCATTATATGAGAGCACATGTAAGCCCTCAGTCATAGGAGTGGGCCCTCTGTAAAACATTGTTCAGAAATGACACGTGATATTTAATAATGACCGCAGGCGTCTTTATTGTGATTGAATTGCACTACATTTATACCGCCTTACTGCGTCTAAATATTTGTTTAAAAAGGTGATTTGAACCCCTGTCATAAAGAGGTGGGTGAAGTGTCCGGTGATAAAGTGACTCTACCCCTTGAGCTACTGTTTCCCCACTGAATAAAACAATTCTATAGCCTCAGAGAGAGAAAAACGTTCACTGGATTCATGCCCAATTCTTGACTTCCAGACATTTCAAAAACAGGAGGCACTGTCCGAATAATTCAGAACATTTCAGACGATCTGCACAATGTTAAAGGCTTCATCAAATGTGTTTTGTGTCTATGGCTATTTTGTAGATAAGTTGATGATAATTAGCATCTTACCATCCGAACTTCTCCTGTATTTTTTTCCCCAGCATCTCATTTCAAAGTTTCGCCATCATCGACATGTTCAGTTTAGCTAAAACTCGCATCCAATTTGGTTATGATAATCGTATGGCTAAGCTCTGCGCAAACATCCATTTTGAACGACAAATAGTGCAAAGAGTTTGCTGGTGACAGTGCATTACATTACTGTGTGGCACATCCACAGTTCAGCCTCCAAATGCAGAAAGCAATATGACTCATAGCCATTTGAATACCATTTACTTTTGGCAGTTCGTGTCAACGCTATAGGCTGTGTGCGCCTGCGGAAATATTCGTTTGCTGATCTTATAGCAGGAACGACTAGTGCAATCAAAGTGAGATGAAGGGACTAGAAGAGTCAGGTTTAAGATGCAAATGGGAAATCAGAGATAAACGTGCAGAAGCAAGATCTCGATAGACATTCTGCCTCTGCAATGGGCCGAAACTTTTTTCGGAATAGGGAATAGTAATGTCCAATCATATTCTTGAGTACTTAGAAGCAACGGCAAAGTTGTAAGAGTGGTGCATTGGGTTACGTGTTACCCACTAACCAAAGGATCTTACCCAGTACTGTCATAATGTCTCTGGAAAAGACACCGCCTTGGCATGCAATGAGCACACGTGAAAGTCAAGTACTTCACTTTCATTTAGTAAGAAAACGGAAGAATCACTTTTGCTTAACTCAAAAATAGCCTATGCAAATTTTAAGGTGAAAGACTTGACTCAACTAAGTGGAAACTAATGAACTTCACATTTAACAGATGGAGCGAGGCATAATCACGGTCTTCCGTGACTGCGTGCCCACCTGTTTCCATTGTCAACATATAGACTGAATCAAAAGGACATGTTGGAAAGTATAGAATGTGTACATCCTTAAAATAGTACCTGTAAGTAAACTAGGACTCAACTAGGACAATTCCAGGATAAAACCAGTTCATGGGCCAAACACTTGTGGGAATAGCAAGAAGACATCAACATTATCGAAGCAAAAATTGGAAATCTGACTTATGGATGGGTCAGCTGATGCAAAATGTGGACTGTATCTTTTGAATGGGGACAAGTCTTTAAATTGACGGCCTGGGACTCAGTTGTAAGGATTTTCAAATCTCTCACTAGATGGGGGTTGATCGAGTGTAGGATGTTTTGCTTGAGTCTTCAGAAAATTCTTCCCGCTCTTCGAAATGTGAGACTAGTCGAACACAAGCCAGAGGCCTATCTGAACTCCACCACCAGAGGAATGGTCAGGACTGCAATTACCACACCTAGTGACCTACTACTACTATTTCACTGTTCAGCTTTCTTCATGGTCGCCAGGCTGTCTACAGATCTCATCTTTAGTGTACCATCGCTTTGGTGTTTTTGTGCGAGAAGCTTGTGAACATTCTAAATCAACTTAACCAACCCATTCCAGTCAACGATATTTGAAAGACAAAGCACAAAGCACATTTCAAGATTCACCCCCTCAAGAGCACCAATATTTGAGAGAATACAGAGATTAGAACGAATAATGAAATGCAAGGATCACATGCATGTCAGACTACGATTGCAGAGGTCAAAACAGAATTTATAGAGAGAAGCCCCGAGATATATTGAATTGCTTGCAGAGGTATTGCGAGCCATTACTATTTGCTTATCTCAGACATTAAAATTGCAAATTAGAATCCATGATCCCTAGTTCCCTAGTTTGGAATGGAATTGTTCTATTGGTGCCCATATCAAGACTAAACTGGGTAAACCAAAATATGACCTAGCTAAACATTCTCCACTTAATGAAAACAGGAGTCGAACACAGTGTTCAACATTGTTCATTAATGCTGCGTTAGGGGATTGGATGTCCAAAGTGATTTCGTTTCCTCGTGGCCTCTCTTCCCCTTTGACCACAATCGTGATCAACGCTGAGTAATGCAATCAGCTGACCGGGGCGTTTTGGAACAACACAGCCGATCCACATTTTGTTAATGTTTTCTCACTCTATAATGTTTTCTTCTCGGGCCGTTTACTAGGTTTTTTATAAAAAAAGGAAGGACAAAGTGCAGGCATCCCAAATGTGTAACCGGTCACTCAAATGCGGAATATTCTCATTTATGGCAGAAGAGGACACGGTTTCTTGCTCTTCTGTGTGCGTTTTATCAGTTCTTTTTCTTTTTCATGTGGAGAGTCAGCGCTGAGAGGCCATGGCATAGATACAGTTCATCTGAATATCAAAATATATCTTTAAACTTATGACAAATATATTCTGCAGAGTCTGAACCAAGCAGCGCATAAGGAGTTTGTTCACATTTGTTAACAATCTATATAACAACTGAAAAGCAACACTCCATAGTATTCTGCGGACGAGGAATAAGCCTTTTTCATGTCATCTAAAATCTGCGTCAGTCACATATGCAGTAAACGTTTCAACACGACGTCGCTACTTTATAAAATCCGCGCCATCTTCTAATCTTCGCAGGGAACTGAACCTGGTCCAGAGCAGGTTATGCGCTAAGGGCACGTGTCCATGGAGATGCTACAAAGTTATCCAGCTTTGAAGCACGGCAAAATGTACCCCGTTAACCCTCTAATCCAGCTTCGTAGTATACCCCTCGGGCGTTTCTCTGATTGGTTAAGCCGCCAGTCAATCATGTCTATCAGGACGCGCGGGAATAATGCCTTTAGGGAAAGCGTGGAGTCTGGCTGGCAGGTCCACGGGAGCTTTCACATCTGGGACTTCAAATCAGGCCAAATGGAACTTCCGAACAGCGCAGGTGTAAAAACGCCCTCACTGAAAGGGCCAGGATACGCATCATTTCCAATGTATTTTCAATCCAAACCCCTTTTAGTGTTACAGTCAGGTCCATAAATATTGGGACAACAACGACATACATAAACTGCAGGCTTTCAGCTTTCATTTGAGAGTATGCACATCCAAATCGGTTGAACGGTGTAGGAATTACACGTTTTTATGTGAGCCTCCCACTTTTCAAGGGTCCATAAGTAATGGGACAATTGACTGCTCAGCTGCTCCATGGCTAGGTGTTGGCTTTTTCTTCATCATCCCATTCAGAAGGAACAGTTGAGACGTCCAGAGTTCATTTCAGGTGTGATATTTGCATTTTGGATATTGTTGCTATTATTTTCAATATGAGATCCAAAGAGCAAACACCAAAAAACCCAGAAGACCACAGATGACAAATGTGCTGGATGACTGAAGAATTCTTTCCCTGGTGAAGAGAACCCCTTCACAACAATAGGTCAGATCAAAAACACTCTCCAGGAGGTGTGTGAATGTGTGTCAAAGTCAACAATCAAGAGAAGTCGTCACCTGAGAGAATACAAACAATTAACCACAAAGTGTAAACCACTGGTGAGCCTCAAAAACAGGAGGCTGATTAGAGTTTGCCAAAAAAAACATTAAAAAAAGCCTTTACAGTTCTGAAACAACATCCTAGGACAGATGAGACAAAGATGAACTTGTACCAGAGTGATTTGAAGAGAAAAATATGGAGAAATAAAGGAACTGCCCATGATTCAAAACATCCCACCTCGTCAGTGAAACATGGTGGCGCAGCATCATGGCATGGGCTCGTATGGACCAATGGAACTGGTTCCCCTGTATTTATTAATGATGTGACTGTTGACAAAAGCAGCAGGATGAATTCTGAACTGTTTCGGGCAATATAATGTGCTCATATTCAGCCAAATGCTTGAACGCCGCATCACAGTGCAGATGGACAAAGCCAAAGCTACTGCCAAAGCCACCAAAGAGCTTTTTGAGGAAAAGGAGTGGAATGTTACTCGGTGGCCAAGTCAATCACCTGACATGAATCCAATTGAACATGTATTTCACTTGCTGAAGACCACATGAAGGGAAAATGTCCCAAGAACAAGCAGAAACTGAAGACATTTGCAGTAGAGGCATCACCAGGGATATATAAAAAAAATATTAAAAATAAAAAAGTTTGATTAATAACTGTTGCTTTGTCCCATTACTTATGGTCCCTTAAAAAGTGGAAGGCTCACATAAAAGGCGTTGTAATTCCTACACCGTTCATCCGATGTGGATGTAAAGAGCTTCAAATTAAAGCTTTGTTTTATTTCAAATCCATTATGGTGGTTTATGAGGCCAACAAATAAATGAGTCGACGCCCCAATATTTATGGACCTGACTGTATGTATCCCAACAAATTCAATGGACATAGTTATGCAACTTCTGACCTTTAAGTATTTGGACATGTCGCAGTTCAAAGCAAGCAGTAAGAGATGATATAACGCACGGTCATTATAGCTTAAGCTGATATGATCTCTTTGCAGGGAAAAGCAGTTCTTCAAAGATGTCCAAAAATAACTAAAGCGCTCTCTGCTCTATCTGCTGCAGGCTGAAGTCTATTGATCATGAAGTTCATTCATGATGCCCCGGAAACACTGACAGCAAAGAAGTGTGAGAAGAAAAAAGAGACTATTTTCTGGATGCCAAGCTGCTGAGTACCAATGAGATAAGATAAGTTCAGACAGTTGACAGTTTATATTATTTAACTATACACCACAATGTCAATGTCTATGGCCATCTTATGTATATATATGTATAGATTTGACGTCAGGTTGAGAGATACCAAAAGGTTTACCATATTGACAATTAAAAAATAATAATAATCAGTGGAGACATTCTTCAGTATGAGAAGAAAAAGCTGTAGGTTACTTGTACATTTATTGCAAGACAAGAAAAAAAAGGTTTTAACATTACATTTGGGTTACTTTGCAAAACTGGTTCTCTGAGTGGAGACTATGTAATAGTCTGGAAAGAGATAGTCTATAACAGAGGCACAGTTAAAAGATCAAACTATTTTGAATGTTTTAGTTTAAGAAAAAGAGGGGGAATTAATGCTGATAAGGGAGGGGTTTGCCTTTGATCCATCTTTGATCTGAAAAGCTACTCTCAACTTGTTCAAATGTAAAATACGGTGTTTATCCCATATATTATTACTGACTGGAGCAATGAATCGCTCTCTAAAGCCGCCATCATGAACAAAACAACTCAGCAACAGTCATTTTAACTGATTCAAGCAGGATTTTAAAGTGATAGTCTGGAAGTCTCCTTTTGATAAAATGTGCAAAATTGACCACCTGGTCTTGCATTTTGATGTTGAAGTAAATAATAATATACTATATATTATTGTTTGTCCCTCCCTCCCGGATCAAGGCAACTTATCAGAGTCTACAGTAGTATCCTCCCTCGTTGACCAATGAGACAAGCTTTTCCTGTTAACCATCCTGTCAGGTCCAATCAGGATGTGAGGGGGAGGGAGCTTGATCGTTTACTTTTGAAAATCCTGTTCTTGCTCGCCTCATTTTGCAAACAGAAAGGTTTCCTGGTTAAAGGAATTTCAAATTTCACTCTATCTCTCCTCACTTTGCAAACTTACAGACTATCAGTTACATTTTTCGGCTGATAAATTTGGAAAGATATGCTGCATGAAAATGGCTCACGACTCACTGAAAACTGTTCTATGATCATATTTTATGGTTCTATGACCGTGGCCATACCGCCTTTGCTCTCCCCTATCCCGTCAGACCTTGGAAGGCAAGGCAAGTTTATTTGTAGAGCACAATTCATACACAAGGCAATTCAAAGTGCTTTCACAGTTGCATAAAGTTACAAGAAAACAGCTAAGCAGGGTAGGGCCTGGTCGGTACTTGGATGGGAGACCGTTTGCTAACACCAGGCAGCCTGGTCGAATGTAGAGAGTGAGTGTTGGTGGGGGTCGGAGGGGCCGATGGCGCAGACTGGTTGCCTCGCTTCCATCAGTCTACCCCAGGGAAGCTGTGGCTACAATAGTAGCTTACCACCACTAAGTATGGAGTGAATGAATAGTGCAATGTAAAACGTTTTGAGTGTCCAAAAAAGCGCTATATAAAACTGATGCATTATATTTTGGTTCCAAATGCGCCATTTGAGAAACATTGCAGAGAGAGTATCTGCATCAACAAGTTTGCACTGACAACTTGCTCTACGATAGAAAACGAGTCTACGGCTGAGGCAAAAAAATAAAAATAAAAGTGTGCGGTGTTGAGAACGATGTGTGCTACATATGTGTCAGGAGTAGTGTCCTATCACCCGGAGTAAAGAAAAAAAAATGTGACTGAGATAAAACCAGGCATAAGCCATTTACATAGAATCCCAGTCTTAGTGAAGGGCTCGCATTAATCCGTTCTTCTCACAGTGGTCCCGACCGCACATTCAGTCAAAGAACATGTTCACAGAAGCCGCACAGATTGCAAGAGACAAATATATACACAGTCAGGAAGTGCCTCCCACTCGCACCCCCCTCCTCGCTCGCCCATTTCTCTTTCTTTCTCCCTCTCTCTCTCTCTCACAGCATTACTCATGGCAGTGCGTTGCCGAGCAGCAGCCAGTCCATCCTCCGCGCGCTCTCGACATCGCATCCACAAATACCTTTCCCCGTTCCCAGCCTTCTCCTCTGTCATTTCAGTATCATTTTTGCACCCTAGACTTATTTTATTTTTTCCTGTTCATATCAACCCCCCGATCCCCTGTCACAGCAGGGGGGCCTTTAGCGGGGTGTCGATCAAGTAGTCCAGCATGGAAGCAGTGGCACTTTACACGTTTCGGGCCACGGAAGGAGACGAACTTAGTTTCAACAAGGGAGATCTGCTCAAGGTAAGGAAAGATACGTCTACGTGCCACTCAAGAGTAACGCTAGAGAGACTGAGGCTACTTTTCCAGTATAACGTTCTCTGATGACAAAAAGCTGTCTGCTCTCTATGTTCAGAAGAAAGTGGGATCGCCGAAAAACTTTGGTGTCGTCTATAAAGCCCTGTAATGTGGCAGAACTGAAACGTGTACGGTTTATGCCCCGCTTCCTGTTTTTTTTTTTTCCGTCTCGTCTAACCAAACTACAAAGGCACATGCTTCTGAGACGCCATTGTAAATATAGCGCAGAAAGAGCCACACACAGCTGGATGATTAGTTCAGGAGAAAATTGCATCTCTAAGAACGGATGAGAGCGCGCGCGTCTTTAGTCCGGCACCAGCTGTTTGACACTTACATGTGCAGCGCAGTACGTGGGACCCCGATGGCTACTTGAGCTCCTTTTCCAAGGGATAATTGGAAATTTCAACAGTGACACGTGCAAAGACAAGCTCAAAAGTCAGACAAAACGTATAAAAACGGTCAAATAAGGTGTTAGACATCTGTCATTTAATGTGTGCATTTATTGTCTAAAAAATCTTAAACAAAAACAAAAAAAGCCTTGAGATCCAGCATTCTCAAAGTGTTGTGTCTATAAGCCAAGTTTCTTTCTAGTTTATCGATGAGATGTTTTTCTTTCTGTCCATTTCCTTAATGGAAAAAAAAATATTTATTTAGGGGATACTTAGAATCACACAATCATCATAACTTACAAAATGAGAGAAGACTGCAATATGAACTGCTGAACCCACACTAGGATAGCGTGAATTTCAGAACATGTCTAAACTAAAGGGTTACCAGATTGTATACATAACACGAGCCTATGCAGCCCTTGTCATTTGGAAACCCTATAAAGCTAATAAGGCTTCATAACCTGACGGCGTTTGTGTTTTGACTTTGTGACATCGCTCCTTGTTCCAGCGTTACGACATAATGAAGTACAAACCAGAGCTCTTATCTATTAAAACAATCAAATATTAATGAATATCTAATGGAGTCATGCTGCTTGTGGAGCTTGTCTTCACACACAAAGTGTATTACAAAAAGATGTAGCTTTAAAATCTAATAGTTAACCAATTATTCAGTATGTTCAATGAGGCTTTGCCCCACTTTTAGCGGGTCTGTTTGTTTAGTGGGTGGGAGAAAAAATCGTTTAGTGGTTGAGTAACATATTGTTGCAATACAATAACTGACTAATTATCCTGATATTTTTGGTAACATTGTAGTCATCTTTTTTGTTCTGTTTTGGGTTAGCCTTTTATTAGAGCTACTTTAGACACAGTTTAGGAATGTTTTCCTGGTTTAGATCTGGCACTACTCAAAAGAGACACACATTGGTTCATGAGATATAGACGTTTCGAAATGAACCTCACCTTGAACAACCTATTAAAGCCATCCACTGCAGCATATCCTCAATGAGTGGCTCATTGAGGAGTCAAACTTTGGGTTGAATAAAATGTTCATTATTGAGATCCACCAAATTCTGTATGGCAATCCGCTTACAAAACTCCATGAAAAGCGCAACCCTACAGTATAGCACCGTCGCTAACGTTTGATAAACCCAGTCCCCTTTGTCATCTCACATTTCGAACAGGTATGTCTCAGGCGCCCATGACTCACCAGGCGATAATTGCATCCACACTACATTCTATGGCTGCGTTTCACACATATAGCGCTTTACATTTCTCTGTGTGTTTCGGTCCATAGGTCAAACACTGGTGCTGATACATAAATGATTCCCCATATTAGCACACATGCGTCCATGCGGTAACACACGCGCCCGCTCGGGCCTTTCACAACTCACTGTTTTTTTTTAAATTTTCCTTTCTTTCTCATCTCCAACTGTCTTCCACTCGCGCTGCAATTGATCAAAGTCTATTGTAGTTCATCCGTTTTGGTCTTTTTTCAAATGTGGCACCAGATCAGTATAAGGTCGAGTGGAGCGTGGGCTAAAAGAAATGCTAAATTTGGCTTCAGAACTGTCTATGGCAGGCAACTGGTAAAACTTAACAGTCTAGTCGAACACAAACCCGGTGCTTCTGTCACTAAGCATCTTGGGAAAAGATATTGTATCCATTCCGCCATGTTTTTAAAGTCCGTACGACATTAGCCCGATTATTCCACTGCTCAGTTGGCGACAATATTGGTCTGTGTGCACAACAAATATGTTATTTTGTCTTTGTGTTATGAAGTGGGTAATACTTAAACGTACATGTTATTAGTTACATTTATTAGTACTTTTATGTTTCACTCCCATACTAATACCTATTATTTTGAAGTACAAAACATGTGAGTAAAGCTATAGCCTAAGTGCCAAAGCAGTTCACCAAATACTTTCCCATTCTTACTTGAGCAATTATTTGGATGGCTACATTTGACTTATACTTCCTGACCTTTTCTTGAAAGTAAAATTACTCCTGTGTGAGAAAATATTTTTCTCCAAACATTTAGGGAAATTCAAAAGTATCTTAGAAAGCTTTGTGCAAAAAAATGTGTTCTATCTATCAACGGACGTTGTCATAGAATTAACTACTGATCTATTTCGGTGTTTTGTTCTGATCGGATGCTGACTAAGATGCGTAAGAATCCCCCATTTGCTTATTCATTCACCACACGGTCAACATGGTAATGACAACTGGGAAGTATCAAGATCTCGGAGTAATTAATATCTATTAATGTACCTTTATAACATAAAAGTAACTCTCAGTAATCACGGGTAACAATCTGAAAGAAATATATTAAGGATCACATTTTTTGACTTGCTTTGTACTGGACATCGTACATGAAACGAGATCGTTGTTGTAGTTGTGCGTTGTTTCAATTAATTATATAAACAGTTCATATATTTTTTTTGTAAGTTTGTAAGTTGGTCTGTGCTAATGTAGCTGCTGAAATGTTTCAAATTCTCTTTGGGTGAGGTCTCTTTGATGTTTTGTTCCTTCTGTCCCATTGTGTGAAATGTACTTTTTTTTATTTATTGCACTTGGGGATGGGCGCTCATAAGCTTTTTGCTTCAGCCCACTCCTTTTGAGCAGAATGTATACTGCTCAAATAAACAAATAAACTAAAACTAAAACTAAACACAAAACTGAACAAAGAGAACACAATAGATCAGTGGTTCTTTTCAGTATCACCTCATAAAATATATAATATTTGACCTTCAGGCATCATTTAGCACTTAACATACTTAAAGTACACGTTTTCTTACTGTATATTGTATAAGATCTTCCGAAAATTTGTGACAATAAACTGCTACCACTTATTTCAACCAGGAAAGACATATGGGTAAGTGAGAAAGATGCTATAGAACTAAACTTGTGACAGTTGGGAAATCAAAACCAAGAAGTTTCCCCGACTATTTTGCAGAAGTTCACAAGTTCCTTTGTCAGATGATTAGCGGTTGCGCGCAGGCCAGACACAGTTTCCAAACTTACTTGACGGTGCCAAAATATGTGACTTCTTTTCATTACTTTCGGTTTGCCATCGACAGACTACCCATATGTTACCCAACAATGATGGATGGAGTACGTTCTTCATGGCGTTATAGATTTATAAGGGGTTTGAAACGCAGGGTAAAAACAGCTGGTGCGTGAAATGAAGCCTGTGGTGGCAGAGAGAAACGGAAGCGCTTTTGAGTGATGGGCTTTGTTGACAAAAGTATTGCAAAACTTCATTAATATTGCAGTTCTGATACATCGGTAACTGACTAACCATGTATCAGAGTTTACCCATGAGCACTTTGGAGTTGTGTTACATTCACGTCAGTCTGCTTTGAAAGTCTAGACGCCTTCGCCGCACTCATTCATTGGCTTAAAAACAAATCATTTATTTCTAACGGCTAGCAGCGATTGTGTTTAGTCCTTTTAAAACTCATACTTTGTCAGCAGAGGAAGCGTCTACAGGCGTTTTTATGCTTGAGCTGAATCTCTTTCTCTAGTCACAGTATGTTGCATGTAAATTCTCACTAACCTCGTGTAACGACTTGTTCCCTGTCCTCGTCTATTCCTGTGGAGAGTTAGCCATGTCTTCCTGAAATAATTAAAGGTGCATTATGCAACGTTTTATGTGAAATGAAGTTTATATTTCTGTGTATTTGACCTTGTAGTGACCCAGTGGCTGTATGAGTGGTCAGCGTAGAGCCTTTACTTTCCATCACAGTGGCCTCTACAACGCTCCAGGATCAATTGTTTTGTAGGTGTTCTGGTGGGGAGAGTCCGCCAGTGTGAAAACCTTCCAAACAATTGATCCTGGAGCGACCACTGTGATGGAAAGTAAAGGCGCCATGCTGACCACTCATACATCCGCTGGGTCACTACAAGGTGAAATAGTAACAAATAACAACTTTATTTTTCATATAAAAAGTTGCATAATGCACCTTTTAAGTATTTAAAATACCAAATTAGCTGTTGGCTAATTACTTACAACATGTTACAAACTTTACACAGACTTCACTACTACTTCACCGGACGAGGCCTCTGTCTTTACAAATGTAGTCGTTTCAGCCAAGTGAAGCTAAAGGCTAACGTTTATTTGATGCTGTGAACAAACTGTGAAATAGTGCCAGAATCTTATTTTTTTAATGAAACAAACTTGGCTTGACATTTATTTAAGTTTTCTTCTGTTTTTTCAATCTTATTTTAGTTTTAATTTACATAAAAAATATGTGCAGGAAGTAATCCTTACCCTACACTGGTCAACAGGAAGTTAGCCAAAACCTCAAACTATAACAAAAACATTCCATGCACAGAACCTAATGTGAGCTTGTATTGATCTGTGCAAAGCATTTATTATTCAATTACCCTCTCAAATATAGTGCCCAGCCCAAAATAAATAAATAATAATAATCTGCAACCTAAATTTAACTAAGCAAATGTTAAGAGCCTCCTATTAGATAATCCCAGCATGTGCAAAATAAATATAAATTAATATATTACAATGCACAATGTTTTAAGTTATACATAACATGAAATATTACTGCCAAACAGTTCACAAGTATTTAAAAATAATGGGGCGTTTAAGGCAGAGTTATGAAAGCACCCAACATGTTCAGTGTTCAGGCAACATAAAGGTTTTAGAATCATGTCAGACTGTATTTGAAAGGAAAATAAATCCTACCTGAAAGGACAAACGATTAAATCTGACAGCCACTGGTTTTATAGTTTTGTATGCCTATAATTACAAAAAATAATATAAGTAAAATCAGTTCCTTTACTGTCCAATAGAAGCACGGCCACTGATGAAAAGCCCATTTGCCCATCAAAACCTATTTAGTTCTAGAAGGCTCTTAACGCTTGCGAGAAGATATTAACCTGTCACAACATGTTTGGTTTGCTTGAAAACTCAATAAAACATGACGATCACGTGTTACCAAAGTAGGGTCCTGTGCGGGTCCTCAAAAAGACTGCATCCACTCATCAACGCGTCTTCTTTATTTTGTTTATCCTAGATTTTTACTCATGTGTACTTGGGTTTAATTCTTAAGGGGTGCAGTTAGTTTAACAAGTCCGGCGTTACTGTTTTTTATTTATTAGATATTTACTGTATAGTTTTTAAAAGCTCATTGTTACGGTTTCTTACTTGTGCTTTATATACATACATTTATGAGTAAAAACCTCATAATCTCGACTTTAACTTGGCTGCGTGCGGTATTATGAAAGTTCATGATCCAACTGCATGGCTGATTTGATCGCAAAATAAATAACCAATAAGGTTAAGGGAGGGGTTTTCAAAGCGGGGGTCGGGATCCCTTCGCGCTGAGCTGCGAGTTCCAAGAGGATTTTCAGATGTAATAAAAAAGAAAATATTGACTTCACTTTTGTTTCACTGAAAACATGTATTTGTTCATTTAGGTCATTTGACAAAAATGGGAACGGTGAAGTACATAAAAAAGTAAGCTCAAATGGGGAATAGAAATATATTCCAGAAGAAGCTAAATAAGCAAATAGACCATTGTTATGATGATGGTATCAATTTATTAGTGTTCTATTGTGTAATATGAACAGTGCCTCTCGAAAGTACTAATACACCTTGAACTTTTGCACATTTTGTCATGTTTAAAACCATAAACATAAAGATTTAATTTAGAATTTTTTTACTGAAAGTTCACACACAAGTAACAGACTACTGTGAAGTGAAAGCAAAATGATACATGATTCTGTTATTTTTTTTAAAATAGAAAAGTGAAAAGTCGGGCGTGCAAAAGTATTCATACAGCATGACTTAATACTTTGTGGAACCCCCTTTTTCTGCAATAACAGCAGCAAGTCTTCTGGGGTATGACTCTACAAGGTTTGCACATCTAGAGACTGACATTTTAGCCCATTCCTCTTTACAAAACAACTCAAGCTCTGTCAAATTAGAAGAGAGCGTTTGTGAACAGCAGTTTTCAGGTCATTCCACAGATTTTCAATAGGATTTAGGTCAGGACTTTGACTGGTTCATTCTAACACATTAATATGTTTGTCAGTGGTGCTATACTCTTTCCATTTCCGTATGATGGATTGAACAGTGCTCCGTGAGATGTTCAACTCTTGGGAAATCTTTGTATAACTTAACGCTGCTTTAAACTTTTCCACAGCTTTATCCCTGACCTCTCTGGTGAGCTCCTTGGCCTTCATGATGTTGTTTAGTGACCAATACACTCTGACCATAGCTCTGAGGCCCTCACAGAACAGCTGGAATTACACTGAAAGTAGATTACGCACAGGTGGCCTCTATTTAATGGTTAGGGCAAGGTGTGAACTTTCTGCAGTCATTAGGAAAGTTATAAAGGCAATTTAATGCACTCAGAAAATGCTGTATAAATACTTATACACGCCCCACTTTTCACTTTTCTATTTTTTGAAAAATAACAGAATCATGTATCATTTTGCTTTAGTCTGTTACTTGTGTGTGAACTTTCAGTAAAAAATTCTAAATAAAATCTTTATGTGTAGGGTTGTAAACATGACAAAATGTGCAAAAGTTAGTAATTAGTACTTTCTGGACTATGAATTTTGGTCAAGATCTGTGGCTAAAGTTGTGCATAATTGCTCAAATTGCAGGATTTCCCATCATTACGACACCAATTGATATACATAGACAGTCTAATATCCTTTACAAACAACAAAATAACTGGTTGCCATGGGGTCTTACTATGTATAAAGCATGATAATCCTGTAGTTTCATAACATGTTCATATACGTACATGAGATTCTTGCATTAGTTTATCCATTTATACTTAAAGACGCACTATGCAACTTTTTAATGAAAAAAATAAAAAGTTGATATACTTATTTGACCTTTCAGTGACCCAGCGGATGCTTGGGTGTTGAGCATGGCGCCTTTACTTACCATCCCCATGGCCTGTTTTTAAGGATTTCAAATTAGTCACAAATCAGCTAACCACCCATACAGCCGCTGGGTCACTGAAAGGTCAAATACACACTCAAATACACACTTTTTAACATAAAAAGTTGCATAGTGCACCTTTAAGTCTTCTCTCAAATATTAATGATCCTGAACATGTTTAAAAGTAAACTGTGTCTGGATTATAAAACCAGAAAGTACATTTAGATATAGATATTTTCCAAAAACATGCACACATGCCAAATTTCAATCAACCCCTCATTTGTTTTTATACGCCAACACGGTGACATTCTACATTGACATTTTGAGGAGCTATCTGGGTTAATGTGGCTCGGGCCTCATCGGATTTGCCGGCAATTGTGTGTGTTATCACGGCGGACTTCACGTGGCCTTTCCAACTTGGCAGTAATCCTTTGCTCGTTGGGATCTATGTGACTTGAGGACCACCGAAGGATGGAAATCAGTGTAGCGGATAACGGCAGATAAACAGCTGTAGATAGATATGCGGCAGGAGCGTGCCCTTTCACCCGATTGATGGTGATGACTTGTGTCAGTGTCATTAGCCATATTTCATCAGCCCATGTCGTCTTCTTCTTTTTCTGCCACCAGATCACCAACATGGAGGACGACCCAAACTGGTACACCGCCGAGCTCCACAACCGGAAAGGCTTTGTGCCGAAAAATTACATCAATCTACGGCCGCACGCGTAAGTACAGAGAAGATCGGCAATGCAGAAGAAATGTAATGAGTCCAACAAAATATTGTACAATAGAAAATGGTAAAGGCAGGGGCAGGCAAATTTGCTATATCCCGGGCAGGTTCTTAAAAATTGAATAAAACATTTAAAACAAAGTGTGAATTGACACTTACATTATTTGGCTTTTGTTACATTGCTGTTTCTATGCAGTGACATCACTCACAATCTTTCATTTTCATTTCATGTTTTTATTTATTTATTTATTTAATTTAAAAACAAATTCTTTGATTGATATACATCTTTCCTTTACAGCCGATTGAAACCTGGGTTTTTGTAAAAACCTCAGTACCTTTTAGTTCATATCTACTTTCTCTCTTGGTGAATCTGTTTTGCAAATTGTTTGGTAACTTTTCCAGATGAGCTTTATACATGGATTTTTGAAGGTTAAATTCTTCTAATTCATTAAATTTGAGTGTTTTTTTTAGTTGTATGAATAAAGGATTGGTATGGTCTCTGTATCCTTTTCCACTGGCGACTCTAATTGCTCTTTTCTGTAAAAGAAAAATTGGATTCATGTATGTTTTGCAGGAACTTCCCCACACTTCAATGCAATAGGTCAGATATGGAACAGTCAATGCATTCTTATTTAGAGAATCTTTGACTTCATGCAGCACAGCTATTATTTAGGATACCTTTACTTTGACATTATCAATATGTGATTTCCATATCAAGTGTTCATCATTCATAATACCTAGAAACTTAATCTCATGTGCCCTTTCAATTTCTAATCCATTAATAAACAATGACGCTTCGACATATTTCCTTTTACTACTAAATAACTTAGTTTTGCTAATATTTAGGGACAATTTATTGGCATTGAACCACTTCATAATTTTCTGAAATTAATTCTCTACGATTTGTAGGACATATTTAATATTTTTTCCTGAATAGAATAAAGTGGTGTCATCCGCAAATAGAATGCACCTAAGTAACGGAGACACAGGCACAATGTCATTTACATATAGAAGAAAATGTATAGGTTCTAGGACCGATCCTTGTGGTACCCTGCAAGTTATGTTGACTTCTGTTTTTAAGTAGCTGGTAACCCATTGGTGTGCCACACCTCTGACGCCATATTTATATAATTTATGCAACAATATTTTGTGGTCCAGCGTATCAAACACTTTTTGAAGCTCTACAAAGATGCTTACTAAATAGTGCTTTTTGTCTATACCATTGGCGATTTCTTCAGTTGGTTCCATAATTGCTGTAGCAGTTGAGTGATTAGGAAGAAAACCCATACTGGTTGTTACTTAAAATCTTAAATTCAGTTAGAAATGTATTCAGTCTAATCGCAAATAACTTCTCCAGAATTTTAGAGAACTGTGGAAGTAATGATACGTGTCTATAATTAGAAAATTCTGATTTATTTCCTTTTTTAAAGAGTGGAATTACTTTGGCTATTTTCATGCAGTCTGGAAATATCCCTAAAGTAAATGACAAATTACATTGATTTTTTATTGACACACTTCTGGACAATTGTCAATATGTCACTCGCTTGTACACTTTCAAGAAAAATACTGCTAACATTATCTGGTACTGTTCCACCATTGATGTTTCCATCTGGAATTTGTTGTGACAAGGTAGGGACAATATTTACAAAATAATTATTGACAATTATTACCAGCTACTTATTCACAATTTTAGTTTTATTGTAAATGTCAACATTATTCTTTGTAAAATAATTTGGAAATTTTGTTTTTTACCTTGCCTTTTTGCATAACAGTGTTTATTACACTCCATGTGTCTTTTGTACTATTTTTATTTTTGTCTAGCAACCTATTAGGTTTAGGCCTCCACAAACATATTAGTTAGCAGCTCATACGTCTGTGTTTCTCCAAGGTTGATGCTCCAAAGGTGCACGTAACTTTGTCTGAAAAAAAAGGTTGATATTTGTGGTATTCCAGCAGCTGTATAGGTGTACAGCAGGGTGCCTTTACCTACCATCACGGAATGCTCTAAGAGCAATTGTTTTTGGGGTTTCTGGTAGGTTTTCTCTGCTGATGGCACCATCTCCATGGTTATGCAATGCATTCCATTCAGAAAACTTACCAGAACCCTAAAAAAACAATTGATTCTGGAGGGTCAGAGGGACCGCTGTGATGGAAAATAAGGGCGCTATGGGTCACTAAATGGAAAAATGCGTACTAATAATGCACCTCTAAAAAGGTTGTGTTCACGACACATGTCAAAACATTCGAAAGAGCCTACAGTTTTAATTGACTGCCAACGCTGCCCAAGAAGTGACTTCCTGTTTTGATCCAGCACACCAAAATAAAAGAACACAGCTTGTCTCATTGATTAGTTCAGCAGGTACTTGCAACATTACAAGAATATAATTAAATACACACATTTTAAGTGTTTTGTCTGTTAATAGTTAGGCAGAAATAAAATTGAACTAATGAACTGCTGAACTAATGAATAAGATGGTGCTTTTATTTTGGTGCGCGAAGATGTTGTCACCACATTGTGAGAAAATGCCTTTTGAGAAGTTGGTTGTTGAAGTTGCTGTTTCTCACTTAAATCAATGACAAAATATTGAATCACGGCAACTACAAACTTATTGTGAAGATTATGCAATTTATTTGTTTCCAGCTGAAAGTTCATAAAAGTGACCTAAACTGACCCAAAACCTGAACATTAAAAACATCTAGTTATGCCTGCTTCTTCACTGTGAGCCAAACATAAACTTCAAATCTAATCATAATATTTAGCCAAATAGCAATTTAATATTTGTACATATTTTGTCCAGTCCTACTCGAACGCTGTGGCGAAGAGGAGCTAAATGAACTTCACACATCGGATTCCCGTCCATCTAAACAGGCCGTCAGTGGCGCTTGAAGGCCTTTTAGTTAGTTAGGCTTTGACATCTGCACTCTGGCATAAGGCTGCCCACCCGTAGGGATGTACACTCACTGGTTTACGTAATGCCACACAGTAAGCCCCATGTGTGTCTGTGTGTACGTGCGATGTTAGCTGGTGCACCCTCCATGCGTCTCTCAGATGCTCATTTACCAGCTGGGTCCTCCGCCTCCCCCTTTATTGTGATAAACACCAATCTGGCAACATTGTATTAGGATGTCTTTGCTGCGGTAATGTAAAGTGAATGGGGCGCCTCCCCCCCCAGTCCACGGTTCACTCGAGGTTACCGCACATACCCAGTGGAGTGTCGGCCTGCAGGGATTGAAAGTTGTTTTTATTTGTGCACATGTCCAACGAACTTAAGTCAGCTGTGGTGTCAGGGGACTGATGAAAATGAACAATCTGTCCACCGGATAGATAAGTAAAAGATTCCAGTGCTTACAGTGTCGTGGGACCTAGATTTCCCATGCGTCTTTTTGGCATAGACTTTCAGAATGACAAATTAGTTTGTACATGCTTGCAATATTGTTTAAAAGGTTCACATGGGCCAATATTGGTCGGTATATTAAATATGGAGAGCTTACAGCCTGTAGGCCAGTGCAATGTCTGATTTGAAAAGATTTTTCCTTCTGTTGTTGTCCTGTTGCTGTTGCTTTTTTGTCACATTTTTGTTGCGTTTCTGTAGTTTTTTTTGTGACTTTGTAATTTTTTGTCGTATTTTTTTGACTTTTTTGTTGCTTTTGGTAATTTCTTTGTCGCTTTTTTTGTCACATTTTTGTTGCTTTTCTGTAGCTTTTTCATCCCTGTTTATGTCTCGTTTTCATCGTTATTTCAACGCTTTTTTCAAGAAGCTATTAGATTTGGGTGATGCCGAACGGGACAAAATGTGCTCGGTTCAGGTGGGGGTTAAGAGGTTAAGGTTTGATCTGGCAATCCTCCAGTCCATGGGCAGAATACTTGACCAGTTGTGGCACTGCTGCTGCAGTACATGATTTCTTAATTTATATATCACTGTGTTTGCGCTCAGACAATATGATGGTATGATGATCGTAACTTCGACTTGTAGGCTGTTGCTCATGACTCCATCTAGAGATCAAAATAATAACTACAATTATGTAAAATGTAAATGGTAGTGTGAGGTTTTTGAGAGAAGAGTAGGTGGAAACAAGACAACCAGGACGGCTTGGCCAAATGAGAAAAATGTCATTGCAGTTTCTGTGCTATCAAAGGGTTGTGAATAAATATCAACACTAAGAAATAAACTCTTTGGGTGCCTATAGTTTACATAGCATGTCCTTCTTTTCTTGTTTAGTCATCATGTGTGTGTGCTTTCTGAACCTGTATCTACAGCTCACCGGCCCTAATCTTCTTTCTCTTACCTCCAGCTGGTTCGCCGGGCGGATATCTCGCGGAGTAGCAGAAAGCCGACTCAGACACAGGGAATGCGGAGCCTTTTTGGTGCGGGAAAGCGAAAGTGCTCCTGGAGAATTTTCCATGTCTGTCAGGTATGATAATCGCACACTGTGCTGCCTGTAAGAAAAGAGAAACGGAAATACTTGTATATATCACTGTTGGGGCTATATCATTGTGCAAAATGGATGGTGCATATCTGGACTATAGTATTTTGTTTCATGCACGTAGTTTTGAGCGCTCAAGTACACTTCATCTATTGCCGAAGTGTTCCTGCATTTCCTCGATTTTATTGTGTCACAGAGGGAACGTGAAACTGTCCTCCACATTTTTAAACCCAATAATAATAACCAACCAATAACATCAGTTCTGAGCAGTTCTACGCTCAAAAGTGTGTTCATCACAACAGCATTGTTTGCTAATATGCCGTTAGCTGAAATTGAAAGCTTGTTTTCATTTCAGTCTCTCACTCTTTCTTATTCTCAGTTTACATAGACATTATTTCAAAAAACGTGAAGTGTCAATATTGAGGCACCAAAACATTTTTCTAATCCTGAATCATGGATGATATTTAAAACAGTGTGTGATTTTTAAAATGTTATTATTGAACAAAAGATGCTTGCCAACTTGTGACCATAGATACATTATACAGTATTATACAGGAGCTTAACAAAGCATGTTTTGCTAAAAAGGGCAAAGGCAGGAAGCTACAGCTCAAACTTGAAACATCAAGAGAACAGAAACCAGTGTGGTTAAAAATACGATACCCCCCTAAGAGTTGTCACAGAAAGAAACTATCTATCAAAAAATTATTTGAGCCAGGCATTTAAGTTGTTTTTGGGACAGGTAAAGTCTCTAGGATTCCATATATATATTGATATATTAAGGAACACATTATATATTAAGGAACACATTTTTTTACTTGCTTTGTATTAGACATCGTATATGAAACTAGATTGTTGTTGTAGCTGTGCGTTGTTCCAATTAATTATATAAACAGTTCATATATTTTTGTTGTTGTAAGTTTGTAAGTTGGTCTGTACGAATGTAGCTGCTTGAAATGTTTTGAAATGTTCTTTTTTTATTTATTGCACTTGGGGGTGGGGGCTCATAAGCTTTTTGCTTCAGCCCACTCCTTTTGAGCACAATGTGTATTGCTCAAATAAACAAATAAACTAAACTAAACTAAAAATATCACAGAGTTCTGGAGTTGCTCTTTGCTCTACGTGATGGTGTTGCGTGCTATCCTCATCCATCGCTCTTGACTCCATCTAGTGGCACAAAAGGATTAACTGTCAACTCAAAATGTCCTTGATATACTGTTCATAAATATTGTCAGCATCAATCAACTATCAAGTGATCAAAACCTAGAAGCCAACATTGAGTAACCAATCACTATTCAGAATTTCAGTAATTTCTTCTTTTTTCCCCTCCAAAAAAACAGCATATTTTACTCCCTACAACTTAGATCACTCCATTCCTCTTTTTTTACTACTGCGCTATCTTTGTCCTGTAGGCATCCCCCCCGCTTGTTGTTGTCCTCTGGGATCATTAAACTTTGATGCCACCTCATCTAATGCAATCCATTTCAATTAGCCGCCCCATCCATACGCTTACTGTACGCGCAGATGAACACGTCTCCAGTCGTGTTTCCTGCCTTGTTTCTCGTCATTAATAAATGTAGTGTGTTCGTGCTGGCCGGGGTTGGCGTAGTTGTAAAGAGATGGAGGGAGGAAGGAGAGTGAAAGAGTGCAGCCCCTACGGTGTGATGTAAGCTAATCCTGTCTGGCACACCGCAGCGGTGTGTGGAGACGCTAAAGGGGCCAGTTGGTTGTGTTTTGAAGTTTGGGAGGGAGCCTACAACTGGGGCTCTGTGTTGTGCGGTTTGGGATAGGATTAAAAAAGGTACTCCAAAAACAACTGGCGGGAGGTGGAAAGTTGTAAGGCAAGGCAAGGCAAGTTTATTTGTACAGCACAAATCATACACAAGGCAATTCAAAGTGCTTCACAGTTGCATACAATGACAAGAAAACAGATAAAATTAATAATTAAAACATCAACATAAAAATTCATCAATTACAATAAAAGGCAAGAGTGCAGATAAAATACTTTCAGTTTTCATATGCTCGGGTAAAAAGAGCTGTTTTCAGCCTGGATTTGAACATTGTCAGAGTTGAGGCCTGTCTCACATCCTCATGAAGACTGTTCCAGATTTTAGCTGCATGAAACTGAAACGCAGCCTCACCGTGTTTATTATTGACTCTGGGAACCACCAGGAGACCCCTCCCTGAAGTTCTCAGGGCCCGAGATGGTTCATACGGCTCTAACATGTCAGAGATGTACTTTGGTGCTAAACCATGAAAAGACTTGTACACAAGCAGAGCTGTTTTAAATTCTATTCTCTGAGTGACAGGAAGCCAGTGCAGAGACCGGAGGACTGGACTAATATGGTCGTATTTCCTGGTTCTTATCAGGACTCGAGCAGCAGCGTTCTGGATGTTCTGCAGCTCTAACAGCTTGTTTGGAAAGGCCAGTGAGCAGCCATTACAGTAGTCTAACCTGCTGGAGATAAATGCATGGATGAGTGTCTCCAAGTCTGGTTTTGACACTATTCCTCTGATCTTAGCAATGTTTTTCAGATGGTAAAACGCTGATGATGTCATTGCTTTGATGTGGCTGTTTAAGTTCAGGTCTGAGTCCATGATTACTCCTAGATTTCTAACCTGATTTTTTGGCTTTAAATAGAGATACTCAAGGTGACTGATAACACTTTGTCTTTGTGTCTGTGGGCCAAAAACAATGATCTCAGTTTTGTTCTGAGTTTAGTTGGGGAAAGTTGTTTTGCATCCACAAACTGATCTGTTCGATGCAGTGACAGAGTGTATCTACAGGCCCCTGTTCACCTGCCGACAGTGACACGTAGATCTGAGTGTCATCTGCGTAGTTGTGGTACGACACATTGTTGCTGTTTATTAGCTGACCCAATAGAAGCATGTACAAGTTGAATAAGAGGGGTCCCAAGATTGACCCCTGGGGGACTCCACAGGTCATGGAAATTTTGTCTGAGACACCGTTGCCAATTTCGACAAAGTACGTCCTATCCTCCAGATAGGACTTGAACCAGTTTAGAGCAGTACCAGATATTCCCACCCAGGATGTAGGATGGGTTTCAGCTGGTGATGGTAGACTAAATACAGCGGCAATATTAGCTAAATAATGTTAAAGTGAACCTGCATTGCGTTATACGATCAGCTGCTAAGAACTGCTCATTTATCCTTTTTACTGTCACTCAGAGGCAACAGGAATTACTACAACCACGAGGTACTGCACAAAATGTTAGCAACATCTTAAAGCATAAAAATATCTATAGTATATTACGAAGTATTTCGGCGAAAATGCTAACGAATGATTAGCTACCGATTAGCTTACAGGTTTAACATAATGCAATTTTAAGAAGTCTTCTGGCGACTGAAAGATGGCATGTAAATGAAGCTTTCCAAGTGTATGGAAGTGCTGTTGGCAAAAGAGGCCATTTGGTTTAATTATGTCATTTAAAACTTTTAGAGATAGATATTGATAGATACATTTCCCACTTCCCATTTGAAAAAATGTCTTGGAACGCTGCTCAAACTGGTAATTACAACTTGTAAACTCTGAGACGTCCAGAGACCTCCGAGTTCGGATGCGAGATGAAGACAGTCACGGCGGCCCACATTGGAAGAGCGCATCTTATTAGCTAACTAGCATTAGCCGTTTTGTCTACATATGACTTTATTCAGCCGGAACGCTCTGAGGTCTTAAGTCGTGATTTTCAAGTGGGAAAAATCCTAGTTACCAGTTGCCTGGAACGCACTATTAGTCCATGGAAAGCTTCTGTTATCCCCCAGTATGGCGCTGACTGCGTTATTATGGAGCTCAGCTGCGATACGTTTTTGGCCTGTTGCAGTCAATTTAGTGTCTTACCAATCGAGAAATCTCATGCATCAATATCATTATTACAAACAAATGCATTTTCTCCAAATAAGCAACAACAACAAAAAATGGATAGTGCTGTAATAATGTTGTTTTAATTGTAAATTATACAAAAATTAACAGCATATACCTTTAACAACCCATATCAAAATACACATCAAAAGACCATCATTTTGTCTCGTAAACAGAACATTGGTGGAACAATGCTATTTTTCCCAGCTTGCCTGTCTGAAATTTAGTAATTGGTTGTGGGCTTTGTTAGGAAGCTGTCGGAGGCCTAAGTTATAGGCTGAGCAAACAATTCAATGCTTGGCTAGTTTCATTGGCTACAAAAGATGTCTGTGTAGGCTCTCTTGAGAAATAGTTCTTGAGTCATCTTCTGTACTCTGTAGTTGAACTCTCGAACGTTTCGCCTCTCATCCAAAAGGGATTCATCATCGCTATTCTTCTACTACAGAGTACAGAACATGACTCAAGAAACTTAATTGAAGATGGCTACAAAAGAGTTAATGGTGTGTGACTTTAATGTTGACCTTTGGGAGAAAATACAAAAAGAAAAACAACAGTATTTGCCCCTTATTTCTACACTGTAACAACTCCTCCTGGGCCTAAAATTGGATTTTCAAACAGATGCTGTCTAATTCTCATTCCTGGCTTCAGAGAACGAAGCATGGCAGAGAAAAGTAGGTTGGGTGAATTTGGACGGAACGAAACGGCGTGGCTTGCGCTAAATACATTTGCCAAGAAGGGACCGGGGATTTTCAATGCCCCTTTTTATTTTTCCCCGTCGGGCTGCGCGTGGTTGTCTCTCCAGCTGTCGGATGGATGTCCACAGAACTGGGTCAGGTGTGTGTTGTGAGTGAGTGGTCCGCGGTGGGGCTGACGTCTTCGCTCAGTCCAGCGTTGATGTCAGCGCGGACAATAATCTCATCTACAGTACATCCCCTGGCGACAAATGGAGGAACTTAGTTGGGGAAACAAGATGCGAGAGTTCGGGGTGAAATCAAGGGCGTGACTTTGTATTTAAAGTTGGTGGAGGCACTTTGCAAACAAAATAACAAAAAACATCAGCATGGTTGGTTCGCACTCTTGGATAGTGTTTGCTCTTTGAATTTTACAACCAAGGTTTGATGGCTTGGCAAAAAAAACATTTTCCAGAGTTATATCGTAGAAACTTTTCAAATTGACTGTACAAAACTCCTAAGTACAGTTTCTGACTATACTCTACCCAAAGCCCGTTTACTAAAGCTTTTGAAAAGGTTAGGAAGATGGCTCTATTTTTAGGCACTGGTCACTTATAATGAGACAAACTGCCGGAGGAGAGGCCAGCCTAATTGGAACTGAAAAAGCTACATTGCTCGCACACCAAGTGCTGGGCGGTCCGGCGAAATCATTTGGGATACTTTTCTGAAAGGTGATCATTTCCAAAAAGTGGGCACTCTCGCACCGTGAAGCGGCCCCTATGGGTTATTTAGAACAGAGATTATTTTTGGAAAAGTGAAGAGAGGTGTTGCCTTCCCGGACTTTTACAGAAGGAGTTGAGAAATCCATTTTGCTTAGTTGCGCTTCCACGGCTCCCTTTGACTCAGCAGCCAATGTACCCGAGCCAGAGTCTGTCTTCCTGTGATTTTCTATGGTTTTATGTGGGTCTATTTTTAAAGACGCTACCTGCAGTCGGAATATATTTAAGAGTAGGAGTGCTTGGTGAGCTTTTTATAAGTGTTCACAGAGAACACACTTGGAAATAGAAAGTCTTCTTACTTGCTTCCTCCAACCCAATACATAGACATTCATCCTATTTGTCAATCAAGCTATACGTTCAAGTGAAGTGTGTATACAAGTATTGTTCACAGTGCTCTGTCATTACTAAACTGCAAATACAAAGCCTGATCATAACTCTTCATTGTGTTCTTCTTGTTACAATACTCGTATAGGGTTGTACTAGATCCCTATAAGCCCCGGCACAGATCATAACAGTTCGTTAAATTCAGGCAGTGACTACTTTTTGTCAGGCAGTGTATAAATAAAAAATGCATTTTCAAAAAGTTTACAGCACATTAATAGCATGGTAATAGTATGAAAATAGCATGGTAATTTATGGAAAAGGGGCACACCTAACCGCAAACATAGTTAATAAAATATGGAAAAGGGTTGCAAATTGTATTCCCCCTCATTATCCCAAGTTAACATGCATTTCGTTTTTTTCTTCCTACTACTATCGCAGTAGATCATTTCCTAAATTGTCAACTGGACTAGGTTGTTAATAGTTACTGACGCTTTTCCTCTTTGACAAAGTCTTTGTCGGCTCTCCATCTAATCCTCCTCCTTAATATCGTCCGTTTAACTCATTCATCTAGGACTACTATGATGAACCTCAACAAGCATCTTGCCATTTTATGTACAAGCAAAACCTGTGATGTTTATTTATTTTCCTGTGGACATCAAGGCTGTGGGAACCCAGGGTGCTGAGGGCGCTGCAGCACCCACTGGTGGATAGTTTGCAAATTGCAGGCACAATTATTAAATAGTAAATATGCACAGAAAAAGTGTTTTTGGGGTAAACTTTATCCCTCAGTACCCCCTAATTAAAAGTTCTTCCCACGGCTCTGGTGGACATGGATACAGTCCGCAACGCGTCGTACAAGGGGGCGTGGCCTAGCCGAGGGGGATGAAAACCTCTTATGGGAGTCACAATTTGTCTCTCCTTTTAGCCGTTTTCTGGCAGACTTTAAGCATATTTATTACACACCAATAAAGTCAAGCCGGGTCCATGTGGATGTCCTTTAGCAGCAAATTGTTCAGTAGAAGTGAAAAACAGCACCAGTTAGCATCGCTTTGCTAACGCTAGCACGCATAGCATGAAGCTAGCATAGCTTCCTGGTTAGCATTGTCCGTTTATTTAAGTATTTATGGGCTGTTGAATCACTTTGTCCCTCTCCATGTCTCTGTATGTTTATTTAATAGAAAATATATTCATAATTCAGCATTTATTTAATGTAATGGTGGAGAAATGTTTCTCTCCTTTGTAACAAAAACTATCCTGAAAAACTATCCTCCTTAAGGTGCATACTGTCGTTGTGTCCTTGGGCAAAACACTTCACCCTCCTTGCCTCCAGTGTCTGCGAGTGTCAGTGACTGGATCCTTGCTGTAAAGCGCTTTGAGTGCCTAATGTAGGTGGAAAAGCGCTATACCATTTATCATTTACCATTTGTAACATAGATTTTTGATTTAATAATTCAACCACAGCCATCATTACCACATTATAACAAAAACATCTTTCAAACCATCAAAATTACACTGTACAAGTCATTCTCTTTCGCCCTCACATTCTCAGCGCAGTCGGATTTCCTGTGGCCTTTCCTCGCGCGTAGGTGGAGGTCGCACGCAGTAAAAGCTATATGTTTTCGGAAGTAATGTTTCCCACACTTTTGTCGAACAATATTGACGCTCATGACTTCAACGCTCAGGAAAGGGACCCCCGGGGGACCATTGAATTACGTGGTCTTTATCTGAAAAGGAAGTTTGGTAGAAAACAACTTTGTCCTCGTGACAATAAGGCTTAAACACAAGAGTGATTAGCTGGAGTTTCATGGTCAACAGCCAAAAAAATCTTTGGTCTGTGGATTAAACCAAGTCAAATCCGAAACAAAATCAAATGCCTATTGCTGTGCTTCTACGTTCTTTACGAAAGTTAAACTACCCATCTCTATATTTAACACTGAAGAAGATGACTGTTTTGTATTCCTCTCTAAATCCACCAAGCGCCAGTTCAATGACACAACAGCCCCGCATAGCAGAGACTGAAACGAAACTGAAAAAGGGAGGATGAGCGCTTTGTAAATTTGTTTAAAGACGGAGTGTGTTTTAAGTTTTATATCTCGGTTTTGTCATAGCCACAGTGGAGCAGCCGGTCTCGTGTGGGTTTAACTTCCTCTATTCTTGACTGGTTTTAAGTTGACTCTGGTTCCTGTTTCTTTGTTACTCATCTATTGCTTCAATATGGAAACACTGTGCATTTGAATACCTGTCGGATCACTTCTGCGTAGTGACTGGAGTCAAAGTAGATGTCTCCTCAAGTTCAGACAAATGCTCCAGCCACTACAATACACGTAATTTCTTTATTTTTTTTTATTTTTAAAGTTATCATTTAGTTATCATGTATTAAAATGTCCTAAAATCTATATCACATATATAAGAGAAATATCATAACGATATTTTTGAGACTGTGTTTTATTTTTAAAGCATTTTTGACTCTTAGCCGATCAACACACACGATTGATACACCGTGGCGTGGATTGTCTCAGCGGCGTACTTTCCACAGCGAGATTCCAGTATGGCAGTCTCAAGTCACCGAATGTGACAGCACAATTTTTAACCGATAATCCGACTGCTCACTCCTCCCTTTGATCAGTTCCACCTTTAGCCCCGGTGGAACTGATTGATGGTGATTGCACCTCCATATTTAGATCTAGAAATAAAGACCTTTTCCAGTTAGGAACAGGAGCTTCAGCTGCTGCTTCTACATCAGGAAAATATTAACTTTCCTACCAACCATGAAAACTATTTATAAACAGCACTGTTCAATTACTGTATTACTGACTCTGAAAGTTTTCAAATATGCACCACTGTAATATGAAACTACACAGACTGATGATGAAAACACTGTTTCTTACTCATCTCAGCTGCTACAGCTCTGTCACAGAAATAACATGCACTGGTCAAATATTCCACCAAATCAAAACCGCAGACAGCTGCATTAGTGGCACAGAGGTCTATTTGACAGCGGATCTTATGCAAATGTGAAATGCAAACAAAAGTTTGTAATTTTGTCATATACGTTCATAGATCTCCTAATAAAACTTCCAGATGTTGCTGTGGCTCCAAAAAACTACACGTCCTGCTTTATACTTAAATATATTTAGTACAAAGCTTATATTTTCACTGAATGAAATGTCATGCAGCAAAACTCAAATCATTTCACACCCGTGTGGAGATCGGCAGAGTTTGGAAACCTTTGAGTGGCAGCGCAAAGGCTTTTCGGATAGTTTTTTGCTCCTTATGGGCTGATGAAAAACATCCCGAGGTTACTCTGCTATAGGAGGCATTAAAGGATGCATATAGCTCCTTTCCTTATTACACCCTGTACTGACACATTTGGATGGTCCTTGTCAGGGCTGATGATGACGCACAACCGGGTCAACATGAGGAGAGAGAGGCTCCTAAGCTTATCTACACGTTTTAGAGGCAGCCTTTATTTGCTCAATGGCACGGTGGGTAGAGCAGCGGTCTACAAATGATGATCTGGATCACTAAAGGGAAGGAGCTTATTTACTCTAACCATTTTTAGTTACTGGTTCATTAGTTACTGGTATAATCTAAAACGTCCCTTAAATTCTACTGGTTCCTCAGTTATTTCCAACTTGTGTCCAATCGTCGTAGTGAAGAAAACATGTGCTAGTATGTAGCATTTCAACCTTACCGTTAGCCTCCACACAATATTGCAAAGAAATAATAATCATAAATTGATTAAATATAGCGAGAATAACAAAGGAAGTCTTCAGGTGAGTTAAGATCTGAATGGGCCACATTGTACTCGTATAAAAACATAAAATCATTGGTCTGTAAATACGTGCCACCTGTTTGTCACTGGTTTCATTCAAACAACACTTCCTCTCCACCTCCTCTGCTCTATCGCTCACACGCTGTGACAGGGCCGTTTCTTACTGAAGCCGGAGCAGCTAAACTCCTCTCGGACACTTTCACTCCATCACACAGGAGCAAACTGACTCTGATGACAGGCGCGCTACAAATGATGTCATCTGCCTGGTTGGTGACCCTAAAGGCACAACTACTGCCTCCTACAGAGAGGATATTACTGCTCGTGAATAACATGAGCTGCCTGCATTGTTCAGTGAAGAGTTGGCGTGCATAGACGTTTTTCTTTTCTGCTATTATGTTGGAAGCAAACGCAAATGGCTTCAATTCGGTTCAGTCATCTTGCAAATTAAGTTATAATATATGTTTCAATCTAAGCACACGATCATTTTTGGTGTATCCAATAGTGATATATTATTAGCATTTACGAGCAAGAGATAACTCTCCATCTGTCTGCTTTATATTCTCAATAAATTCAACGCCGTGCCTGTATTTTCTGACGATGCTAGGATTTGGTTGAAAGCTAGGAATTAGTTGCCACTTGACTATTTTCAACTTGACTTTATAGTAGTAGAAGCAATTGAGGACAATTTGTGGTTTATGTGCTCCACATTGTTATTCTGGATACTTTGTACGTCTTTGACGAGTTTTTGTGGAGGTTTGTGGATTTGTTTACTTTGAGAGTCCAAAATGGTCCTGAAGAAAGCAGCTTTTTAAAAGTAAACAAAATGTTAGCTTTTCAGCTAAACCCATTTGAGACCTACACATTTCTTCTTCTGAGACACTAGTCTTTAAGGTGTACAAAAGTGGTGACAATATTGAAAAACATATGATTTTGGGCTGTTGACAGGATAGTTCCAAGTTTTTGTTTATCTTTTATTTCCTTTCTTGTAAAATCGTTGCACTATGGTCAGTAGTCATCGCGTAGAAAAGTCTGAAGCAGGCTAAATGAAAAGAAAAAGTTCCTGCATTTAAATCGAAAAGTGTCAGCGCAGCGTTGTGAAGTGCTCGGCAGCAGATTAGCGCTGACGGCTCGGAACAGCGAAGTGAAACTAGATTGACTCCGGAAAGATGGACGGATGACCTTCCCCAATCGCGCTGGTGCCGAGTAAAAGTAGTTTTGTATCTGTAAATCTCACATTGTCCAAACTTTTGTTTCTTTCTTTCGTACGCGTTTCAATCCAAAATCGTAATCTCGGTCTGTATCACTGTGAGCCTTAATTGCGTGGGATAAGGCAGAGGCGAGCGCGTTTGACAGCTGCATGTTAGAGTCACTGTCTTTCGGGAGGGAAAGGGTTAATATGGCGTATATAATATATATAGCAAAAAAATTGCTGCTTTGACACCTTCTCCGTCTCCTTCCTCTGCTAAATGCTATAGTCAAGGTGTGGGCTGGGAAACAACTATCGAGGTGACAGTATACAGTATGTTTTGAGTAATAGCTGGAATCAAAGGTAATTACTTTTTTTGCTACTATATACATAAAAGCTTCAAAATGATCAAAATTATGAGAAACATGTACACATACAAACAAAATGCAGATTTTGCAGGCAGCTGAATAGAGTATTATAGATACAGTACTGTGTGTTTATATTTAGGCAAATTAATGCCACACTAGACAACCAGTAAAAAGAAAATAAAGCACATTAATTTTATTACACATGGTTTTATTGGTGACTTTTCTGTATTTAAACGGGCCAGCCTTAAAAAATTGCTGGGAGCGTGACATCACCAGCTCGTTTACCCTGCTTAACTTTAACTATAGCTAGCCAAAATGAGGTTTAAATTTGCTAGGCCCTGTTCTAAATGCTAGATTTTGATCACCCTCTAATGAAAAAGCAATATCTCTGTCTATGTTTATTTCAGGGGTGCCCAAAGTGGGGCCGGAACAATTCCGTTGGCCCGCCAGAGAGTGACCTACTAATACTAAGGCCCCGTCCCATTTCTCTCACTTGCACTGAGAAAAATCGCTATGAGTTCCCTCCACAGTAGAGTCCTCTCAATGAGGGAAGTGCAAGTGAAGCATTTCCCCTAAGAAATGGGACAACACTAGTATGCAAATTGGCTCAGAGAACGTGTTCCTTACGTCACGCTCAACATCGTCTGATTTCACCCCAGTCTAGTAGTTAGCGGTAATAAACAGTTTATCCACCTTATTCCTGGGGCGGCTCATGTAGAAACGAGGATGGGGGGAATTTCCGGTGAGATGCCGGAAGTCACACCGGGGCAAACCGGGACACACACCCGGCCGGGCAGACTCTCGCGAAGCACTCGGCATTTTTACGAACGTCAAACAGCAACTTTCAAACTATAACTTAAAAGTCCATTACATATACATCTAACTAACATATTCCAACACATTTCAGAATTTTTACAGGCTTATTTGCGTATTTATTCTTACATTTGTAATTGTCGCGTCCACCGGTAGCCGCCATCTTTATATTCCCCTGGCCGCAAGTCTGCTCCTGACCTGACTTGCTGCTGAGGGGCCTTTCCAATGGCAGATAGACACTTCTTCTTGCTCCCTTCCCGTGGCTAGGGGAAGGGCTCAAATCTAGGGCCAGGGTTTGAATTGGGACAGGGATGCAGTACACTTTTGGGCCACCAGCGTCAAATTGGGTGAGTGTTTCAGCGTTTTCCAGTTTGCTTTGATTGCAAAGGATAAAAGAATGTATGCTGAACTGACACTTTCAAAATGATCTAATGTGGCATTTTCTTTGAGTTAACAAATTAATGTTGCACTATATTGCTACAATAGTTGATTTTGTTCTACTAAAAAGTAGGCTTTTGCCATAGTTAACATTTGTTTTAATGTAGCATGTTATTTGCATAGAAATCTAATGCAAAATTGATACTGAAAAATAAAATAAAGTAACTATTATTTGCAATTATATGTGTTTCACGCTTGACATCGCCGTGTTTGGCCTGCGACCCACAGGCACTTTTTCATTTTGGCCCTCGGAGAAAAGTTTGGGCACTCCGGTTTAGTTGATCTTGTGACATAAGTCCATGTTCTGGAATGTTCTGCAGTGGGGTTTTAAAGGCCTAATGTAGTGCCGTCTTGAGCAATTTCTGTAAGTAATATGGTCATTCTGAAGTAACAGCCTCGCATTGTGGGACGTTCCAGATTGTACGTTTCTATGCCACAGTAAACAGTCAACTGATATACATAAACATGTACCAAATGTTCTCCGCCCCACGCTTGGCTGCCTGTCAATGCAAAACAACAACATATCCATTGGTGATGTCCCGCTCCCGGCAAAAAGTTTACGAGTCAGACCTTAGTTGAGGTAAGCTTGCTTCTAGTAAAGACGCAGTATAGATAGTCATACAAGGGGGCGTGGCCTCGCCGTGGGGGGAGGAAGTATGTTTTAGGAAACACAATTTTTCACTCTGGCGGAATATAATTTTTTTTATCACACACATAAAGTTGTAAATCGGGCCCATATGGATGTTTTTTCACAGCAAATTGTTCAGTAGAAAGGGAAAAAAACGGCAGTCATAGCTAGCATGATGCTAATATGAAGCATCATTCTCTGTTATTTATGTCATTATGGGCTGTTGAACCTTTTTGTTCATGTCCATGTCTTCGTATCTGTATTGGGTAGAAAACTATATTTATAATTCAGCGTTTGTTAACGTAGTTTTGAAGTAATTATAGAAAGTTTAGAATTGTCTCCTCTATATTGACTATAGCCAATATGGGCGATTCCAGAAATGCCGTCAGTATCTATTAATAGTATTTTTCATACATAAAAAACACCTCGTAATAAAACAAATGCTAGTATTTTATTCGACTTGTTGGGTGAAATGTTACGCAGTGTGGCTTAAAGCACAATTTTTGGCTACTCTGACCATTCATGGCAAACAAAGAGGTCATGACATCAGGAGAAGGGTTTTCTCATAATTCACTATCCAAAAATACTCAGTGAGAGACACTGAAATTCCCCTTAACTGGAGCAAAGTGAAACACCTCCCCACATCCTGTCTGGTATCTCCACTTTTCACTCATTTTCTTTCCCCTTTTCTTCAGAGGCCTGATATTTAAGCTGTAGTAACAGCACCACAAAGTCTAGGAACACAGTGGGCAGATACTGATCTGACGGACAGGAATGACTGGGTTTAGCTCAAGGGAGTCTTATCTGGGCAAAAATGAAAACAACCTGTATTTTAGGAGGGAGGAATACGTGAAAACAGACCAGTGAGTAAAAAGTAATCTAACACAGACAAAATACATTTATTTCTTTGTGATGTTCATTATTGGACTTCCTTATTGGATGTCGGCACAGAATGTGAAATATGAAATAGCTAGAATTTCCATAGCTGTTGCTGCGCAAATATGCTGTACCAATGGGCCATGAGAAAGTTCTCAGTTGTATATTTCCTATGTCTCTAATGTTTTGAACTTATTATTTTAATAGAATAGAAAAAACTTTGTCTACCATACACAATGATTGCAGAAATGTTTTGACTTTGCCTTGCTCATACATTCCCAGTGCATTTACGTTGATCAACTTTTCTTAAAAAACAAAACAAAGAAAAAATAAATAGTTTTAGCCTGATCATCACGGTTGCTGATGTTTTTATTTTATTTTTAATATCAAAATTCAGGACAACTATGCCTTTGATTTGAGGTGTTTTTTCAAGATGCGTATAACATTATAGTTATACTACAAGAAAAGGCTACTGCGTCCAAAGCTTGAATAATAAATAAACTGAAGCTACTAACGTAGTTTACCACCACCGAGTATGGAGTGAATGTGAAACGCTCTCATGTAAAGCGCTTTGTGACCATGTCTGTGAAAGGCGCTATATTCAAGATTCAAGAGATTCAACACATCTGTTCTGAGCAGTTCTGGGCGCAAAGTGTATTTAACACGGTGCCATCATTTTGCTAGCATGCCATTAGCTGAAAGTGAAAGATGCTCCAGGTCAAGGTCAAACCCTTACGGTCTTATATGTACATAGACATAAAATAATAATGACAAAAATAATGTTTTTAATGCGAGACACGGCAGGGGAAAATATAATTTTTTCATGCAGTGGTCAATGTTAAGATTTTAGCTAGTTTTCTCCCTTAACATCTTATTTATGTCGGAGAACAAAAAAGCCCAAACGGACCCGCGCTTATTCATTCACAAATATTGGCCTGTTTGGTATCCACGTGGTGAAGCTGTAATCCAAATCCAAATGCGGTCGTTTTCTTTCTGAGAAAAAGCCGTGACCATAGTTGGATATAAGACATCCAAAAAAATCTGAAAAAAATCTTTGTAACTAATATATCAGAGAACTTACCAAACCATTTCCCCATTTGTTTATATCAATAATCTACAGCAAACATTTCTAACGGATAGCTCTATACACATTTCTCACCTTAGGGTCCATTTAACAGTGCAACCCTTGTATAGTACCTCAGTATTGTCTTGTCTCCCGACTTGTGAGTGACGAATCGATCAACACCCCAGGCAGTAGCACACCTACACCGCTATGCTTTTAGAACCATGGGGGCGTTTACGTGGACTTCCGCTGAATATTGGATGCGGTTACATAATGGCGAGATTGTCGGCGATATGTCCAGTTTTTCTAAGGATAGGCCGACGCGTTCCTTAGCAACCGCCGCACAGCAGGAGAGGTAGGTGAGTAGGTGCCAACGGGAAGCGGCCAAACTCTTTATAATCGCCGCAACAAAATGCCCGCTCCGGCACTGCTCTCATGACTCTCGAGCTATTTTGGGGAAGAGTCAATTATTTTTCAAGCGCTTGGACACCTCGCGATTAGATTATTAGCCAAAAAGGGGATCCAATAGGGGAATTTTTGGTTTATGAAAAGACACTTGACTAAAATAAAATTGCTTCCTTATAATGTAACACCATCCAGCTTGCCAAATAAATCTATTATTTCTTAAAACAAAGGTCTCTTTCAATCCAGGGTCTATACATAAGTGTTGTACAATTCAAAGTGATTTTTGGATAAGTGTAACCCGACTGTCGCTACAAAGAATTTCAGTAGAAAATGTGCCAACAAATATTAAACAGCTCATTAATGAAAATATGCCGGGTTACGCATATTCTGCACAGGTTATGTTTTGAATGATATAAAATTATATTAGTTGTACTCACAGCACAATAATGAGTTGATAAAGACGATACTGACATAAATATTAATTTTAAATGAGTGCCACAAATTAGAAACAATGATATAGTATGCCTATTCTAAACAAGGAAACATACGTATGTAAAACTTGCTTAATTTATAGCACAATACTGGACCTTCCATGTCTGATAATAGAAGCAGCAAGTTTATATTTATAAGTTTGTCTTTTAAGCATTCATTTATATAACGTTTGATATTGTTAAATCACTTAATAGCGTAATAACAAGTTGATTTATATGCATTTTTTAATGGACTTAAATGCATTGACCTGCAAATTACTAGTATTGGCATAGATTCAAATTACCCTAAAAGTTATCGCATTGATCCCAAAAACCCACAGCAATCATTCACATTGTGCCCATTAAAAGCATTTAATTCATAACAACAAGGAACAAATGATCAAATTAAAAGATTGGTGACTAGTTGTTATTGGCAGTGATGGGTATTTGTAATTATTGAAGAAAAGGTTAGTGTTTTCTTTCCTTGCCTTTGGATCAGCAGAATATTGCGATGTTAATATTGCTGATTGTATAGTCACTGGAATAGGACAAAATAACTATGTGTTATTCTTGAATATGCTTTGTAAATGAATGTATCAATCTCTTAAAGAGCTACTAAACACCCCTTCCAGAGCTTACTCCACCCACTCCCAAAATTAAAAAAACTCAGCGAAAGAGGCGTGGCGGGAGGCTTTAGGGGGACGCGGGGAGTGTATGAGCGGCCTCTGCTCGGTTGACAGTCTCAGACCGAGGGCCAGAGTGACCAGGACTGACTGACTCCCGTTATGCCGCATTTAGACGATGTGGCGCCACTTTCACGGACTCTCGAGCCTGTCGTCCCGGCTACATGCCGAGCACACGCAGTGGACATTTGGCGCTCGTATCTCCCCGTTCCCCCTCCTGGCTTTAGCGGACACTCAGTCACACACTGCCCCGCTCTGAGCCCCGAAAGCAGCCCGGGATGGCTAACCGCTGCCCCGGTGTCTGTGAGCTCTCCCTGGGGGAGACTACAGTAAAAAGCTCTCAGCCCCATCTCATAAGCACTGACAGCCCTGATTATCTCTGTCTGCCCGATACAGCAATATCATGTCTGTAGTTTCAACGTGAAAACATCCAGCCATGTCACTAAATAAGTGAATCTGGGAATTTTGGGGTTACGTTTGTCTTTATTTCGTAGGAGAGGTCAGGGATGTGAGTGTTGTGGTTCACACACAGAGCGGAGCCCGTTGATCAAATCCCCGTCTCGGGTCTTCTCTCCTCATCCTCCTGCTCCCTGGCTGCTCTGTGACCGGCATGTTGTGCTCACGTCACAAAACAGCTACTGAACTACCTGACTAAAGTAACTACACTGGAAACGCTGCTAAAGAACTAACTAAATACTATGCTAAAAAATTGCTAACCTGAAAATCGATTTAAAACGCTCACTCGCTATTCCAACTCCAACTCGCTAGGGGGGCGTGTGCGAGACTTGGCTTTTATACCCGAGCAGCAGAGCGACGGACGTCACACAGCTGGCAGAGCGAATGGGGAGGACAGGCACGAAATTCAAATGTAGTGCAGCCAAAAATGTAGAGGGCGCTACACAGACGGTTTTAGGCTCAAAAGTGAGATTTTATCTAATTTGCACTAAAATGTCAAAAACTTGACCAGGACATGTAGAGAGCACTATAAGAAACATATGTATGCAGTTTATAAGCTAAAAAAAGTTGATTTGGTGCTTAGTTGTCCTTTAAGTACAAAAGGGGGGTATGTGCTAACAAGCTTAAACTTCTGCCTACTCCTTTTGAGAATCATATCCACGTTATTTATTTGTTATTTACTTATTCACCTATGCATGTATCCAGGGGTGCCGCCAGAAATTCTGGGCCCTATGGAAACAAACATTTCTGGGCCCCCTACATTTTTTACAGATAAAATGTAACCCAATAAACATGCCCTGTATACTTTAAAAAAGATACTTAGCACATTGCATAGTTAAAATGTCTGATGAGTAAAAGCCTACAAAAACAAGAAAAAGCTATGGAAATATGTACTTGTTTACATAAAAAGGAGAATATTTATTATCTCAATTGCAATTGCAAACACAACAGAACATAATGTACGCATATTGACATATACTTTACGTGAACAAGCTTTAACTGGGTCCAACTGCTCAATCAGGAAACATCAGCTACAACTAACCCATAATTAAATCAGTCCAAGACTAAAACTAGGCCAAGGGCTCAAAATCAAGACACACCAGGAGTAATGCCAGGCCTAAACCAGTCCAGGACTAAACAAGTACTGAACCAGACATAAACTGTTTGTTATCCAGGTATAACAAAGTTATGTTCAACATCACTTTATAATGGCCCAGCGGCGTGCCTTTCTGCTGGCAAAATCATGTATCAAATCATCAAAGTTCAGCTTTCTTGCCAGTTTGCTTTCAATGGATAGTATGGCAAGGTGACAAAGTCTGTCCTGCAACATAGCAGACCTAAGATAATTTTTAATCAGTTTCAGCTTACTGAATGCTCTCTCGCCACCAGCAACGGTCACAGGCAATGTGCAAAATATTCGCAAAACTATGCAGACCTGCCCAAAAATACTCTGCAGCTGCATCTTGTAAATGCTGTTGAGCAGATCAATTGGTGACAGACACCCTGGGAAAGTGGCCCTATATACAGAATTGAGGTGTCTGACTTCATCTTCAAATTCACAAGTCAGATCAGTGTTGTATTTTGAAATCAATGGCTGGCATACAGAATGGATTTGATCATCACGTAACTGGCCCTCACTTCACAGAACACACGGCAAACTGTTTTTTGTAATTTTTGAAGCGTGTAGATTACTTTTTGTTTAGTAAAGTTATCATCATGTGGAGAACACAGTAGATAAGACGTGCTTAGAGCTTTCAATCTTCGTGAAGTTTTGCGCTCAGGCTCACCTTGTTTGGCTGAGACGGGGACGGGGGGCGCGGGGGAAGGAAGACGTGGGTGTGCAGCGGCCGCTGAATCTGTGTCTACGAGACATGATAACCCGGAGACAGCAGAGATGTTATTATTGTTGGATGTAAATCATAATTCAGTAATTATTTTACTAAGATAGCTAGATAAAAGCAGGTCATGTAGCAACAAAAATAAGTAAGTGAAAGTTTTGGAAATACAGGAATAGGGCAAGCTACCTTTGTTTTTGAAAAACTGTGTGACATACTGTCGACTTCGGCGTTCTCAGTCTTCTCTTTCCTTCTTTTCTTTCCGTTTTTGATGCCCTGACTTTTGATGTGACATGCCTGCGTGTGTCACTATCTGCACTGCATCATAACAAATGCAATAAGCAAGAGACGCTACGCTAGCGAGCGTAGCTCGGACAGCGCAGGTGGAATGAACCATTGTGAGGGGGAGGGGTGTGACTTAAACAGTAAATACATTATTTGTTTGTTAAATATTAAATCTATGGTCAAAACGGACAAAATACACATTAAGTGAATGAGGGGCCCTAGCACATTACACGTATGTATAAAAAAGAGAAAAGAAATAAGAAAAGAAAAAGAGGGTCTGCTCTTCTGGGCCCTTCATCAGCCTGGGCCCTTAGAATCGTCCTAACCTTCCACCCCTTTACGGCGCCTATGCATGTATCTCTCTTTGGCTTTGATTACTGTGCTGAACTCTGTTTATATGTAGAACTCAAATGCTCAAATAAAAGAGATGAATTGAATTGAATTGAACATTCAAGTTGTCTGAAAATATCTCTCTTAAGACTGCAGTAGAGATTTTCGAATACCATCGACTGGACTGGGCTGGGTTTGAATAGACCTCTAGTTTGTGTACAAGTTCTACATTCTGAGCAAGAAGATGCTTCTGAAGATACAGTAGAATGGAAATGTGCTCAACTCAACCAACCCAGTCCAGTCGACAGCGTTTGAAAATCTCTACCACAATGGGTAACTCCTGGATGACTGAGAGCCTACATAAGCACTCCACCTTTAAACTTTTTTTTTTTTTTAGCATTTGCTGCAACTCTGTAACTGCACTCGGATCATGTTGACGATGCTTTATAGGTTAGTGGAAAATCTGAGAAGGGCCTACAGATCACTTTTGTGGTTCCAGAATGTTATGGGCTGTTTTTATGTTAATATAACATGTAGAGGACATATTTAATGAATGTCACTCACCATTGTTTTTTTACTGAAGAAGATAATGAGTATGGTTACCGAAATGTCAAATGTTTGTTTGTCATAAAATTAATTATCTTCAATACACTACAAGATTTTTGCATGACATTTGCTCTGTATGTGTAGTTTGACATTATATCACATAATTATATCATTATATCTTGGCCTTGCATATTTCAAAATAAACAAATATGTGACTTTCTCCATTGAGGAAACAATGATGTAACTGAATATTCTGTAAATTGTAATATTTTCAAAATTAGAAAAGATGTTCACATAAACTTTACACTGTAGACTTTATCAACCTAATGCAGTGTGCACATTTTTTTTATTTCACCTTTATAAGTTCATGTGTTAAGAATTTATATGAACTTGAATGTTAAAGCAGTACTAAGTAAACTTGTTTACCTTAATAAATCCTTTCCGTAGTCCCTCTGGGGGTAATAAAGTGTTGATGGGATGACAGGGGGGTCTTTCATCTCCCCCTGGTGTCTCTGGCCAGAAAAACACCCTTGCAACTTTGCCTGCACCTTGTCGGAGGCGCAATACACACTAATGGAATCACGAAGAAGAAGCTAACATGCTAACGGGCAAAGCTAACTGCGTGCTAGCGCCACTTTAACAGTATTTACAGCCAAGTTTGAGTGAGAAAAATGATCTCCATTGTGTAATTGGATGTACGATATCCTTCTCTCCCTTTGTCTTTTCTGTCAGTGTAGTATTTACTCTCACGGACAATTAATGAGCAAAAAAACGCAACATGCTACGACACCTGCAGTGGCGCTTATGGCCTCTAGGGGCATGAGTTACTTAGTACTGCTTCAACCGAAATGGCTCATTTTCATTCATACACAATGAAATATTATCAAATAAAACTATAAGATTTTTCACTGTATGCGCCTTTTGACATGGTATCAAATTATATGTGTGTGTGTGTGTGTGTGTGTCTGTTTACCTGCAGTTACGGGGACCACGTGCAGCATTTCAAGGTGCTCCAGGATCGCTGCTGTCAGTACTACGTGTGGGACGAGCTCTTCTCCTCTCTCAACGAACTGGTGGAGTTTTACCATAGCAACAGCATCGCCAAGGAGCGGACTGTGTTTCTGCGGGATCCCGAACACTTCGCCAGGGTGAGCATTCATCCAGCCACTTCTCATCGTCTACCCTGCGAAAACCTAAACATCCTCAGTTTTCAAATAGGTTTTTCGGAAGTTCTCAAAACTTGCAAAGGCCATAAGTGACATTTCGGCTGATAGGAGCGCGATACCTAAATGTCAAAATAAAGGTTATGATGTGATATATTCCCTGCCAATCAATTCCCACAATGGTGTTTTATGAATCATAATGATACGTTTGTTGACTTTATTTACAAAATACTAAAGTTAAACCTTATTTTGGCATGATTTGTTTAGAAAAGCCAATTAAAAGTGGCGTGAAGTTACCAGAATGCTACTGACGCCCTTTGGAGAAAAAAAAAGTCATCAATCAAAGCTTTCCTTCAGACTAAATTAACGACTCGGGACACATTTTCCCCGCCATCACAGAATCTGTTTCATTCAAAGCATCTTTTACCAAACCTGACAAGCCCTCCGCATGTTCATATTTCATTCCGCCGCGACTTGAAAGCCCAAACATTCCCTCCCCCCCCCTTTTTTTTTTTGCGACAGGATTTGACAGCTGGCAGGCCGTCCGTATTTTGCCGAAAATTCCTCGAGCGGTTCTTTTCGCTGCATGTTTTTTTCGTTGAATTGAAGGCAATGGAAGATCACAGGCCAGTCTGCACTTCATAACCCGACCTGTCGCGTCACGAGCAAGAGAAAGACGAGTGCTGTACACACACAATCATTGATACTTTTTTTATTGACTCTATTTATTTATATTCAGGCAGAGTGGGCACCTTTTGATCGCAAGCTTTATCCGTGCCACGTTAGATTCAGCTCATAATATTTGTATCCTTGGACACGTCACTTCACCCAAACTGCCTTTGAAAATGTCGCAGCGGCTACAGTAATATTTTACTATACCGCCCAGTGTGGAGGGTGAATGAATAGCAGAAGACCAGCATAAATAAGTGAAATGGCTCAAAAAATTCTCGATTTTGAGTAGGTTTGGATTTTAAAGTTTGCCAATAGAACAAAATAAGAAAAATAACGCTTGAATAGTGACCCAAAAAAATGTATGGCTGGGACAAAATATTGTTTTGCAAATACACTACCACTCAAAAGTTTGGGGTCACTCAAAATGTCCTTATTTATTTTAGCGCATCGTGTTTGAGGGAAATTGACGATTAGAAAACTCTTCTCTGCAATTATGCTAGCACTGCTCAAAACTGTTGAGCTGATTAGAGAAGCTATAGAACTGGCCTGGGTGACCCCAAACCTTTGAGCGGTAGTGTACGTCGCAATACCTCTTTGTTGCGATATCGTATCGAAAACTGTATATCGCAATATTTTAAATACTCAACACAGTTATAGAAAAAAAAATATATACAAATGTTTTGGACTTAAAGATAGTTTTGTTAAGTACAGAATTGGTGCTGATTGGTTTAAAAAATGTATACATATATATATATATATATTTTTAATGCATTCCATTTGCGCTTTTCAAAAATGCTTTATTCAATATCAGACTGATTTATACTTAATTTATTAATTTTGGAAACTCAACTTGCGCCTCTTATTAAAGGTGCATTATGCAACTTTTTATGCGAAAAAAGTTAATATTTGTGCGTATTTGACCTTGTAGTGACACAGCGGCTTTACTTTGGCCTCTACAACGTTCCAGGATCAATTGTTTTGTAGGTTTTCTGATGAGAGGCTCCGTCGGCAGTGAAAACCAAACAATTGATCCTGGAGTGTCCAAGAGACCAGTGTGATGGAAAGTAAAGGCGCCATGCTGACCACTCATACAGCGGCTGGGTCACTACAATATCGCAATTTGGTTTAATGAAAATGTGTTGTTTCGCAACATATATCGTATTGTGCCCCCAGTATTGTGATATGTATCGGATCGAGACAAAAGTGTATCGTCCCAGCCCTGGGACGATACACTCAGAGAATGCCACTTTTAAGAAAGGTTTCTTGGTATTGGTAAATATCGAATATCGCAGATGCTCAAACCCCAGTATCGGTAGGAATAAGAGCTGAATCGGTGCATATCATTCTAAACAGTTAGATCACAAGTCACATGTTTTTCAAAGATTGTATACATTATAGAATAAGAAAAACGTGTACATTAAGAATTTAAGTGCTAATTATTTTAGTTAAATCCATCTTACTTTTAACAATACTTTTAGACACTGGACAATCATTCAAAAACTTGCTCCTTTTCTGCTTTTAAAATCATCATGTAATGTATACTACAAAACATCCATTTTACACAATGACGACAGTAGCCGTCACGCTAATTTGTCGTTTCAAAGGCTTCAGTGTCCGTTGTTGACAACAAAGGGCATCAGTCGCCTAATCTGAGCGCTCTTCTTGAAACTGAACATGAAAGCACTGGGGGAAAAAAGCATCACTAAAGTGTCTCAAAGTACAATATCGTGTTAAAATAAAACAAAGATAAATGCTTTCGAATTCAACCAGAATACAAATCATTAAAAACTATACTGGAGAAAGCACAATGTAATTATAGATCGGTTCCTGTCTCAAATATAACACACTTTTCCCAGTTGCCCAGACCCAGTGAGGTCGTGCTGTAAATTGAATGTGATATATTATACTCATTAATTAATACTTGATTAATCTATTCTTAATCTATTCTTGATTAAACACTCCATTTTCAATTCTTGGCAAGAATATCAGAAACAATTCCTGTATTTATTGTAGCCAACAATCAAGTCTTTCAGCTAAAATCTTCAAGTACAAGGAAAAATTATATTTTAGAATAATTTCTGTCGGACATTTCCCTAAAAAATATTCAGTAGAGCTATATTCATGAGTTTCAGTCACATGTCTTTTCCCCGTCATTTTATACCATTGGGGATTTTTGAAAGAGGCTGTTTTGAATTATTTATTACTCTATGGCAAAAGTACAAATTTTACATCACCCAAGACCCACAGACCTTACCTTCCAGCTGACATTTTGACATCTTCATATTCCACGTTGAAAACAACTCATTGTGTTGTTTTATCTACCACCTAAAAGAAACCTTGTTACGACACACTGCTGGCGAGAGCTATTTTTAGCCTCTTCTTTGCAACTTTCAAAACCGGATGAAACACTACAGCTATCTTGTCTTGTGGCGTTTGGATTGTCAGTGTACATTTCCTCCACGCTGCATCCGCTCACTTATGCACACGTTTGGTTTTATTTCGAGTGTGTGAGGTTAATCGGCAGCGTATATCTCGTCTGTCTGGGAGGGGCAGGTAAAACCCTCCCGCCGGCTGTGAGCGCGTTTCAATCGTGACTTGACTATGTGTTCGCACCAGTTTCAGGCCCGACACACGTGCGGGTTCCTCTCACATGTCAAAGTCAAACTTGTCAATTTAACCACCGCCAAACATCTGGAAGCTCCACACGTGTAACGTTTCGCGCTGTTTTAGACACTGAGGTCATGATTTCGGATGGAGGGCAGGGGTCTATGGATGTGACCCATTGTTCATGGAAAAAAATGACCAAACAGAAAATCCCCAAATGTCGAACCTTATCAATTATGTTAATTTGCCTTCTTAAAGTTTACCTTTTTTTGTGTGTGCTCATTTTAATGCAATAATGCCTGTGCTGAGTATAAATTATAGTCTCTCAGCAGTGAAGTGGCAATTTAAAGAAGAACGGTTGAAAGAAAAGAAGAAAAAAAAAAGAGTACAAATATAATGTTCTAGTGACACAGAGAGAGAGAAGCTCCATAGAAGTCTGACTCATTCATTTTCTGGTATGTTATAGTTATTGAAATTCCACTTCTTCGTATTTCACTTCCTGTGGCCAAGGATCTATAAAATACATCACATAAAATGTAAAATCCAACCACGTCAGCCAAATTCATCTGCACTCGAGTGAGTGTAAACAATGGATAATGAAATGGTACTAAAAGTAAGAAAACGTTTTATACAATGCAATACTTTCTACTCCACTACATTGTCGTATCTGTACTGTAATGAAATCAAGTACGTTGACCACCCCTGCCTCTTCCTCAGTATTAAACTCGTGAATGTCAAGAACAAATAAACACTGAACATGCCACTTTACGAAGCGTAATTCTACAGGAAGTCACGTTTACAAAAAGTCACAGAAAACAGCGGCGCCACATGAGACGAAACTAAATAAAATAAAGATAACCAGACGCATATTAATGGTTACTGAAATATTAAACCACTTTAGGCGAGACTGTCATTGGCATTACGCGGGAATATTCCTAATTACGTCACGTCCCTGATGCATGATTCAATAGGATTAAAAGCGAGTGACACAGATTCAGGTCACAGCTACCCAAACAGTCACTGGGTCTACGTCTAGCTGTGTTTCGCTCACATCAGGAAACGTTGCTTTGTGTCGTGTTAGTGATTTGTTTTTTTATTCACAAAGCTGGATGACAGATTGATGTCGGTGTGTGGGCTTTCCGGTGTCATGGCGATACCGTCTGCTTGCTTGTACTAGAGTGCGCTTTAGAGTGGCAAGGAGATAATGTTACATAAAGGAGCAAAGTTTTAGGTGGGCGCGCGTTAGTCTCCCGTGTCCAAAACGCGAGCTATTTTGAAAAGCGCGTCGGTGTCTGGCAGAGTCTCCGTGGCATGCTTTTAGTTTCATAATGCTCATTGCTCAAATCTGGAGCAGGTGCAGGTGAGGTATTTTGCTCACGGGCGTCACATCGGTAGTTAGACACAAGAAAACGTCGGGTCTCTCCCGGGAGCGTGACAAACCGGCTGGCCTGAATACGAAAACTCTCACTGAGTGAACAACCCTGAAAGACAAAAACAAAAAATAAATAAAAATAACGGTTAACTTCCAATCCCAGCTCGCAGCGGATCAAATGTACATGTAAAAAGTGGGTTCATACCGTTTTAAATGAATTCTACTTATCTACATAGCAGTCGGATACTAAAATCTTGCTTTTCTTTGAATTTTACTGTTAGGGATTTCATTATTATTATTATTATTATTATTATATATTTTTTAAATGTTATCGTTTAAATTAAAGCAGTACTAGGTAACTTGTTTACCTTAATAAATCCTTTTCGCAGTCCCTTTGGAGGTAACACAAGTTTTAAAGGGATGATTGGAGGGTCTTTCATCTCCCCCTGGTGCTTTTGGCCAGAAAACCACCCTTGCAACTTTCCCTGCACCGGGTCGGAGGCACAATACACACTAATAGAATCACGAAGAAGAAGCTAACCGACTAATGGGCAAAGCTAACTGCGGGATAGCGCCACTTAAACAGTTTTTATAGCCAAGCAGTGGCGGCTGGTCTATTATGGGTGGTGGGACGCCGCTCCCACTATCAATTTTTGCAAATAAAATAATAATAATTAAAAAAGTTTTAAGTATGGCAAAGTCATGACTTTCCTCTGTACAGGTGTTTTATACACTGGAGGGAGGGGGAGCGGAGGAAACGGAGCGTGTAATTTTGTCTGCCAGCTTCATCGTGTGCCGTAAAAGCATAATAAATGTGTGCCGCCATTTGTTACGACCCAGCCCTGCTAAGTTGAAAGTGAAGTAACAAAACCAAGATGTAAAATGATAAAACTAAAGTTATAATTTATTTTAAAAGGAATGCAAAGGTAAATTGAACAAAGGTTGCAAAAAGGTTCAAAACAAAGCTCAAATACAATAAAACACAACTAATAACTAAACAAAGTACAAAAACCAGTCTCTAAGTCACAAGGACTTCGAGTGTCTCTATAAAATTCCTTACAGGAACACACACAAAGAGACACAGAGCATGCTGTTCACATCAACTCCCAGCAGCCCTGAATGGCAGGGTGGCAGGTCCTTTAAAGGTGTGGTAACTCAGGTGGAATCCCAGGGTTGGCCAGACTCTGGGGCGGTGCACCAATCACAGGCGAGGAAAGCAGGATGACCATTAGCCAATCAGGAGCCAGGCTCAGAGACAGTCCACCAATGGCTGAAGAGGACATCCACAGACACATTTAAACACAAAAACAAACAAGGGTTCAGCACACAAGATGACACCACACAGGGATATGGCCAAAATGGAGGAGCTGGAGGCCCGGGGCCGTAACACCCTTGCTATGTAACCAATGGCGCTCTAATATGGTATAAAAACGTCACTACATATCATTAATTCAACCAATCAGATGTGCAATAATAAATCTTAATCTTAATAGGTGAAAGGCGAGGAAGCATCTACTGTAAACAAACGCGAGTAGCTTGTTGTTGGGAGCAGCTCTGAGCTCACGGACGATCGGAGGAAAAACTTCTCATTTGAGAGACCGGAGAAGCTTCGTGTTGTTGCCTGAGAGGAGGTGAAAGGATTTTGTCTAACTCATGGACTTTCTTCAGTCAGAGGTCACGTCTAAACTGACTTTTCTGGAGGTAGAATTACGATGCTAACTAGCTCGTCTGCTTTAGCTACTGCTTGTTTATTTCACACTTTGGGACAACCCTCGCTGACTTGGACAGTTATGTCCCAGGACGTGGACATTTGATGGAGAGAAGATTCAGGACCGTGAGGAGCTACGACAGGAGAGGGGAACTCATTTATTCATTCATTGAGTCAAACATAGATGGAGCTCCAGGTGCTGCGGAGGAGGACTCTCGTCAAAACGTAAGCTGCACATTATTTCTGACCGGATCATTTGTCTGACGGTTTATACAGGTTTAAACCTGTGGCTCTGAGGCTCATAATGGAACCATAGCAGGTCTGGGTCTAATACTGTCCATGAAATCAAAGAGGAAACATCTCCTGCCTTTGTTCTGTTGGTACAAAACACAAATCAGTGGTGCAAAACAAAAATATGTATAGTGACTATCTTTACAATTTCATTTCATTTAGTCATAAAAAAGATTTTCCAAAAGCATAAATTCATTCCATGCTTCTTTAGTTTTTAGTTAACAATAAGTTTAGTTTTGATTATATTCTGCATAAAATAATAATATTAAATGCCCCAAAGATAACTTTCTTTTTGAAGTTAAAAGCAATGTTTATAAGTATATTTTAAAATATAATTGAAGGTAGGTAGAGGCAACAGCCCCCCCTGGTTTTCACATCAGCAGCCGCCACTGTAGCCAAGTAGTGCAGATGGAAACTAGCTCAAGCTAAATCTGGTGCTGCCTGTTTTTTGCACATTGCCCCTGTTGAAATAAACTAATAAACTAAACTAATAAAATAAACTCTAAGTTTGAGTGAAAAAAGTATTTCCTTTGTGTAATTGGATGTACAATATCCCTCTCTCCCTTTGTCGTTTCTGTCAGCTTAGTATTTACTCTCACGGACAATTAATGAGTAAACGCAACATGCTACGACATCTGCAGTGGCGCTTAAGGCCTCTAGGGGCATGAGTTACTTAGTACTGCTTTAAAGTGTCTGCATGGAAAATATACTTAAAGGCACTATACCAGATTTTTTTTTATTTTTTACTAGTAATGGAATGAAATTTGTTTTGTCCTCCTTTCGTGTATTGCAAACTCTGACATTTCTGGGAAAAACATTGTGCATCTAACTATAAAGCATTTGTATCAATTTAATTAACTTGCGGACTAACTAAATATATATATATATATATATATATATATATAAAGTCAGGTATAGGGCCTTTAATTAACCTCTTAAACCCCCACCTGAACCAAGCAAATTTTTCTCCACTTTGGCATTGCCCAAATCTAAAAGCTTCTTGTGTCAAAAGAGCGACAAAAAACGTGACGAAAAAGTGCAGAGAAAAATGTGACCAAAAGAAGTGACGAAAAAGCAATGAAAACGTGATGAAAACCCGACAAAAAAGCCATGGAGAAAAAAATATCCAAAATGTGACGAAAACACAGGGAAAAGGATCAATTTAGATTAGTTTTCAAATTAGGCGTTACACTTGTCTATAGGCTGTAACCTTTTCGATTTGGGTAAAGCTGAACTGGAGAAAATGCACTGGGTTAAGGCGGGGGTTAAGAGATTAAGTAAAGTAAAGGGGAACTACATATAATGAAAACAAGATAGACTCAACCGTTTTACCGCGCTAACTTCCTGAGAAGCTTTAAAAAGCCGATTTTAGAGGAATAGTTCTGGGTCCCCTATATGTCGCACGTCAACAGTAGAAGAAGAAACGAGCAAACTGCATGAGCAAAGTGCAATACAACTCCAGGTGTGTTTTTGACCAGGGAACAATGCTATTAATTGGTTAAAAGCTCAAAAAAGTAAATTTTGTAGTTTAGGTCTTTAGAAATTCAGTCCATTCCATATGATTTAGAAAAGTTCAATTCCTAGATCAGTGTAAATGTTTAAAGGGTAATAATTTGAACTTCCTCAACATCAGACTAGATAAAAAAAATAATAATAGGTATAAATAGAGGGGAATGAATACTTTGTGAATCCGCTGCATGCAAAATAAGAGAAATTCTTCAACTGTGCAAATGCAGCCCCCGACACACCACCGGTCTCACGTTTGCCGTTTGATTAGCATAAAATTACATATCTATAATGATCCGTAATATCATGTTTACGCTCTGTGATTTCATTGTGCGATATTCTGGCTCTAATTGCATTCGGCGGCAGCGTTAAGTGGGCAATTTTATTTAGTGGCAGAATCAGAGCCGGATTAGGAGGGCTTCTTTCAGTTTGGATATCTTACTTTTGTCGAAATTATTGTCAAATAGAAGAATGAAAGCCGCAGAAGTCTGAAAGTGCTGTCTGAAAATGCATCCAAGGACCTTGGATGTAAAATAGGGCTACACTACATGATTTAGAATGAAATACCGATTACCTTTTACATATCACCTATTATTATGTTACGATTTTTCTGAAAAGGACCGCGTTTGCGATTAAATGTGACAATATTCAAATATTTACATCAATATTCAGTTTAAAGTGTGTACTTTTTAATCTCTTAACCCCTGCCTTAACCAAGTGCATATTCTCCAGTTCAGCTTTACCCAAATCTAAAAGCTTACTGACAGAAAACTGGAAAAAATGTGCTCAGTTCAGGTGGGAGTTAAGAGGTTAAACACATCCAGTCGCGCTAACACCAAGATAAGACTTTTTTTTTTTTAAACGGCTCAACTACTGTAAGAATCGAAGCATTTCAGCACATGCTCGCTGAGGTCCCCACGACAGGTTCAGCAGGTTTTACTGAGACCCTATTGAGATCATTTGTCATCATTTTGCAAAATCTCCTTCATGCGTGTCTCGCAAAGCCATTCTTTTGACATTGACTGCATTATCACAACGCTATAACAGTGAGTTCTCATTACTTATAATAACTGCAATTCTATAGCTGAATAATAATCATAATTTTGCCCAATTACTGCAATTACAAGCTATTACACTGCAGTGATTACTTTGATTATGTCATTTGCCAAACTGATGCTTTTCTCGTAGTTTATTTACTCGAGTCTTGCACAACGCCCGATTGCACTGCTCACCTTCCCCATTACATGTAAAATACGTTCAGTCTTTTGTGCTTTCAACAAAATCATTGTAGCGCACTCTGTTGGAGCCATTTAGCCCTATGTTCTGTTTGATCCTCCTGCCACTGCGTGGCGCTCTGTGGGGGCGCTTATGTAATTACCTGACCTATATAACGGGGGGAGGAGGGGGCACTCAGGGGTTGCAGTGTGGAGGCATACATCTTTTGACCATGTCTACGTATCTAGGAAGTCTGAAACCTGTGTATGTATTGAAAGCATTGAGGTATGCAAATAAACCTTTTGGAACACCGTATTTCACGACTATTTGTGGAGGAAGATACGCGTCCGAGACGCCTTAAACACTGCAGCCAGAGCGGACGTTTACACACACACACACTCCATACCTTACAATAGCATGTAGAGCAACAAACAACACAGCCATGGCCTAAAGACACACACACACACACACGCACAAAGGCCCAGCCCCTGAAGAAAGAGAGTTAATGACCTCCTGTTGACAATGATGACCTATGGCATTCTGCTCTATGGGTGCTCTACTTGCACCAGAGCCATTATTCTCAAACGAAACCAAATAAATTGTTGATGTTAAAGCCACACTGCAGAACATTCTAGATTTGGTATTAAAGCTCAAAATGTTATCAAAAAGATAAGCAAAATAAAGGAGCCCATGGAATCTATAATGTTGGGCTTCTTGAAGTTAAAGGAAAAGCAGCGACATCTCCTGGAAACCAGCTGGTGATATTAACGGGCTAGGTCTGAGCAGAGGTACTTGTCTCATCACCCATAACACACCCTTTATAAAATGAATGCTAGTGCTCTATTCTTTTTAATTGGTTAAAATGTTACGCAGTGTGGCTTTAAAATGTACTTTACTTTTAAAATTTACTTTTTATGTGTTGACATTTCAGTGACCCAGCGGATGCTTGGATGGTTAGCATAGCGCCTTTACTTACTATCCCGATGGCCTGTGGGACGCTCCAGGATCAACTGTTTTTTAAGTTTTCACTGCTGATAGAACCGTATCCATGGTTACATATACATTCCAACCTGGTCAAACCTACCAGAAACCCTAAAAAAACAGAAATAAAATTGATCCTGAAGCATCATAGGAGCCACCGCGATGGAAAGCAAATGTGCAAAGTACCCACACAGCCACTGGGTCATTGAAATTACTCACTACTATCAACTTTTTTTTCACATAGAAAGTTGCATTGTGCACCTTTTAAAAGTCCATGTAGAAAAATTTGACCCATGTTTTAATGCTGCTGGGGCAACTTGTTATGGGCAGTGGGCGACAAGCGCGCAGTGACCAGTCTCTAGTTCATGGGCTAGGCTCAAAGTCAGTAGGCAACAGTGATGAAGCACTTAAAGAACCTATGTTTTTAATAATGTTATCGGTGTTTTTCTGTTGTTGCCGTGCATAATTTTGTCAGCAAAATAAATCCCTTCCACTCACAGCTTTACTGCCGTGTGATTGGAACGCAAACATATCAGCTCCAGCCTTTAAAGAGGGATTTATGTGAGAGTGAAAATTCATTTGTACAGTATAGATGTAGTTTAGATTTGTCATCAAGATAGAAGGGCTTTGTGGCTAATAGCATTTTCCGTCAGAGTTGACATAAAAAAGAATTGCATTTTGTGCTTATATATTTTGTTATAGCAATGACATTAAAAAATGACTGGAATCGTGAGGTTAATTGCTGCGAAAGGACAAGGCTGCTATAGAAATGCCTCAAGGATACTGTTGCAGTGAGCCAAGAGTCAAAAGAAACGGCAAATCGTACATCTCGGCAAGCGCCTTCCCTGCTTTTCTCAAATGCTCTCAAGCTAAAATATTAATACACTCCTTTCTTCAGTTACTAATGCTTTTTTTTTTCTTTATCAAGGTCACAATATCTAATGCCAAAAATACAGAAAATTGTCCTTCAAAAGTGAGCGAAACGTCAGAAAATAGGTTAGTCGTGTTTGTTTTAGAGATCTTTGTAAATATGTTTTAATGGGGGTTACTTGTGAGACCCTGTGACACATTTGCTTTGTGGTTCTCAATACGAGGCGCCCTCCAAATGGGGAAGTCTCTATCACTTTTGGTTCCCGATATATCGGCCTTATTATCGGCCGATTATGTAAAATATCCCAATATCGGCGCGATATTTATCGACCGGGCCCTAGTATATGACCTGCTGCCAATTAATATTGATGGCAAACCCAGAAGTGTGCGCTCATTCACTGCGAGTCGTCAGTGTTGCCATAACGCTTAATCTGCTTTGTCATCTGAAAGAGGGGTGGCACTCTCCTTACAACTAAATGGGATCCTGTTGTACATCTTTAGGGTCACGACTACGACTTCATAATAGTTTCCCAGCAAACATGCCACTAATTGATCAAATAGCGGTCCTTCTGAATGATTTTGTCTGTAAGCTAAACTATCCTGGCTATGTGTATCTTGCCTTAGCGCCGATCTACAGTCTGTGGACGTTGGCGAGTCTTCCGTCGTGTTGTCATTCGTCGCTGCGGGTTGCGGCAGCTCTGGAGAGGATGCTGATTACAGGGCAGTGGAGCGCGGCTGATTCCGATGGGCCACATTTCTCTCCTTCCAAACCATCGCCCCTCGCAAGCTGCTGCTGCTGGCGCGGAGACATGAACGGGCTCCTACGCGCGCAGAGCGAAACAGAGAAAAGCACATAAACAGTGGCTAATGCGCTGGCTTGTCCGCGTAAACTCGCAACACGCCCCGGATAAATGCCACACAAGCCGTGAGCACACACAGCAGAAGTCTAGACGACGTGAGCGCAACAGTCAACAATGAGGCAGTGAGGGTTTGAGCGCCTTGTGGGAAATTTACACAATCCTAATCTGCGTGTCTGGATTGATCATGATCGGGCCTGTCTGTAATTAGTTTCATCATTGCTAGAAACCTTTTGTTTGTTTGTTTAAAGTTGGATTGTATAGCCGTCTTTCAGCTCTGCTTCACTTTTCAATTGCGACATGACATCAGGCTCTTGGATGGAACATTCTCAAAAATACTGGCTCACTTTTACAACAATGCATTTGTTTAATTTGTGTCTATAAATCAAACTTTCTTCCACAATTGTAGAAAATTGGCTACATTAACTATAAGCCAATTATTTTTTAAAGCAAAGAGCTTTCATATATATTTTTGTTGTTGAAAGAGATCATTCACAAATGATATCTGTTCAAATATTTACATTAAAACAATCAAGTTAGTGATATTCTAGTTAGTAAGCTAGTAAGCTAGCACATAAAGCAATTGTAAAGAATCTGGTTAAGAATCTTGATTAAGTTGTAGTGTATATTGGGGCGACCGTGGTGCAGTTGGTAGAGCAGGTCGTCTCATGATCTAAAGGTCGGGCGTTTGAATCCCGCCTCCTCAAGATGCACACTTTCATTGTGTCCTTGGGCAGGCACTTCACCCACTTTGCCCCCAGTGTCTGCGTACACTGGTGTATGAATGGGTGTGTGGTTTCTATAAAGTGCTTACCATTTAGCTCATTATTATACTTTCTATTCCAAGTTTAAACATCATGTCGCATTGAAAAAGTAAAACATAACCATTTACTTCTGCCCAGGCATCCTAAAAATGAGTTGCGTCATTGTGCTATTTGGCCTCGCCTCAGCCACACCTACTTTGACAGCATGTCACTTAGTCTTGCGTTGCAGCAGTTCACTTCCTTAAATTAAATACACTAAACTACTGTTAATGACCGGGGTTATTTCCCTTTTTGATGCACTAATCCAGGGGGTGAAAAAACTGTGGTTTTGCGCTGTCTAATAACAAACTGATAAATAATAATATACAATGAACACCACCTATTTCAGCATCGCCGCCTTTACAATCTGATGAGTAATTGTTGTACATATCCCCTGTTTGTCTATTTTTGTGTGAGCTGTAGCTGTCTCGGTCACTTTAATATTTCATAATCCAAACCGGACAGACCAGCGCCTGGTAAAATAAAAGTTACATGAGGGCCATGAATAAAATATGTCATACTTTGAAGAAATAAAAGGACACATTGTTTATTGAAGATGGGCTCAAGCCTATTTGAATACTTTTTCTGCGCAATATAATGTCAAAGGTGAGGGGGTCATGAATGAGCCAATCAAGGGGGACTAGCAAACATTATCAATAGCTATCGTTAGCATCATTAGCTTAAAAAGAGCCGCAAATCAACACTGTTAGCGTATGGGTCACATCTGTAGTGTCCAAATGCTCTTATGTGAACAATTACTCCAGTATTTTACATTTTAAGGTCTACATTTGTTTAAAATTACAGAACGCTCAGTAATCCCAGAATTTATCGCGGCTTTGATGACTGTTTCCTGTCTGTGTTTTAGCTATTCTGAGTTAGCCGTGTCTTGCAGAAATAAATACATAGTAAAAGAGCACCTGTTGGATAATCAACATTTTAAAAACTTTACTCGGGATGTAAATATTTCACCATAGGAGATTTAAGTGTTTATTACTTATTAAGTGTTTTAGCCTTGAAGCTAATGGCTAACATTTATTTAACGCTAACAAATGGTGAAATAGCAACAGCATTTGAACATATTTTTATGAAACCCACTCAGCTTGATACATTTTTAAGTTTTCTTCCGTCTTTCAAATGTTTTTTTATTTATTTATTTTCATTTAGAAATGTAATTGTTGACAGGAAGTAGTCTTGAACCTACACTGGCCAACAGGAAGTTAGCTAAAAACATACCATGCGCAGATATGTTTTGGCTATCCTGAGCTCTATTCTCAAAATAAAATTAAAAAAGTAAATTTCTCACTTCTTGTCTCCTCTCTCACGCAGCGCCCACACCACGCCCACGCCCTCTTCGACTTCACCCCCCACCAACAGTCGCAGCTGCGGTTCCTGCGCGGCGACGTCATCGAGCTCGTAGACTGCTCCGAACAGACGCGCTGGCGGGGCCGTTGCCATGGACGCGTGGGCTACTTCCCCCCGGAGTACGTCCAGCCCATATACCACTGCCAATGACAATGTGACGACAACGGCGAGGCCAAGAAAGCCGCGGCGACGATTCAGATCGTTGACCCGAACTTCACATCACTTTGTTATGCTTTTCTCCAATTGAACTTTTTTAAGCGTCAGTCGCGAGCGTAGGGTCATGTGTCGGATGTGTTCACGGGGGTTAGTCGACACTCTTACCCGACAGGAAGACGGTTTCCCTCTGGATGCATCAATCTAAAACATGCACATTTGGCTTGAACCTCGCTCAAGAGCTGGACACGTGACACATTTTCCTAAAAGAGACGAAAAAAAGTATACCTTACCTTCTAGATCCTCAGCGTTCTGTACTTTAATGTGTCAGACGTGTTCATGGTTTTCGGTCACATGAGTTTTTTCCCCCGTTGTGGACGCCATTTTGAGGACTTCGGTGGACTCTCCAGACACCAACAATCCCACAGTCACACTAAACCTTTCATACATACAGGCAAAGCGCACAGTATGCAATGCCAGTAACGGGGGGAATCAAACCATTGACCTTATCGTCACACTAACATGTTCACGAGATTAGGAGCAGAGGGAGGCTTGTACAGGAAGTTTACATTGCTGTAGTATGTACATTATCTGACGACAGGATCCCGGGAGCCGTGCAAAAGAGACTGAATGTTTGCAATTATGAGGGCTTTTTTTGTAAATATGATCAACTGCAAAAACAACGATGTATATGTACATTTTTGATGTGTAAAATGGGTTTGATGTTTCAAATTGCACTTCAGTAACACACACAATGTAATATGCACCCCGATAATACAGTATAAGGGACTTTCAAAGAACTTGCTTAGTTCAAGACTCCCAGGAGGAACTGATAATGCTTGGTCAATCACGTAATCATACAATTTGTAAAAAATATATTTTGAAAGATAATAAGAGCTCAATAATGTATTAATTTTGGACTATTTCGCAAAACCTGCCCCAAAACGATCATTGTCCAATCATATCTCCAGGTCGTTGTCCAATCATGTGACCTGGAGAATTATTCTCCAGAAAGTAGTGGAGTGCAGCGGGTTTTCTGCCCTTTAAATGCCAAAAAAGGGCAGAAAACAGCGCCTGCTAACTTGCAAGCCAAACGACAAGGCCATCCGTCTCACCGTTTGCCAAAAGTTTCATGAGCTGTCATGAAACTCTCGTTGCAGGACATCGTCAAAAAAGGCCCAACTTTCAGATTTAAGTCTGACATGCACTGACCAACAAAAGAAGAGAACTTACTCACGGCAGTGCCGGTTGCATTTAAGGTAGCTCCAGGAATATTTTCCGATTTCCTATAAGACTGGTGCTTCAATAGTTGTAGTGTCCTCTTCATCGTATTTCTTCTACGCCACCCACCTGAATGGAGTTTGCATTTTCTCCCCGTAGGTGTGTAGGTTTTCTTCCGTACTTGGGTTTCCCCTACCATTAAAAACATGTACAATAAGCCAGGATGCATGATGTGTGAATGCTGGTGGTGGAAAGAAGGACTGTTGAAGTAGAAGTATGAAGTCACGCTTCTGTCAGTCTCCATACCACCACCGTGAATAAAGTATTAAATCCCTTACACTTATGAAACGAATTTTGTAGATCTAAAAACGCTTTGCCAATAATGTTATGAGGAATAACATGTTTGGAATATTTGATTTGATTAGCAGAACAGATACTCTGCCTAAGTTGTTTCATTTGATCATAAAAAACGTTTTTCAAAAGGATAATCCAAGGCATTGTAAATTCCAAAAATTTAAATATTCAGATGAGACTTTACATTGATGGTTTCTATACATTCATACATTTCAAATTGCACTACCCATATTTAGGGAATTTTGCATCCTGCTGTCACTATCTCACTCAGTATGTATTTTTATATAGACTTTACAGCTAAAAAATATATAACAGTTTCAGATAAAGTCAGAGGGAGTTGAGTTGTTTTTGTGATGGTGTGTGTGAATGTACGCTCTGTCGAGTGGAATAAGCACTGCCCAAATGTGTTTCATTGCTTACACAAATACCATGTTTTATCCCCTGTTTTTTGTTTGTTTTCATTGCAGTATGTATTCATATAATGACATAAATGTAAAATATTTTCTGCCGGTTTAGAAAAATACATTGTTTCTAGGACAAAGGACTGGCTTCCCTTACTTGTAATTATGCCAACGAATAAAGTTGTAAATGTAATGACTGTGCGTTCATAGTTGTGTTATTCTTCCAGCTGTAAATGTACTGTGTGTTATGAAATGCAAGTGATTCTTTTATTACTTTCGCATTATTCCTGGTGTGCACAGCACCGTGATGCAAAGTGTAATTGTAAAACATACGTTTCATGCTCATTTCATTGTTCACAATTAGACAAGAAATGTAGCAAAATCGTGCAGCCTTAAAAAGGAATTCAAATGGAATGGAACAAGAAAGCTGAAAATGTGTGGAATGCAGCGAGTCAGCTTTTTACTCTACGAAATAAAAGTATGTTTCACAATTACTGAAAGAAGATTACTATTACTAGCACTGATGATGCTACTATAGGTTGTATACCAAAGCTGTGTTCAGTCCCACTAACTGCAACTCAACACATGCTTTACGTATTAGCGAACTTACATTTTCTGGAGTAAAGAGGGGTATTAACGGTGACATCTTTATCACTTTCTTACACTGTGTTGCTAAAACAGCTAAACAAAATATCCAGTTGTTTCACTTCCTGATCCTCCAAGTGAGCTACCGGTGAGCTATCCACTGGCTCCTCCCAGCATGTAGAAGGGCAATGTGCTCCCCCTCGCTGTGCAGCTGTTTCAATAAAGAGAGAAGAAACTTTGCGTTGAAAGGATTAAGCTCAGCAAGAGCTTGAGAGGTGAGGAAAGCACTTCCTGGGTACACAGGACCTCAGGAGGAGCTGACGGGGAAAAGGAGAAGCTCTTTGAGTGCTGCTTATGATAGCCAGTGATGAAGATCCAAAGATTACTCAAAGCTGTGTGGGAGTGGCTCAAAACACAGCTCCAGGTATGTTTTTTGATGAGAGAACAACATTGTAACGTGGTAAAAAGCTCTAAAAAGTTGATTTGAACATATTCAGATCGTGTGTATACCTTTTATCCACGACTGAGTCAAAGTGAATGATAAATTGTACATTTTAAAGGTATGTAAGATTTTATGAACACATATGAGGTAAAAAAAAACATGTCCACATACATTGCTTAAATTGAAGTATTGATTTGACTGATAACAATTGTAATGTTGATTTATTTCCCCCCAAATTAAAAAACACATTTGTAACATGCATTACTGTACATGCCTCCTTTAAAATAGTACATTTAGTTTGAGACAGCACAGATTCTTTTCACTATTCTTAACTTCAAATAGTTTCCTTTCCCTTAAGGAGTCACCTTTGCCTCGCCGCTGACAGTTAGTCGATGCGGCGCAGTGTACTGAAGTGAAGATGAAGACCGCTTTGGATGACGTGTTCCCAAAATAGTGCCACGACTTACTTGCTCTTTGTAAACTGCTGAGGCACTCTGAAGTGTCTACTCACCGGAAATGATACGTGCCTCACGCTGCAACAGACAAAAACAAAACCGCGGTGACATTTCTGTGCCAACAGGCAAAAGGGAGATTACATGCATGTTGGAGACAGGGGTATTGGGTCAGCGACAATTAAGTTAAGCCCCTTGATGACTAATGTCATTTTTAAAACTAAGAAAATAACTATGGATAAAATTTGTAAAACTAGTGTTTAGTTTAAACAATAGTTTTATTATTGACTAATAAATGAATGGTTATTGTTCAATGTTCACAGATGGATATTGCAAATGAAACAAACAAAACAAAGTGTCCTAAAATATATAATGGGACAAACCCACTTTGTCACATTGACTGGTATAATATTTTGACAATTCGAGCTTTGAAAAAATGTGTGGACGTTGAAGAACAAGAAAAGAAGTAAGTCCACCTTTGCCAGCAAAGTTAAAAAAAAAAAACAACTAAAAACTGTTTTTGCTTGTAGTGAAAGCAAAATTGGTGCTGAAATTATGAGAACAAGTGCACTTAAGACATATGAATGGAGAAAGAGGCGAAACGGGCACCACCTCACGACCTATCCACCATGTCAGGAAGCTGAACTCTCCCCTTCCCATCATTTGCTGCCCACTAGTGTGTGTGACATATACAGTATTTCTGTATACAGAAACACAATTAGCACGAGGATTAAAAAAGGAACAAGAGTACTAAGAGTATAAGTCTGACATCAATGACAGCCACACACGTCAGAGGCTCTTCCAGGAAAACCGTCGAACTTGTCTGACTGACTGCTGTCCCGGGACCTTAAATCAACAAGCACTTGTTCGGCTAAATGCAGGATACTTTACAATAACCATCAATCACGCAGGCAAAACACACTTAAGGCCACTTTTAACAAATGATCTGCACACAATGTGGCACTCACTACAATAACCATTAGTGACACCCGGCCAAAAAGGAAAAAGTTTGAAAAGGCAAAGCAAGTGTTATCAACCGCCTGCAGGAAAACAGACACAACAGCCCATCTGCAATGAGTCACAAAGTTTTAGGCTAAACTGTTTTACAATAAGCATCAACATTAAAATGATACTGTTTGGGCCTAAGACAAATATAGCCCTGAAAACCTACTTCTGATTCAGTACATTTGAGCCTAATAGCAAACAGCTGAGCGGAGTATCTTATTCCCAGGCACGTTTGGACAAGTTGCTTCCCCTCACTCAGTGTTTGTAATCAGAGGCGCTATCGGGCTGTGTGTTTTGTCTATGGACTTCAAAGACAACAATCCAACACGTTTGTGACGCTGACACAAAGCACTGTTCTCAGCTCAGAGCGAGAGCGAGCCCGTGGGTCACGTGGTGCAGGTGTGGCGTGTGTGCTTTCCTGCCTGTCAGGGTCACACCTGCCGGGCGGTGCCGTGAGCTCAGCAGCCTGTCACTCATGTGCTGCTCGTCTCGTTGCGCTCGTCTCGTCTCCAGACGGGGCTGACACCGGGGAGCGTGAACACGGCCCGGTCACAGGAGCGAACGGCGGGACACTTCATGGGGGAGCGATATGGTCAACAGGGCACGGTCTGGACTTGTTTTCACCACTCCGGTATTTGAGCCTCGCTTCTATGCAACTTTTTCAAAAGAAAGAGAAAGTGCGAGCCGGATAAACTTGGGTCCAAGTGTTGGACATTTTTCTCCTACTTTGAGCACCTGGACGCAGAGCGAGGCATGGCTCTGTCTCAGGTCCAGTGTCTGGATGACAACCACGTGAATCTACGCACACACGAGTCCAAGCCGGAGTTCCTGTACTGTGAACAGCAGCGGTTCGCCATCGAGACCCTGCTGCGCGATGGACGGGAGGCGTTCTTCAAACATCTGGAGGCGCGGGGCCTGCGGGGCTTCCTCTCGGACCTGGAGCTCGCGGCCCTGACGGAGGCTGCGGAGCCCTATGACCCTGGGGCCGACCTGTACCGCGAGGAGCGGGTGGACCCCGAGGACGAAGAGTCTCCGCTGTCCCTGCACTACTGGCCAGACATGTCGGACACGTCCACCCCTGAGCTGGACATAGGCTGGCCGGACAGCGTGGCTTATCGCGGGGTCACGCGCACCACGGTGCACACGCAGCCTCCGCTGGAGGGACAAGTGCACATCAAAGAGGTCATCAGGAAGATGATTGCGCAGGCGCAGAAAGTAGGTCCCACACGTGTTACTGTGCTACGATGTGATGTAGTAGCCACAGGCCGCATTTGATTCCATAGCTTAGCCTTTGTGGTGTGCTTGGTTAGACAGAGCTACATTTGTATTCTCCCTAACACTTGACTAATTATTAATACAAAAAAAAAACAACGCCTGACCAAACCACACCATGAGGAAATAATGATGCTGACAGTGTTTTCAGGCCACAGTGAATGAGTTCAGAGTACAGACCTGACGCTGAGAATCAGGAGTAAAGTTCACCTGTAGCAGATTAAAGTTTATTGAGTGTGAGGCATGCACACTTCATGTGAACTACCCGTCTTTCATTTGGACGGGTACTGGACATTGGGTGTAGAGACATGAGTCACTGTGCTGGCATGCGTTTTGACACGTGCCAACAGTAATGGACATGAGACGGATCAGTGACTGACTGTCTGATAATGCTCAAATTGACAAAAGTTACTCGTGGAAGGAACAGATGAGTCACACACTTTTTCATCTGTCATTTGCCCATTTACACAATTATGATTGTCATGTAATACCCATGTTCTTACATATTTTAAACCAGTCGCACAGCTTTCATTATTTGTTTTGGCGTGAATCTCCGATGTTACATGTGCAGGTGTGTAGGGCACAGGGAGAGAGTCTTCACTTAAAGCAGATGTAGACATTAGTCATACATGACTTTTATAGGTACATGTACCTATAAAAACTGACTGTGTGTGTAATTTAAAGGCCCCGTAATTTAAAGGCATCTCGAGAATGCTCATATATCTTCATCAAGTGTTATGTTTGAGGTGGCAGTTTTGGCTCAAGCCTATTATCAGACTTAAAGCAGCACTAAGTAACGTGTACCTTAATAAATCCTTTCCGTAGTCCCTCTGGTCGGTAATACAAGTGTTAATGGGATGATTGGAGGGTCTTTCATCTCCCCCTGGTGTCTCTGGCCAGAAACCATGCTTACAACTTGACTGCCACCGGGTTGGAGCAACCAATACACACTAAAGAACCACGAAGAAGAAGCAAACAGGCTAACGGGCAAAGCTAACTGCGGGCTAGCGCCACTTTAAACAGTATTTACAGCGAAGTTTGAGTGAAAAAAATTATTTCCATTGTATAACTATATGCACAACTTCCCTCTCTCCCTTCGCCTTTTCTGTCTGCGTAGTATTTATTCTCCAAGACATTTAATAAGTTAGAAAATCGTAACTTGCTACGACACCTGCAGTTGCGCTTATGGCCTCTTGGGGAAAGAGTTACTTAGTACTGCTTTAACGCAATATATTTAAAAAAAAAAAACAGGTTCAAGTATGTTTTTGACGTGTTTGTGTGCAGGTTATAGCAGTGGTGATGGACTTGTTCACGGATGCCGACATTTTCCGAGATTTGCTGGACGCTTCGTACAAGCGGAAGGTGTCTGTGTACATTCTGTTGGAGCGCGTCCACATACCTCACTTCCTGTCCATGTGCCAAAGAGCCAGCATGCACACTGGGCATCTTAAGGTGAGTCAGAGCCACACAATGTCGGCTGTTTGCCCACAACGTTCTACTACAGCCTGTTTAACTTTGACTGTTATTGCAAATACATAAAGGCTCACAGCATAAATACAGTTTTTCCCTTGCCTTTAACCCAAAAGAAGTTGCTGGTTAAGGTTATAAAATTAAGATTTGGACGGAGAACTAGATCATATGGAAATAATAATCTTGCCTATAAATCCATCCTGCGGAGTTGGCTTTTTTTGATGGTGCAATTATGGTATAATTTGTTGAGCTGCAATTTGAACAAGTCTGCACGAGATCTATGTGGAGGATTTAGCATCAACGTGAAGTTGCTATTGTGATGGCACAAAAGACAAAAACAAAATGCGCACACACGGATATAATGATGACAGAACCAAACAGGAAAACAGAAAAGACCAGAGCTCGAGGGGAAATGCGAGGAATCTCCAACTAAGTCACATGAGAGTCTTGGAAGTGTTTGTCGCCCCCTGACATTTTTTGTCACGACAAACAACTGTAGCTCACAAGGTTAAAGGAACAGGCCTTAGGGTGACCATCTCAAACAGTCGTGAAAGTGAGACAGGTCATGTGATGCGGTGGGACATGGACGGACTGACATGAGAAATGAAATCTTAGATTACATGAAGATTAGCAGCATTGGAGCGTTTGCTTTGCTATTTTGGCCCAAAATCACACACAAAATATTGTACTCAAAATTATTATTAAATTATATTTAATGCCTACCAGAAACAACAGTAACACTTTCCAATGACATTTAAAGGAGCATTATGCAACTTTTTATGTGAAAAAAAAGTTGATATTTTTGCGTAGTTGACCTTTTAGTGACCCAGCGGCTGTATGAGTGGTCAGCATGGTCCCTTCACTTTGCATCACAGTGGTCTCGAAGACGCTCCAGGATCAATTGTTTGGACGGGTTTCACTGCAGATGGAGCCTCTCAACAGAAAACAAAACAATTGATCCTGGAGCGCTGTACAGACGGCCATGATGGAAAGTAAAGGCACCATGCTGACCACTCATACAGCCGCTGGGTCGCTACAAGGTCAAATATACACAAATATCTTTTTATTTATTTTTTTTTGCATAAAAAAGTTGCATAATGCACCTTTAAGGCCTTCATTTTAACTCGGAAACACTGGAGGATAATTTGTCATTCTCTATGTCAATCTAAGTTTATTGAAAAAGTGGGACATTATCTAAATAGGAGTGACAGGGGGGACAAAGGCAGTGTAACCAAAAGGGGGACTGGTGGTCACTGTACCTGGCCTATTGGATAAGGAACAGCTTTCCAAATAAAACACATAAGTGAATTGATCTGGTTATACATGCAAAACAGAACTTTGTGAACACTGCGATCTTATTTCCCCATTCTCGGATCCCTTTGTAATGGATTTAGTCGTTCTCTCCGTGCCGGGCTCTGGCTCGAGGTCTGCCACCGCTCCTGACGTTTAATTATACACGTACGCCGTTACAATATGAAAGACTTTACAGCGATGTGCAGTGACACGTGTTAATTACAGTCAATCTTTGCATCTAAATCAGATACAAACCATAAACGTACACGTGCATGTTTACAGCTTTACAGCACAGTACGACATTGATATAATATACGGTGACTCTCGAAAGTACTAATACACCTTGAACTTTTGCACATTTTGTCATGTTTACAACCATAAACACATTTTAATTTGAATTTTTTACTGAAAGTTCACACACGAGTAACAGACAACTGTGAAGTAAAAGCAAAATGATACATGATTCTGTTATTTTTCAAAAAGTAGAAAAGTGAAAAGTGGGGCGTGCATAAATATTCATACAGCATGAATTAATACTTTGTGGAACCCCCTTTTGCTGCAATAACAGCAGCAAATCCTTTGGAGTATGACTCTACAAGGTTAGAGACTGACATTTTAGTCCATTCCTCTTTACAAAAAGCTCTGTCAAATTAGAAAGAGAGCAGTTTTCAGGTCTTTCCACAGATTTTCAATAGGATTTAGGTCAGGACTTTAACTGGGCCATTCTAACACATTAATGTTTATTTTATTTTTTTAAACCATTCCATTATAGATTTAGCTTTGTGTCTCATCTGACCAAAGCACCTTCTTCCACATGGTAGCTGTGACTTCTAGCAAACTTCAAACGAGATTTCTTATGGCCTCCTTTCAATAATGGCTTTCTTCTTGCCACTCGTCCATGAAGGTCAGATTTGTGTAGAGTACGCCTCATAGTTGTCCCATGTACAGATTCCCCCAGCTCAGCGGCAGTACGTCGCTGCTCCTCCAGAGTTATCTTGGGGCACTTGGTTACATTTCTGACCAGTGCTCTCTTTGTTCGGTCTGTTAGTTTAGGTGGATGGTCGTGTCTTGGTAAGTTCACAGTGGTGCTATACTCTTTCCATTTCCGTATGATGGATTGAACAGTGCTCCGTGAGATGTTCAAATCTTGGGAAATCTTTGTATAACTTAACGCTGCTTTAAACTTCTCAACAACTTTATCCCTGATCTCTCTGGTGAGCTCCTTGGCCTTCATGATGTTGTTTAGTGACCAATACACTCTGACCATAGCTCTGAGGCCTTCACAGAACAGCTGGAATTATACTGAAGGTAGATTACGCATAGGTGGCCTCTATTTAATGGTTAGGGTGTGAACTTTCTGCAGTCATTAGGAATGTTATAAAGGCAATTTAATGCACTCAGAAAATGCTGTATGAATACTTATGCACGCCCCACTTTTCTTTTTTTTGAAAAATAACAGAATCATGTATCATTTTGATTTCACTTCACAGTTGTCTGTTACTCGTGTGTGTGTGAACTTTCAGTAAAAAAATTCAAAATAAAATCTTTATGTTCAAGGTGTATTGGTACTTTCAAGAGGCACTGTACTATACGGCCACTTTGAATCATTAGAAATGGTCACGTGCGCACACTCACATTGACAATTTGCCACAGATTCTGACTAACAGTCGTCTCCGGGCGGCGTCACAGTTAGACGCAGCATTTGTGACACACCGCGCTGGTGCCAGGAGCATCGGCGAGGGCGCGGATCTGGGCTAAGGACAGAGGAAGAAGGAAGAAAAACAGCCGAAATGTTTTTTTTACTGTTAGGAGGCAGAGACACGAGGAGGAGTGGGGGTGGAGGACAGGATAGACAGGACTGGGAGGAGTAGCAGATGAACACAGGGGATGACTAAGTGCGTGCCGATGCCAGGTTTGATATTTTGATAATATTTTTTTTTTTTTTTCCAGTTGAGTCTCTAGGGGGTTTTCTTAATTCGGATTCGTGCAGCCGTGACGTTGATCGGCGAAATCAATCGGAAAGTTGGCCGAGATTCACCAGCAAGTCCGGGAAGGGTTTGCGATATTATTTTAGTCGCGTAGTGGTTGGTAACTCATGAGAAATGTGTCTTCTGCATTTGACCATGCAGGAGCAGTGAATAACCGTTGTGCAGCGCCTACGGGGTTGGGCGGCATCTCCCAATCTTGAGCTATAGGTTAATGGACAGGTGTTCTTAGCTCTCTGTAAAAAAAAAAAAAGATCTCATTAAGATAGGGTCAACTGGCTGCAAAGCATTTATAAACGCCCGATGCCAGACTTTTTTACAGCAAGTGAAATTTTAAAGAATGTTACTTATTATTGTGAAAGAGCAGAAAACGTATAAAGCTTATAAATGTATCGCTTTGAAGAAACGGGATGTTAGAAATGTCCTTGCAGTTAGGAGTTAGGAATGCGTTTGGAACCGCAACTAACGATGTCAAATCGAGCCACTCCCTCATTAATTGTTTGTAAAGAAAAGAATTGAGCTTATGTTATAGGCTATATACAATAACGTGCACCGATACTCACGGGCCTACGGTGCCCGGGTGTAGATGGTGTGTCCATGGAGGGGAGGTTTGAGCCAGTGACCCTCTCGGCTGCCTTGACGACACGCTGAAGCGCCTTTCGTTCAGCCAGTTGAGAATATTTTCCACCAGTCTCCTACAGGCCTCAATATGGGGCCGGTGTCTCAGTCCGGCCTTCTTCAGGACCCTGTTGAACTGAAATCTCTGTTGGGCTCGTTGGGATCGGTTGTTAGCCCAGCTGAGGTCTTGGGATATGTATACGCTTTAATAGTGAGGGCCATCGGAGAGGGAGCGCGTCTACTGAAGTCACTTATTTCCTCCTTTGTTTTGCTTGTGTTGAGCACGAGACCTTTTTCCCCCCCATAGGCCGTGATGTGATGCACCATGTCCCTGTAGGATGACTCACCCCTCCTTGGTGAGTCCAAGAACACTCACACCATCTGGATATTTGATGACTAGGTTATTATTATTTTTTGCCGTATCAACCACCTCTATTTTTGGCGGCAGGTCCATTCAATAAATCACTTTTCGTTTTAGACTTAGCCCAATAGCAATTCGATTTAATGACTCACGACGACACAAGCATGTATCATCTGCTCATTCTATCAGAAGTCAGCCGCCTCTATGTCTGGAATTCACATGCAGGAGAAAGTAAAGGGTGGGGACTGTTGTTTTTAGTTATCACTTGCTGTCTTCTATGTAATAAAACCAGCCCTGGGAACTTACAAGTTTTCTATCTACTTCCTTCAATCGCGCTAGATACACCGTTGCAAGATTGAAATCACAATTTGAATGGTTGCGTTTGAGTACCATAATCTCGTCTGTAAACAGCAAAATCGTATGTCTACATGGAGTCCTATTTGCATAAATCGTCCTAACCTTGAAACTAAATTTGTTCAGAAATGAACGTGATTCTTGCATGTATTAGTCAAGGTATACTTTATTGTTCCTGTTGAGAAATTGTTCCTCTGCAACCTGACCCATCTACAGATCGTGAACCTTTAGCTATCGCGGGATTGGGTCATTAGTCTATTTTTGGGGTTTATGGAAACTGGAGCTCGTGCTTGAGAAAACACATGCATGGTGAACATGCAAACTCCAGACAGAAAGGCCCATAAAGGTTTGGTAATCGAACCTGGAATCTTCAAGCTGTGAGGAAAGACTTTTAACCATTTGTTTCCTCATCAAAATCATATCGGAAATTTTATTTTGCCTAATTCGCACAGTTGTGAGTGATCTTTTCTTCTTGTACCACTGAAGCGCTCCAATCTGTATTTCTTTGATTGTATTGCTTCGCAGATAGAATGTAAAACTCTCTTCCACACGTCAAGCTCATAATCCATTAAAGTGTGTTCATCACAACGCCATAAATGTGTTAACATGCGTTTAGCTGAAAGTGAAAGCTTGTTTTCACAGTTTTACTATGTGTAATTGCTACTACTGCCTACAGAGGGCGCATCAGGTCAGTTAAAAATCCAGACTTGCCCAGTCTTTCACTTTTTACTACCTTTTCTTTAGACATTATTTCAAATTTAAACCGTATAAAGTCCATGCTGTCCCATTATGTCAAGAACCTGTTTGCTTAGACTTCTGCAAACACTCCTGTATCAGTTCTGCCGTTCATATTTCAAAATGCTCTCAAATGTTAAAGCGCCTCCTCTTAAAAATGCACTGTGTGAACTTAATTCCGATTTTCCGACAAATCTAATCGCTACATCAAAATCGTTAAGCCCTACTCTCTTCTCTGTCTTTTGCATAGTTCCAAGGGGAAGAAACAACACGCAGCAAGCCCATTTTTGACACATTTTTGGCCCATGGCGCAGAGACAGGAATGAAGTCTCGAAAAGATCAAGGCAGGGCTTCAGAAAGGTCTAAGTACAGCTATTTGCTGGGGCTTATCAAACTGCAGCACACTTACACTTCACCATTGAACTATCCCAAGGAGTGACAGGGAGAGAAATCAAGGCGATAAGAGCAGAAGGGTCAAGACAAGTCACTTCCAAGTAACTTCATGATTCTCTTATCTGACACCTTTTAGTTTTTCATGATTGCACTAGACAGTGAACTGTTATGGCTCACGATATGGTAAAAAGGTGATTCCTAAGCTATGATACATTTTCTAATTTTTTATTCATAGTAGAGTGAGTAGTTTGTTCAATATTATGGATTTTTGGGGGATTGTAAACCTGCAAGTGTTAGCTGTTAGCATGCTAGTTGTTGTTGTTGTTGTTAGCATTACCAAGCCAGATTTTTCTCCCTGAAAGTTGTGAATTGTGCTTTAAAACTCATCCTCTTGAGGAGTCAAGATGTTTAGAAGGCGTTGGAGAAGTTAGCAGCAACCAATAACCATTTTAACTTTATCCCTCTGGTTTAAAAAAGGAAAAAATATAAAAAAATCGGGCACAGGGCCTTTAATGCCTTTAACACATTACTTGTTTTGTTTACAGTAAAGACCAGTAATCAGTCTATAAAAGGCATCATATTAAAATACAGATAAGGCTACATGTGCGGCTCAATGGATAGAGCATTTACCCACGGACTAGGCTCACACCTTTTGTTGAGTTTTAACATAACAAGAAAGGCCAATAATCTGTCATCAAGCTGAAGTTCCTTTGCACTGTGTTCTTTATGATAGTGACACTTATGTGTGTGTTGCAATAGGACACAAACATGCTGGACTAAACTTTCTTCTATCAACAATATGGCTAATGAAAGATTTTGTTTTGCCAAAAATCGGAACCTACAAAACAGCAATTAGTGTGGTCAACATGATAAGCGTAGGCGGATGACGTATCGAATCAAGTTGGAACAAAACAAGGATCAACTGATAAACTTTGGGGTTAAACATGTCGTGGCTTATTTAATGGCCCTATTTACTGTTTGTGGTTGGTGTCATTACACCGTGTTAATGGGCAACATCTAAGAGCGCGAACAAGAGTGGTAAGGACACAATTACCATTCACCGGAGTATTAGTTTACACGGTACTAGAAGGAGGAGGCGCTGGTATGTCTCACCATATTTCTAACCGGAGATATGTAAAGTATATGATATATATGATATTTCACAAGCTCAAAACCTGTGAAGCTCCAATGGTATGCATCTTTATCAGATCAGAAGTTGTATTATATTAATACTCAACGTATTTTCACAATACTTCCACAACGTTAACATTTATGACTTTTCAAGACTTAAAAGAAGAACACTCTTAATAAAAAATGCATCATGTGGTTAACATCAAATATAACCAGGGTGTTCTTTACATCCATTTTACTTGAGCTAAATCTTAAAATTACACGAGACAATATAGAGACAGTGAGCACACATGACAACAGAACTAGATGAGCCATAAGTGCGTAGAGTTAAGTATATTAATGCACAGTATTATGCACAGTTATCAAGCTGGCTGTCACCTGTTCAGTGTATTTTCCCTAAAGACAAAAGCATTACCCATCAAACGTCGCAAATTATGACTGATCAAGATCATTGCCGAATGTGTAGACCTTTGGAGGTTTGGATTCATGTGTAAAAGTGGAAGCTGAGCTGAATACTAAATCATAGGCAAGGCAAGTTTATTTGTAGAGCACAATTCATACACAAGGCAATTCAAAGTGCTTCACAGTTGCATAAAATTACAAGAAAACAGATCAATTCAATCAGTAAAACATCCAACATAAAAATTAATCAATTACAGTAAAAGGCAAGAGTGCAGATAAAATACTTTCAGTTTTCATATGCTCGGGTTAAAAGAGCTGTTTTCAGCCTGAATTTGAACATTGTCAGAGTTGAGGCCTGTCTCACATCCTCATGAAGACTGTTCCAGATTTTAGCTGCATGAAACTGAAACGCAGCCTCACCGTGTTTATTATTGACTCTGGGAACCACCAGGAGACCCCTCCCTGAAGTTCTCAGGGCCCGAGATGGTTCATACGGCTCTAACATGTCAGAGATGTACTTTGGTGCTAAACCATGAAAAGACTTGTACACAAGCAGAGCTGTTTTAAATTCTATTCTCTGAGTGACAGGAAGCCAGTGCAGAGACCGGAGCACTGGACTAATATGGTCGTATTTCCTGGTTCTTGTCACGACTCGAGCAGCAGCGTTCTGGATGTACTGCAGCTCTAACAGCTCGTTTAGAAAGGCCAGTGAGCAGCCGTTACAGTAGTCTAACCTGCTGGAGACAAATGCATGGATGAGTGTCTCTAAGTCTGGTTTTGACACTATTCCTCTGATCTTAGCAATGTTTTTCAGATGGTAAAAAGCTGATGATGTTATTGCTTTGATGTGGCTGTTTAAGTTCAGGTCTGAGTCCATGATTATAGATCATAAAAGATTTAAAGGGGTCAGATACTATATGCAACCCAAGAAAAATATCCACTTTTTATATGTTAATGATGGAGAAACCACATAAATTAAATGAATGTTATAAAACAACTGAAGCATGTTATACTTTTAAATAAGGACTGAAAACTGTGGGAACCCAAGTATACAGATTTGTAGCGATAGGAGCAGGTAAAGACTGCTCCTCCAGTTTATATCTATGCTGACGTGTGAGAGAAGGATCCCATGTGAGTGTTGTTTGTTTGTTTGTTTGTGCACAGAACATCCGCGTGCGCTGCTCCGAGGGGACAGAATTCCTCACTCACTCCAGCACAAAGATCCGAGGCCATATGGGCCACCGCTTCATGTTCATCGATGGAGACAAGGCTGTGTCGGGCTCCTACAGGTCGGTGGTCTTTAGATGTGTTACTGCGTCAGCCAGTGGCTAGTCCAACTGTGTCTGCCTTATACAGCCCTTTTCCACTTTCCACACTCAGCGCACGGTAGTAGTGAGCTTTTACTTTGCTGTCTCGAATTACTGTTACTCGAACTGTTACTTTATTTGTTTTTGCTGTGGCTCATCTTTTACTGAAGGATATACGGTTAAGTTCATTTGGAGGGCATTCCTGGATTATCATTCTTTGAAGTTCATTGTATTTAGGTGTCATTAAAAGGTGTGGAATGATACTACTGCAAAGTATCGCCTTTCAATTTGTATTGGAAACTACTGCTTTATGAGAATCTTATCTATGTACCCCACCCCGCTTTGTAATCTTCAGCCCGGTTTGGCAGACAGAAAAAGAATGTTTACAGTCTATAAAAGATACTTTGTCTCTATACTAGACAGACAGGTTGTAAACCTCGTGTACACCAAAAAGTGAAAACTATTATCAGCAAGTGGATGCTGTTTTTCTATGGGTGATTAGTGTCAAGCTGTGCTTCTGTCTTCTTTAGGTGTGGTTACAAGGTGTGTCAGGGGCATTTCTTTACTTGTAGTTTTACATCATGGGATTGTACATCCTGTGTGTTGTACATGGTTTATCAAATTCTAAAGGAGTCATTTCCAGGATTAAGTCAATGGTTTTAGGTCATGTAGGCTACAGGTCGGGGACAGGCCACAGCATGCCTAGAGGCCAGAATGGGCCAAGCACATATTATTTGGCCCCAGGTTATTTGAACATAAAAGACTGTACACAGCAGGTCTAAAGACATGTTTACCAAGTACCAAAATTCTTTTGAAATGTCCTGAAGGGAAGCCCCTAAGTCTCCCTTATTATTGAACTATATATGCTGTAAATAGTATTTATGGAAAATGGCATTAGCGTAATGGGCCGAGGCCACTTTGGGCCCTCAACATTTGACTCCAAGCAAAGAGGGCTAAATTGTTTGTTTTTTCTCTCACTCACTCTCTAATCAATTAATTCCGAAATGAACATGCCTCTCGTTAGTTCATCGTGTGTTTTCAAAATCCCGCCCACCGGTCCTGCAGCAGCGCGGTGCTCAAAGAGAGGAGGAAGTGAGATCAGAGGCAGCTCCTGCACAGAACAACGATCTCCACACCTTGTGCTTCAGATCGCTCTTTATTTTTTATCAATTGGCCTCATAATTGCGGACTTATGAGGTCAACAAGCCGATAGTTTTGTATGATCTAAAAATAGACCTTGTGTCAGACACGAGCGCCGTTTACCGCCGCAGCCTCGCAACGTATTTTGGTCAAATTGCAGCTCTACGTTCTCTTAAAGCATCGGTAAACTCACGCCCAGATATTCTCAATAGTCTATGTCCTTTTCTTAAGCCCCTGTTGTCAGCCACTGCCCAGAGAAGTGAGTGGACACAGTTGTGAAAGTCTGCTTGAAAGCCTGTTTCTGTATAGGGGCGCTGCTAAGACACCCACTAGCAAAAGATACTGGCAAAAAAATGTATTAATAAAATGAAATAATAATGGCAGTTGGCTTTCCCCAATTCTATATTTTTAGCTCCTTCCTACAGCTCCTTTTACTTTTGTATAAAATAGATAGAATAAATAAATAAATAAATAACAAAATGGATTTGAAATAAATGTGATTGTGATTAGTATCACAATACTAATCGCAATCAGTATTGGTGGAGGGGATGTACTGCCCTTTTGAATTTGGAGCCCCTCTGTAGCTCTCTGCATGACCCTGTTGTCTTTACATTAAATTATTTTTCTGCAGTATCTTCAGCCTTTGTGACATTTATACTCCTGGTTCATTTTTTAAAACAGTTAATGCTGCATCCTTTTCCTTTTACAGTGTGTGCTCATGTCTTTCCTATTTTGGCAGTTTCACTTGGATGTCCTCCCGGCTGGATCGAAACCTCATCACCGTGGTAACCGGCCAGGCCGTGGAAATGTTTGACCGTCTGTTCTGCTTCCTCTACACCACCTCCAAACTGGTCGACCTGCGCCATGTGACGACGGTGCCGGAGCCTGACCCCGTGCCACAGCTCGCCTCCGTGGCACCGCCATCTGCCGCCGTCGCTAGGAAACTGTACAACCCCAAATACGCTCTGGTTGCTGCGGGCAACGCCAGACTCAGCCCGTCTTCCTCCCCTGGCAACAACAGTCCCAAAGAATCCCAGAAAGACACCAAAAACGAGGAAGCGACTAAAAAAGGCCGTAGGCGGCAGAGCAAGGACGCCGCCCGGGAAGCTCCGCCCCTGCACCCCGGGCTTGTGGATCTAGAAAAGGTGTACTTGTTCGATTACCTGCCAATTTGGCCCGAACCCGACCCATCTTCTGATGTAATTGGTTTTATAAATATCCGCGACACACGCAAGCCCGCGCAAGTTCACCTGCAGCGCTCGGAGATGTTCGAAGTCAGCCAGGCCATCAGGTTTAGCAGCCCGTTCAGCAAGCAGAAGGAAACTCTGCCGGAGGTCGCCAAACTGAGAAACGTAACCCCAGCTAAACACGAAGAGAAAACACCACAGCAAAAAACTCCGTTAGAGCTCGTTTCAAAGGATTTAACTCCATCGAAATCTGACAAAGAAAATGCTAAATCTCCCAAGAAAGAACCACCCACAGACAAAATTCACACCACTACTACAAATTCAAGTCCACTAGTGCCTCTACAATCTGCTAAAGCTGTGACAAATCTGCTTGTTAGCGCCAGCAGCCCCAAGGCAGAAGCAAAAATGGACACACCAACAGCATTTTTTAGCGAAAGCGCACTTGAAAACAGAAATGGCCCAAAAAGGAACCAACCTACACAACCATTGGCCCAAAGTGACTCAAAATCGCAGAACTTAAGCCAAAATACTTCTTCCACTGGCAACATTCCCAGCGCTGTCAATTCTACCTCAGTTTCTGCCAATTACCAAGTATCCCCAGCTACAGCGGTGCCTTCAACCTTGACAAGCGATAGCCCCATACAGCCTTCCATTAGCACCTCCGTTTCTAAGCCAACGAATCCCCCTATAGCGACTCCTCCTGTAACATCTCCTCCCGTTCCGAAGCCCCGCACTTTCCAGCTAGTCATTAAAGACAGCCCGAACCAGGGTCAGAGAATACCAGAGGTCAGCATTGTCAAGAGAGCGGACAGCAAAGCGAAGGTAACCGCGGTGGACAATGAGCCCCTTGTAGTAACCGCGCTCCCACATAAAGAATCCGAGACTGTCCCAGAGCTCGCCAACAAAAGCGCCGGCAAATCGATCCCGCAAAATAGCGCCGAGAACACTGCTGCGAGAGATTGTTCCCAGCAAAAAGAAAGCAAGGAGTCCCTGGAGGTTCAGGCAGGCGACAAAGGAGAGTTGCAACCGGTCGCTGGCAACAGGACAACCCAGACAAACGCTCCAGTTACCGAGGCACCAAGAGAAGCAAGAGTGAATAACTATAAGGAAGTTCCCCAAAAGGAGGAGTCCACAAACATCCCCGAGAGCATAGTAATAAAAACATGTGATGTCTTGAACGAGCCAACAGAGGTTCCTCAAAAAGATAGCGCTGTTCAGATAGGACGAATACACCAAGCCAGAGCCAGCGTACCGCAGAGAATAAGTTCGGCAAGTTCAGACGAAAACTTAAACCCGTTAAACTCCCCGATTGAAAGGTCTCCAATTTTGAAACCAAAACAAAGCACCGAAAGCACACCCACAATTTCCCTAGAAACGCAACAGGGTGACACTTTTCCACACGCCAACGGAGACATGTCACGAACTGCCAAACTGAACAGTCAGGCCCCGCCACTATCGCCTAGAGCTCCGCCAGAAAAACCCACATATTTGCACCTTAAAAACTCACAAATGGTAGATTCCACAACACTGGAAAGAGACTCTCGAACACTTTTGACCCAAAGACACAGCCCTATCCTAGACGGATATCTCCCTCGAGTCCTGACCCCAGATTCGCGAAGTTCCCGCACTCCCGACTTCCGAACCCCGACTTCGGATGTAAGCGACGGCTACGATTCCACGACATCTGGTGAATATTACGAATGTAGCGACTCTCCTTTCCACGAATCTAAAGACCAAGTGCCTTTTTACAGTCTTAATGCAACAGAGGACAGAGAGATTCACATCGCCAATAGTTTGGGGAGTTTCAAAGAGATAACTGCTGCGCTAAGCATTGAGAGGACTTTGTCGAGCTGCGAAACGCTCAACTCATCCACAAAAGGATCTTTATCATCCATGCTGAAAAAGTTAGACGATGAGGAGAAGCTGACAAACGAAAATACGCCAAAAGGAATTGAAAGACCAGAGGGAAATTTAGGATCGCAAGCAATCCGAGACAATAATCAGTCTGCACCTAAAAGTAGCAAAGCGGTGAACCAGCCGGCTGTGGCTGAACAAAGTTTAACTCTGAGGCTATATAATGAGACAACAGAGGCTAAACGAACTCTCGCGCGTGAGTTGAAGCCTGAAAGGGTCCACTCCAGAGCAGAACAGCCCGACAGAATGCCCGCAGAGGGAGAGAAGACGGCACTCGGCGGCGGTGGAGTGGAGACGAGGGACACTGCGCCTGCAGCTAACAAGGAGCCCGAGGGACACCAGGTACAAAAAACACAGTCTGCCTTCATGCAATATTAACAGCATGATAAGTGTCTGCATAAGGTAAAATGACTTGGGAGCGATAGCAGATAAATTGCACTCTCGCCTCACAGCATCAAGGTCCGATATAGGGCAGGGTGACATGGTAAAAAATGTATCACTATTTTGAATTCAGTTTTCATTTTGAAAAACAAATAAATAACCATTGAATACTTTCCACTCCAGTAACATATTTCCATTTTTCCCTCTCAAATTCAACCTTGTTTCCAAACAACGTTTCAAGATTTGGCTGTAGGTATGAAATTCTATTATTGCACAGGCTTAGTCCCTAAATTCTATTCCCAGATTATGTGGGCCGTTTGAAGGCATCTCTTTGGGTTTCCCCCCGGTGCTCTGGTTCTCGCCTCATCCCAAAGTGAGCACACGGGCTCTTTGAAAAAAAATATCCTGGTTCAAGATCTGGAAAAAGGTCGCTGAGACTGACAGGTTGCCCCAGCAGTGACACTGATCAAACATATTTCTCTAGCAGAGCAATAAATTATACCTTTAAAACGTTCAGTTTTGCAGCCAACTCAAATACACGTTTTATTTAGAGCTTAGATTTTATGTACTGTATCAATATTATTCTGCCTTTATGCAATATTGTGTAAATCTTCATTCAGGTTTAATTAACTCCCAGTGGACGAAATACATTGAAATAAGATGTACTCCCGACTGCCTCGCACACTTTTTCACCCACTTTCATACTTGCAGACCAAAAAAACAGTGAAAAGCAGTGTTAATTTTGACAACATATTTTAATTTAGTTTTAGTCTTAGTCTTTGGATGAAAAAATGTAATTCAATTTTAGTCAAGTTTTAGTCAAAAAAATATCTTCAATTTTAGTTGAGGTTTAGTCGACTAAATTTAAGACACATTTAGTCGACTTTGTATTTATAATATTCATTATAATCATATTTAATCGAGGTCCTCTGCTTCATGGAGCTGCCCCCTCATGGACAAAGCTCAGAGCTGTTCCTTTGGCAGTGAATTTACATGATATGAGGCTCTTTCAGACTATCAATAGAAGTTTGGATGATATTAGTCTCTCCTTTCAATTTTTATTTAGTCTTATTTTAGTCGACTAAAATATCTGGACATTTTAGTCATAGTTTTAGTCGCATGAAAAACTTTTAATTTAGTTTTAGTCCAATTTTAGTCGTCAAAGAAATTAACACTGGTGAAAAGGAAAAAATGAGATATATTTTAGAATGAATCCCAACCACTCAAATCAATATTAATATTACAAATTAAAGTCATTCTAGCACATTTTTTCATGCATCTTCCACATCCACAGTTTCCATCGACACCGTGGCCCAATGTGACTAAAATTATTTTGTACTGTGTGTGAATGTTTGAACTACTTTGCAGTTTTCTGTTCCGCCCACCCCAGTGATTTGAAGGGTAAGCACCAAAAACGTTCTTTCAATTCATTTCAATCCTGATTTTTCACCCCCACCCTTTACTAAAACTCACTCCTCACGGAAATCATTGCTTCACTATCACCAAACTAAAATCACACAAAAGAAAACCTTAAACTGTACATTTCTTTCCTCCCTGAAGGGGTAAGTATAACTTTTTATTTCATTTTAAATGCATAGCGCTTTTACTCAGCTGTGTGCAATGTTAATTTCAAAGTGTGATTTATTCCTGGAGAAAATAAACAATCAAAGGCTTTTGTAATGCCCCTGATCCCAGTAAGTGCTTTGGTCGTTCTTCACTATAACTTAAATTTAATCGATGAGTTGCACTAAATCTGAAGCACAATTGTTTCTTGACTAAAAATGGCGCATTAGTGCCTACATAAAATGAGTCAGAGATCCAGTGTGTTCATTATTCACCCCTCCACACAGCCCACATGCTGTTCGAACAACAGATACGAGATTGCTGGTTCATAAAGTGCGTTTCGTATTAGATGAACAATATCGTTGCCCTACGTGTTTACATGCGAGTGTCTCCACCAGCAAAACAACGAAATGAAAGAGTGGGTACTATGCTTCCTGCAAGTATTTGGTAATAATCTCAAGTACATCTTTATCAATATCTTCCTTTTTTTAACGTTTTACATTAAAACCGTGTAAACTAAATATCCAGTAGTTTCCCTTCGTGATCCTCAAAGTGAGCTACCATAAGCCCCTCCCACTCCCCGCCTCTCCCCCTTTGCTGCGCAGCTGTTTCAAAAAAGGGGCAAGAGATGGAGAGGTGAGGAAAGCATTTCCTGCTTCCGCCACATTACTAAGAATAGCCACCAGTGAAGACGCTAAGATTACTCAGAGATGCGCTGGCGGCTGGAAACACACCTCCAGGTATTGATGAGAGAACAACATTGGAACAAAGTAAAAAGCTCAAAGTCAATTTTGCATAATACACCCCCTTTAATTTTTCATATGGAACAATGTGTTAATGTAGCAGATCATATCTTATTACCAATAAAACAATGTATCAGGTGTTTCACGTAAAGGCCGGATGATCACAAGTTTCCAAACATTTAGTACTAATCAATGGGCCTACTTAATGCTGCCTTCATGTGCGGTGGGGGAGATGATCATTGTGGTGGAAAAGAAATTCAACTTTTTTTTCCCACTTGGTAAAACAAATGGCTTTTTTTAGGGTGCATTCAGGTGCAATTTTAAACTCGATAAGTGGTATTTACCATAATTCCAATATCACATGAAGGGAGTATAAGTAATATATGTTTGTATATGTACTGTATTAAACATTCTTCCATCTTTTATTCTGGCATTACTTTTCAAACACCTGATATGCTGTATCAGTAAAAAAGTGCATCATAAAGAGAGATTTGCTCTTAAAACCTTTGCAGTTTTTTTCTATTTTTGTTAACAGTAACTTTATTTTAGGCATTGACTGATTTGATCAATCTATAAAGCCTTGATGTAAATGAAATCCCAGGTTACTGTGAAATAAAGTAAAATTTTCACAGAATCTCTAATCGATGAACCAGACAGCCACTTGTCAACTGAGAAATAAAACTTGCTACGCAGGAAAGAGATTGATCCGAATGTCTGTTTTCATTGATTCAGCAGCGCATCAGTGTTGGAAACAGGACTTGTTCTTATTGAATAAAAGTGACTCTCTTTTAATGAAGCCAAGGCGTCCAAAAGGATCAAACAGAACGGTCAAAGATTGATTACAGGGTGTAGCTTAGTTCTAATTGTTTCCATTTCACGCCAGAGCGGTGTAGCTGGCACGTTCAAGCACTCGCTAAAAAAACCCCAAAAAACTGCATTTTCACACGCTCATCCTTTTCGTCCATTTGCAGCACGATTTCACTTGAGTGTAAAGAGCTCCACAATGCCCAGCGACGTGTACTCTATGTGTAGCCACTTTTGGGGAATTAATCCTATTTTTTATTTTTTTTTGCTTTTTCTTTACATTAGTTTCTAACGCAGCAACAGAGGGATTTCGGAGCGTTTGCCCAGTTGTGGCGGGCCAACCCCTCCGGACCGCGCCGCTCTCTCTCGGCCACCCAGTCCCCGCTGCTCCATCCGCAGGGCTTCCGCGCAGAGAGGAAGCTGTCCGAGGGAGACGCGCCCATTTTGGACGGAAGAAATCCCTCTCCCTCTGACCGACTGCCTCCCAGGCCGCCGGCGCCCAAAGCTTTTCCAAACCAGAACTACTGGCAACTCCCGGCTTCGCCCACCAAACCCAAAGCGGGTCCAACGCAGAACCCGTCCCCTCTGCCCAAACCGCAGCCTTCTTTTCTGTTCACGAACAGTCAAAACACGCCGCAGGCGGCCGTTTCCCCTCCACCAGCGGGAGACGGGCTGGAAGAGGAAAAGACCGCATTTGGTATTACGTTTAGCAAGCTCTACAATCTCAAGGGCCTAAAAGACAAGATGAGCAAGATGCCGGCGCAAAACAGGAGGGGCAGCGGCGGCGCAGCTCAGAAGCGGAAAAGTACCGGATAGGCTTGATGTTTTTTTGATTGTTTGATACATTATCTGTTGGTTTTTAAGATTCTCAAGTGTTAAGTGGCCAAGGCACATTGAACAAAACACAAAGAGAATATGTCGACATTAGTGGATACGTTTGTACTAATAATTCTATTAGTCAAGATGTAGCTACGTTTTGTGCAGTACACCGCGGTTGTCGTAATTCCTGTTGCCTCTCGTGACAGTAAAAAAAAGTTACAAAAGCAGGATGACATTGCAGTTGGCAGCTTTGTGACTTCAGTTCAGGTTCAGATTGACATTATTGGCATCAGAAACATTATCCAATAAGGCGGTGGGTGGCGTTTTTTGTCACATGACTTACAATAGTTTCCCCCAGATATTCCCCAATTTGCTTTTCATTACTTCTGCTTTTCAAGTGTACAATTTCTGCCAGTGGGTTAAGAAAATGTTTTAACCACTGGTGGATAATTGTGTTTTTATAATGAGCCTAGAAAGAAAGAAATACATAGAGGTCAATACCAAACATCTTAAAAGCCAGTCATTGTCTATTATATTTTCTGCTAAATGATGTAAAAACTTGATAAATTCAACACAGAAAAGCAAACACAAAACATAACAAAATAATATAATAATAAGGCATGAACAAAAAGAGGCCAGTATCTACTAATGTTGACATTCCCTTTGTGCCGATACCCGTTTTACTCTTTGCAGTTGGTGCATTTTAAATGAAAGAAATCATTACATAGGCATACAAAATGTTTTATTTATACTTCGTGCTTGCGCTAGAAAATGTGATTCACGGATGTGGAAAGTACAGTGAAAATTAGTACTTTTTTATTTTTTTCAGCAGGTGTACAAGCTAACACTCGGAAATATGTAAATCTATGAACTTAAAGAAAGTGTTAACCGAGGTTGTAAGATTTTAGCTGCTGTTTGGCATGTAATAAAAACGTTGTTACATGTACAGATAAATATGTGGACATGAACTAATTGACCATTACCCATTGTGATCGAATATGTGCCTATGACAGGTTTTCATATTGTTGTTGTTGTTTATTGTTAGTTTGTTGGGATAATGTCTGTAAGTATAACAGTTTTACACCCGCGAAGTGTCAATACTCTGAAAAACAAGGTAAAGAAAAGTAGCATTTTTTATATTCTACAACATAGACACAGACGGCACTGTGTCATAGAAGGGAACGTGGCCTATGAAGAAAACCTCTCATATTTATCACACACAAATAAAGTAAAAATCAGATCCATATGGATGTTTTTTTCACTGTAAATAATTTGCAGTTATTGTTCAGTAGAAGCGACAAAAACGGCAGTCGTACCTAACGTTAGCATATGTAGCATGAAGCTAAAGTAGATTCCTGGTTAGTATTGTCTGTTTTTAAGTATTTATATTCATAATTCAGCATTTGTTAAAGTAATGGTGGAGTAATGTGAGAAAGTTCAGTTTTTTCATCTCTTTGTTTCCCCCCTGCTTTGAACCTAACCATATGTGAGTAATTCCAAAGATGCCGTCTGTATCTATAGGAGAGTTCTACTTTCTGAGGATAGAACTGGGACTTGCTCATTGTCCTTCGTGACAGTATATTTGCAGACAGTTGACAGTTTGGAAATTCTACCTCTTCGTATTGTTCCTGTCCTTCCAGTGCCCACGTCAATTGAAAAATGTCAAACCAGGGAAAACCAGGTCAAACTTCTACCACCACAGCTGTGTTAATTGGTGGAATGGCCTGAGCTGCACCGTAAAGGTACAAAGCCACTTGGAAATAACCCCCTTTTTATTAGACGTTAATCATGACACTCCTACGATTATGTGTGCTTGAACTATGTACTGACAGATGTGCCATAAACACCTCTCGAAGCAAGCGCTGACAAGCCGTGTCTGACTCACCGGTATTTGTACGTTTAGGTAACAGCCGGATAAAAGAGATAATTAAATACACCTCCTCGCATACAGTATGGAGAGCTGGGTGAGCACATAACAGAATTGCAGTGTCACACTATTTCTGGTATATTGGTTGAGTTAGGTGTAGTTTGTTTTGTCAGGTTATTTTTATGTTTTGGTAGGTAGAAAAATAGTACGCACCCAGCACTGTTAGACAGCAAGTGCAGAGACGGGTACAGTGATATATAGCTGGGTATCAGATGACATCCCAGTGTACTAAAGGCCTATAATATTTATACAGGTGGGTTATTTTGTTTTTGAGGATATTTTTGGTGTTGTACCGAGAGATCATGGACCCAGTCAATGATATTAATGATACAATTTGTAATTCATACATTTTCTTTTTAGATACTACTTGTGAAAGTGTAATGCGGTTAATAGGAACAACTGGCTGCTGCCCCATCATCACGTTCTAGAACCTGAAAACAAACCTATTGGTTGTTTTCAGGTTCAGGGAACTCATGTCATGTTGATTATGTGTGAAGATATGTTGTTTTGTTGAAATGTTATGTAGATGTATATAACATTTCACTCAATAAATAGATTCAACTCAAGCAACAATTTTTACAGGTGTGGAAAAATAGCTCTAAAATATAGACCTAACTTTGTAACTTTGCAGGGATATCTTATTTTTGAAGAGATTGATGCTGGTTTGTTACACTGCACTTACACAGCACGTTTAACTCATTAAAACCATACAACGTAAAAAAGAAAATGATAATAATAATGATAGATATTCTGTCTGTCTGTCTGTCTAGCTGAGTATTAGGAGGCCGTTTGGTATTGCTGGCATGTTTGTTCATTCATCAGTGTTATACATCACAAGATCAGGTGTAGTTGATCTTGTGATGTAGCAACATGTGACCTGGAATGCTCCACTGGGCTTTAACCTCTCCTATGCTTGTACTTAAATCTCATTTCATTGTCATTTAAATAGTTTGTAAATTACAATAAGACGCACAAAACTGCATGCAATGCCAGTCTTATAACTAAAACAACAGCTGACTTGAACAGTTACTTATAAACAGTAAGCGATAAATGCATCAAATACTTTATACAAATAGTTTGGCAATAGTTGTTTGTTTTTGTTTTTTTAACTTCTACTTCGGTGACATTATTTTACTGTAACACTGCTCTGTTTTACCATAATTTTGACTACTTTACTTCTTCTTTGGCCAAAGTCAAACCTATGATGAAGGACGTTAAAGTGAAAAAAAAAATAACGTGAAAGAATGGCAAATAAAAGAGGAGTAAGAACTGGTCCCTGTGGGATTCCCTGACACTTAATAAACGTCACTGTTTATTAATGTAAAAGATTCATGATTCACTACTCATATTATTCCAAATCTGCTCTAAAAATGAATGTTTTTTATCTCCAGAAAAAAAGACAGTGGACTAAAATTATCATGAAAAGTCCATATTGCCTTATACATAGATAGGGGATCCAATGCGCTTTTATGAATGGTTTTCTGGGTCACTTCCTCACAGATTTAGAATGAGTCAGACACTAACCCACGCTTGACACGAGAGGAGGAGGATAGCAGAGGGAGAGTACAGCGGCACAGCGGAGATTGAGATGCAGAAAGCAGTCGGATAGAGAAAAAGAAAATCCCTCTTATCAGAAGAGACTGGCAGAAGGAAAAAGAACAGCCAGTGTGCATAAAGCGAGGCAAAGATGCAGAGAATGAGATATAGCGCAAGAGACATGAAATTTGCAGAATAAACCGTTGACGTCAGCCACCATAAGCACAAGGATCGCTTTGTAGATTCGAATCTTTGGAAGCCCAGGAGTTTAATGTATCAGATTGGAATGTTTTGTAAGATTCAGCAAAGCAGTCCTCGTGATGTAGTAGGTGTTGAGGAAAACTTTCCAGACTAATGCGCAGAGAAAGAGTAAATGGAGTCATGTTTTCTTTTTTTTAATCTTCTGTCAGTGTGTTGTTTTTGAAAAAACAGTAGTGAGGTGGAACTGTCAACCGGAATGGAAAATCAGCCATCTGTTGTCATCCTGTGGGTCTGGGCAGTAGATATTATTCATAGCTGTAGTGTAGTGTAGAAATGCAACATACATTTTGCTTAGATTTTAACTTAACTTTTGTTTTTGCTGCACATTTTTATTTAAATTGAGCCTTTTTCATGTCCTTTTTATGTGCTTTCTGTCACTAAAACAACGTATGTGAAGCGTCTTGGATTTGGGGTGCGATTTGAACCGACAACCCTATGGGGTGTCAAAAACAATTAAGGAAATTGTTTGGTTGAGATTCTAGATCCGAAATGTTTCAAAAGTTACTCATTATTTTATATTATTTTATTTTTTGCAACCATCTATGAGGTACAACTTTATTTCCGTAGCGACACAGCCAGAAGTGATCAGCCAGTATCTATTTTTGAGACACTACAGAGCTGGGATGAATAGAGAGCCTCACGTTCGAAAGGGCATCCAGCATAAAATGTATTCCAAATCCAACAATGAATTTGTTTTGGGTTATGATTGTTTGTTGCAGTTACAACAACAGCACAGCACTCAGGCGTACTCCACCTCGGAATTGTAATCATCCTTAGTCCCAAAGGCTATTTATATGGAGATGAGAAAGTTGCTTACGAGGACATTTACTCAATTGATTCCAAAAGCTGACAAAATAGAGCTGTATATATGTCTTGATAGTTAGTTCTGTGTCATACCCGCAGAAGAAGAAATGAAATGGCACAGAGGGTAACATCATCCTTTGCTTTGGGCCCTCACAGAGCGTCATAAATGATAATGCCAGGTTTCCACTGAGCCCTGGGGGTAAGGCAAAACAACAGAGGACTAGCACAAGGCAGTGACTCAGCCCTCTTTACTGCTCGGTGCTTTTGTGCAGACAACTTTCAATTTAAAAGTTTCAAACATGCTCACGTCACCATAGGCACTTGTTGTACAAAGCAAAATCCAATATAAACAACTTTTCAAGACTTTTTTGTTACATGGGAATTAACAAGAAAAGGAGACGATGCATCAAATTACAACAAGTTACAATTCATTTCTGCTCATTTACAGTCTTAACTGGATTAGAGTAGACGATCATGTTACCACGGCGGGACGGTGGTACAGCGGTTAGTGTTCGTGCCTCACGTCTCTCGGGTTGGATTCCCACCTGGACGGGGCCTTTCTGTGTGGAGTTTGCATGTTCTCCCCGTGTCTGCGTTTCCTCCGGGTACTCCGGTTTCCCCTACCACTAAAAATGTGTACAATAGGTTCCCCTCTGGAGCCAGGACTCCTGGTTAAATAAAGGTCAAATAACAAACTTAAATGAGCTTCTGGAAGCTCAAAAGGTAAACCAATGGCAAATATATATAGACCAACGACAAACCCCTGTGGGACACCACGTAACAGCCTATGGGTCAGACAGGGAACACAGCATAGACTTTCAAACCAGTGACTCACCAGCCTGCTTCTATACTTTCCGCTTTTGTGTGGACAACTTGAAAGTGCATTTAACTGTCAAGTTGCACCTACGCCCGCGTCCGAAGACATAAAAATGAGCTGTCAGTGCATACGATGGAGTGCGCGTAGGTGGCGGTAGATGGAGAGCCTTGTAGCCAATATGTTTTTGTGACATTAACCATTTCCGACACACGGTTTGAGTCATTCTTTGTAATTAGCTCGGATGTCGATGCTCCCCGTGTCCTCTGGCAAATGAAGTGTCCCTTTAGCCTGTTTAGACTCAATTAAAAACGAGTGTCGGTTCACAGTTCCTAATTTGACGAGCACGGATAATGGAAGATAAGTAAGTCTTGTCATTGGTGTCAGTGTCAAGTGAGAGAAAAGGTTGATTGTTTAGATTTAAGATTTCTCTCTCCCCCCATTTTGTAATCTTGTAGACTATCGCTTTAACCTCTTAACCCCCACCGGAATCGAGCACATTTCCTCCAGTTTGGCTTTACCCAAATCTAAAAGGTTAAAAACAAACAAACATCAAAATAGTGACAAAAACGTGGCCGGAAAATGCGATAAAATGCGATAAAAACACAACAATGTGACAAAAACGAGGTGAAAAGAGGAACAAAAACACAACGACAGCGTGACAAAAAGGTTGGGTAGGTCTTAGCTTTCACTGATGCTCTCCAGTCATGAAGCTTTCAGATTTGGGTAAAGCTGAACTGCGCTCGGGGGCGGGGGTTAAGAGGTTAAGTCCATTTTGATTTCAGCTTTTAAACTGCAAACTGCCTCACGGATGCCAGCAGAGAGTATATCGGACCACTAATCCAAGTGTTACAATAAGAAAAAGACCAATTATTGCCAAAGAACATCCGTTTCATGCAATATTATCATTTGATGGACCATTTCTGGGTTCAGGTGACATCAACATTCCTTCCAACTTTCGCAAATTTCAGGATTTTGGATGCGTCTTGTGAAAAAGCAATACAAAAACTGTAAAAAATAAAAATAAAAATGAAGTTTAAATGTCACAGTAAAGCCTAACGATTGGGAAACTGATCTTGTAGCAGTGTAAACAGGGCAGTAGGGAACACTTTGGAGTTTCACAAGATTGTAGTAAACCAACAAAGCCAAATTGGAAGTGGCAGCTTGCTAAGGCTTCAGGGCTTCAGGGTTAAACTGAGCACCTGGTGGAGGAGACACAACACTCTCGCTTTACACAATACCTATTAGACACTGTTGCAAGGTCGTACATTAAATGCGTGGAAACCTGATTTGTTTTTGCTCCGTGTTGACTGAGAAGAGATGAGATATTTTGGACTTTAACAACATGGTTAAAACCTCCCCCCAAAAATTAATGGAGCATGTTATGTCCCCTTGCATAACAACAGGGGACAATAGTGCAGTCACCAAACTGGAAAAACAGCAGCGCGTTGTAATGAGCGCTGTGAGAAAATGATGAGGATTTTTCCAAGCGTCAGACAGGTTGATGGGTTAATTATGTGCAGAGATGTGCGGTGAAGGTGTGGGAATGACAGATCTATTGCAAAGTGCGCACTATTGCCTCATGTCAGGAGCACTGTCATTATAGATTATGGCTATTCTCTTGCTTATCATTCAAAGATAAGCTCATATTAATTATATTACTGGCAATGGCAAAAACGTTTTTCAAAAAATCATGATAAATCATAGAAGACCAATGGCGGAGCTCTGTGGAATGTGAAAGATGTATGTAATGTATGCTGTTTATGATGTCTGGACATACAGTATAAAACATTTTAGTGATCGGACAATAAAATAGCTCCTACCCTCATTTTTACATTTTTACTGTTGTTAAAGCCACGCTGCGTAGAATTTTACCCAATAATGTATATTGAAATACAAGCATTTATTTTATGACAGATATTTTCCTCATTGAAAAATACTTCATAAATGTACAAACAAACATGAGCCTTTGCTGTGAGCGGCTCACCTCTCCTAAGACATGACTGATTGTAACTTTCCCAGCAGTGGGTACGTCTCCAGCTCGTCTCCATGTAAATGTGACTAAAGGCAGCAGAATTTGAGATTTAAATAGGTTAGGTTTTCATCCAACTCCATTCTTTTATTACAAAGAATGGAGTTCTTGTCGAGCTGGTCATTAGAAGCATGTTTTGTTTTGATGGCAACAGTATAGTCCATAATGTTACGCAGTCAAAAAGAAATGACGTTAGCAAGTAGCCTTCAGCTTTATATAATGCCTGTGTCAAACACACTAAAAACAACATCTGGATTATATGAGTCTACAGTAGTTTTAACCCTTTTGGTCACAGGGCGGCTGAAATATTGTGATGGTGAGGATGGTTTATAATCACGGAGATTATCATGGATTATGTGTTTGATTTGGTGATTCTTGCAAATGAAGCACTAATTATGATGATCAAATGAGTTAAATTGTTGATGTGTTTTTGGTAAAGGAAATATGCAATAATGCAGAAAAAACAGTTTGGGAGTTTATGAGTTTTGAAATGGTAAATGGTCTCAACGTATATAGCGCTTTTCTACCCACCCATTCACTCTCTCATTCATGCACAAGTGTACGCAGACTCTGGGGGCCAGGTGGGTGAAGTGTCTTGCCCAAGGACACGACGACAGTGTGCACCTTGTGATTCAAAATGGAACTTCTCAAAATCTATTTCAAAATGTGCTATTCTTTCTGATTCAGGAACAAAAGTACAATGTAAACATAAGTGTTAGGAGTAGCTGTGGGTTGGTTTTTATGTTATTGGTTTGGCATTAGTATTTGTCCATTACATACAACCATACTAACTATATAGAGGTTATGCGTGTAATGTCGTAACATTAGAAACAGCGGTTAGCAATCCACGACAGCAACGGCAGCAAATTTGTTATTCATTGTTTTTTCCCACTCAATTTGCAGTGTTTCTATTTAAATTCCAAATACCCTCGATACTTAAACACACTGCGGATCAGCAATGTGCTCGCTTGTTTAACCAAAGGTCAAGTTCAGAACATTACACAAGCAACATGAACGATCGAACTCTTAAACTTCAGACGCAAATGTTTATCGTGTCTAAACGAACACAAACCCTGCTTCTATTGTGCTTTGATGGACAGCCAGACAAAATATTTGAATGAGTCTCCTTTGTGAATGTTAAGTCAGCCGAGTGTATTGAAGACGATCACCTGCTCAGACCTCAATTTGCCACATAGTTTTCTCTTGTACAAATAGTATTATTATTATTATTATTATTATTATTATTATTATATGAAAGAATTTCAAAAACACATAGCTTCTGGGGGTTGGTGCAATTAGCTCATCCTCGTCCAGACACAAAGCGGCCGACAGACAAAAGAACTGAATTGAGGAAGTAATTCAATTCAATTCAATTCGAGTTTATTTGTATAGCACATTTAAAACAACTGCGGTTGACCAAAGTGCTTCACAGTAATAGCAGGTCACATAGAAATAAAATACAAGTAAACGATAACATGCCAAGATACACTCAACTAGCTCGTATTGAAGGCCAGGGAGAAGAGGTGTGTTTTCAGCCTGGAACTGTTCCACAGACTGAGAGGACCTGATAGACAAAGGAAGACTATTCCATAGTCGGGGCGCTGGCACAGAGAAGGCTATATCACCTCTCGTTTTTTTCCTAGTTTTAGGAACATCCAATAGGAGCTGGTCAGCCGACCTCAAAGCTCTGGATGGAGTATAAAGTCGCAAGAGATCACTCAAATAGAGCGGGCCCAAGGAGTGGAGACATTTAAAAACAATCAACAAAACTTTAAATTGAACACGAAAGCTGACAGGGAGCCAGTGTAAGGAGCACAAAACAGGAGTGATGTGCTCACGCCTCTTTGTATTGGTCAGGAGGCCGGCTGCAGCATTTTGTACACTCTGCAGGCGCTGCAGGGGGCGCTGGTCCAGTCCAATATACAAGGCATTACAATAATCCAGGCGAGATGTTACAAATGCATGGATAGCTTTTTCAAAATCACATCGAGGAAGGTAGGACTTAATTTTGGACAAAGTCCTCAGCTGAAAGAAGCTGGACTTGATGACAGAGTTGATATGTTTGTCAAATTTAAACAATGGGTCAACCATCACCCCGAGGGTTCTCACATAAGGACGGCAGTAGGAGGACAACGGACCAATCACACTGTCATGTCCACACAGTGGGTTGCTTTGTCCGAACACTAAAATCTCAGTTTTATTGTTGTTAAGGTTCAGAAAGTTTGCACTCATCCATGCCTGAACATCACCAAGACAGTCCTGTAGAGTTTAACAGCGGACAGCGTATCACTGGCTTTAACAGGTAAATAAATCTGAATATCTGAAGTAATACTGTAGGCTACTCCTGGATGTGTCTTGGCCGGAATCTTTTTTTTAAAACATCTACTCCCTGTTCAGGTATTAATGCAACATATTGTCTGAAAAATAGGAGGGAAAAAAGCAGAGACGTGTGCGTAAATATGTTCTTACTGGAGGTGTTTACAGCGTTAAAATGCACTGGTCAATGGTTAAAAGGTACATTTTTGCATAGTCGCGTGTCTAAGGCCGCGCCTCCACTCCCTCTTTTGACATCATGTCGGCTTCTTATGTGGCATTAGATTAATCCCGTCAGAAAAGGTCGGCCTAAGCAGAGGCGTGGGCGTGACGATGCCATTAGGGGGATGTGCCTCTGAGCAAACAGCTGAAACCAGTCTCCCGCAACTGTCAGAGGGAATGTGATGGATGGGCTGAGTGCCTAAAAAGTGCACTCAAAGTCGAACAGCGGCGTCACCTCGCGGTATATTTTGTTTAAGTTCATGATCATTAAATGGAAATGTAATTTGCCTTTAGCGAAAGCTTGAAGTGAGCTGGAGAGGACTTGCTATACAGGTGTGGATATTTATAGGGCATGAACAGGTGATTAGAGATGGTTTATAAAGATGTAGGCTACAATTTTATTTGTATTTTTTTGCTAATCAAATTCAGAAAAAATATCTTCATACAAACAACAGGTGTCAGGATTGTTCTGGCTAATAGTAGTGACATGCCTACTTCCGTTTGTTCAGTCCTGTATGATATAGTAAAACATCTTTCATACTGTTGCCCAGAACGGCTTACCTTGTGTTAGACGGTGGACGCACAGGCGTGGGCTTCTTGGCAGGTCACCGGAAGGAAGGGGGGGTGACCTGATCATGACCCGGTAACGCAGGACTCGGCCTGAACAAAGAACCAAAAGTTAAAAACAAAAAAACTCTCTGGGGCAGAGGGCGAAGGCATTTTCAGACTGGTGGACTGCAGAAGTTGCCAGCTCCTGCGTCCGGGTTCGCATTAGTCATCCGCAAACTTTAGTGCTTCTGTTCGGCCTGATTAGAAAGTGAGCGGCTTGTATACATGCTATGTACAATGGTAAATCTGTTAGATCAGCCATGGGGCACTTCACCCACCTCAGGCAGCTGTGGCTACGACAAAGCTTACAATCACCAGGACGGAGTGATAGAACTAGAATTACACATGTTGAGAGTCTTTAAAAAAAATAATGTAATATTATTATTACCAAGTCTGATCTTTGGCCAATGGTGGAAAGTAACAAAGTAGTACACATTTTAGATACTTCTACTTCACTTAAAGGCACACCGTGTAACATTTTGGAAAAGCAAAACATGCTCCTAATGACAAGCTCGACACAGAAGAATGCATTTGGATGAGGACATAAACCTATTTAAATCTCAAATTCGGCTGCCTTTAGTCAACATCTCCATGGAGACGACATGAGGACGTCCCCGCTCCCAGTAAAGTTACAGTCAGGTCTGAGGAGAGGCAAAAGACATATGTTTCTTAGGTTCTGTTCAATGATAAAAAACATCTGTAATACAATAAATGCTTGTAGTTTATTCTATGTATTTGGTGAAATGTTACACGGTGTGGCTTTAAGTTGTATCATGATTATTTCACTACATGCCACCCTGTCTGTACTCTTTACTCCAAAAGATTTCCTGAACTGGATTAAATAAATATAATTTTTTTCACATGATACTTTTACTTAAAGTGCATAATGACTTATTTAGATGGATAAAACCTGTTGTAACTAATAATCATCATTTTATTTCAGTGAAGCAGCAATTTTAATGAAGAAATATTGGGCAGAAAAGTTATTTTCATTGGAATTTTAGTTAATGACAGGAAGTGACAGATTGAAAAAAAAAAAAGCCATAGCAGTTTGACTCATTTCCCATTGACATACCAGGGTTGGCACAGCAACAGTTTACTTGTCGTTTTTTGCACAAATCTTAAATATAATTGTGTTAACTATGTTTTCGCAAAACATAGTCTAATATTATGACATATGCACATTAGGTAAACTTATTGCTCCTGTATGAGTACTTCTTCCAGCACTGCAAAACACAATGAGTCAATCTGATTATAATTGAAAAAACGTTTGCTCGTTTTGGAATTTTATTCTACTTCCACAGCCTTCTTCGTCCTCTGCCCTTTTCTTATCTCAAAAGTTTGCTATCCTCCCTATTAAAGAAATGTCTTTAGCTTCAGGATCAACACGCTCCAGCATGTTTCCATAGTTTAGCCTATAAAAGTACATGTTCAGCTCGGACTGATGAATGCGTGACCTTTTATTTGATTTCTCTTGCCTGTCGTGGCTTTGACAGAGTTTGCACAGACAAAGGTGAACCGCAGAAACAAAGACAGGACATTATACTCACGAGTGTGGCTTCCTGTGGAACAATCTCGCAGAGCTGTTTAAAATCAGTAAGACCCTTGCACCTGCTCATGACACTGGTCTAAACTTTTTTTTTTCCATTGGGGAATAAAATGTTCACCATTCAGTATCTTCTAAAAACAGACATATGTGGGGGGAAAAAACCTTAGTGTGCCGAGCATTTAATAAGTAAAAGACGTTATGTCAATCATGAATTAGCTGCTAGTTCTTGTTGATTACATTGACCACTGAAAGTAAAAAAGGGGGTCATAAACTCATCCCTGTGAAGAACTAGGATGTTAGAAATGTGTTAGGAAGTTAAGAATGACTTTGAACCATAGCTAACAATGAAAAAATATAGTGTGTGTAGATAAAAAAACAAAACAGATATAGCGCCTTTAAGCTATTACCGATTCATAAGTTTGATCATAAAAAATGTAATATTAAATTTAGTGAAAGCCTATTATTATTTTCAATCAGCGGGCAAAAAGACCGGAGTGTGGACTGATGCGCCATAAAGCCAACAGGACTGCTGTGCTGGCCCATAGACTCTGCTGCCACCTGGAGGTCACACGTCACCATGAACTGAAACAGCTCACATGAGGCGGATGCTGGATTTCACTGTAGAAAAAGGCTGTCGGTGTCCCCAGATACAGTATAAGGGAAATGTTCAAAACTAATATTGGTCTTACTGATAACAAATCGAAGTTTATTTTTCCACAATTGGGCCTATAAGTAGTCGAACCTCGGATTCAGGAGGAACAATGCGGTTTTCGTCCTGGTCGTGGAACACTGGACCAGCTCTATACCCTCCATCGGGTGCTCGAGGGTTTGTGGGAGTTCGCCCAACCAGTCCACATGTGCTTTGTGGACCTGGAGAAAGCGTTCGACCGTGTCCCTCGTGGTGCCCTGTGGGGGGTGCTCCGGGAGTATGGGGTACGGGGCCCTCTACTAAGGGCTGTCCGTTCCCTGTATGACCGTAGCAGGAGCTTGGTTCGCATTGCCGGCAGTAAGTCAGACCTGTTCCCGGTGCGTGTTGGGCTCCGCCAGGGCTGCCCTTTGTCACCGGTTCTGTTCATTACTTTTATGGACAGAATTTCTAGGCGCAGCCAGGGGCCGGAGGGTGTCCGGTTTGGGAACCTCAGAATCTCATCTCTGCTGTTTGCAGATGATGTTGTTCTGTTGGCTTCCTCAAATCAGGACCTCCAGCGCGCACTGGGGCGGTTTGCAGCCGAGTGTGAAGCGGCCGGGATGAGGATCAGCACCTCCAAATCTGAGGCCATGGTTCTCCACCGGAAAAAGGTGGCTTCCCCGCTTCAGGTCGGTGGGGTGTCATTGCCTCAAGTGGAGGAGTTCAAGTATCTCGGGGTCGTGTTCACGAGTGAGGGACGGATGGAGCGTGAGATCGATAGACGGATCGGTGCGGCGTCAGCAGTGATGCGGTCGCTGTATCGGACTGTTGTGGTGAAGATGGAGCTGAGTCAGGGGGCAAAGCTCTCGATTTACCGATCGATCTACGTTCCCACCCTCACCTATGGTCATGAGATTTGGGTAATGACCGAAAGGACAAGATCGCGAATACAAGCGGCCGAAATGAGTTTCCTTCGCAGGGTGGCTGGGCGCACCCTTCGAGATCGGGTGAGGAGCTCAGTTACCCGGGAGGAGCTCGGACTCGAGCCGCTACTCCTCCACGTCGAAAGGAGCCAGCTGAGGTGGCTAGGGCATCTGTATCGGATGCCTCCTGGTCGCCTCCCTCGGGAGGTGTTCCAGGCATGTCCTATTGGGAGGAGGCCTCGTGGAAGGCCCAGGACACGCTGGTGGGACTATGTCTCCGTGCTGGCCTGGTGTCGCCTCGGGGTCCCCCCAGAACAGCTGGAAGAGGTGTGCGTGGATCGGGAAGTCTGGGTATCTCTGCTGAGACTGCTGCCCCCGCGACCCGGCCCCGGATAAAGCGGAAGAAAATGGATGGATGGATGGGCCTATATAAAAGGGAAAGAAAAAAAAAATCATAAAGACGGCCTTAGCGTTGGCTGATATGTTTGTTTTGTCGCAACTTGCCTTCTGATTATCAGATAGATGCAGCAGTGTTTGGACAATATAATACTAATGAAACAAAAGTCTACATTTGGCCAGAAGTAAACCTAAACTCAGGGCCGGCAAGGTTTTTGGAGCCAGATTCATTTTTTAGAATCAGGCAATACTAAACACAATGAAAGAGGACAATGTCGTGAGTTTTAAGACAAACACATGAAGTCAAGAATCACACGCCTTTGTTCAATAATGACTCAAAAAGAGGCAAAAGGGTTTAAATGGAAAGTACTTCAGAGCAAGGAACTTCCAGAGCCTTTCCCCATAGCTACAGAGCATAGATACAGAGGGCACCGTGTCATACAAGGGGGCGTGGCCTCGCCGAGAGGGAAGAAAACCTCTCACAATTAAAATGTTCACTCTTTTCAGCCGCTTTTTGGCGAACTATAAAAATATTTATCACAGCAATAAAGTCAAGCCAAAATCGGGTCCACGTAGTTGCCAATATTAGGCTATTTATGGGCTCCTGTACCACTTTAGTCCTCTCCAAGACTCTGTATCTTTATATAGTGGAAAATAAATTCATAATCCTAGCAGCATTTGTTAAAGTAATGGTGGAGAAATAGGATGAAGTTCTATTGTTTTTTTGTTTTTTTTAATCCAGGTGGAAACATTACCCAACTGGGTCCTTGTTTATAAAGCAACACAGTCTCACTCCGAAAGCGTCATAAAGTGACGAACGGTCACTCGCCTTATGCGTAATATAGAGAGTAGGGGAAAGCTGCAGACCCGGAGCCGAGACAGATCTACCGTGAAGCAAATCCACCGTCATAGTGCGCCCTCTACTGGTAAAGACAGATATACGACGGTATTTGGATCAAGTCAACGAACGTGAGGAGACTTTAATAGAGTTATTTCATTTTTTATTTCTTATAAACACTAAGGCTAACACTTTAAACAACATACGAATTACTTACTGGTTACCACAATAAAATGTTAATTTGTTCCAAAATATTGTCTCTGTCCCTTGTTCCTTATTATTATGAACAAATGAAGGCACTGTCCTACAAAATACAATGAAATATTGGAGTAAAACATACCTGTAAAACGTGAAATAAATACCGTCGTATATCTGTCTTTACCAGCAGAGGGCGCACTATCACGGTGGATTTGCTTCACGGTAGCTCTGCCTCGGCTCCGGCTCTGCAGCTTTCCATTATTGGAGTTAGAACGCAAAAGGTCCCGTTTGCGTCTCCATTGACGCAATGGGTTTGTAATGTATTTCAATGAGAGTCCAGGCGCGGCTCATTTGACGATATCGGACAACTCGTAGTATAGAACATATTCTGCCCGGTTTAGCCAACTATAAAACAAACAAAAATGCAAAAGCGCATTCAGCGCAAACACAAGCGCAGAACTACAGTATTCACGTCTATTTGCCTGAATCTGAGGCCAAACTGTTGTTCATCAAAGCCAAAAAATGATGGATCCAGGACAAACCAAGCCGAACCAACCCAATCACAAAAACTTCTTCAGGAACGTTTACAATATAGCATTGCATTACAGCAGTACGTAGTTTAAAGCCTTTCCCCTACCTTCTGCTGTCTTCGTGGGACGAGTACTCCAGTATATTGCCGGGTCGTTGCCGGGCTTGTACCCGGCCAAGGTGCGTTCTCTTCGGGCTAGCTTTGAGCTGGGGCCCGCTGGAGTCCCATGGAGGATCTAACGCCGATTCACACTTCCTCTGCAAAAGTCCTTTGGGTGAAAGTGATGCCAAGCGTCCACGATGATATAAATGTCCTTATGTTTGCCTCGGTCAGCCATTTAAAGTTAAAAGATAAGCATTTATTGATCATATGTTTGACTAAGCGCCAATATACAATGACATGATCAGCTGCTCTGATTGACACCCGCGTCAACCAATGACACGCGTTCAAAACTGTGACGTCACTAAGAAGGCGGTCAATCTATATTTTTTATTGTAAAATATTAGTATTAGCCTTATTTACGTCATTAAGCAGAAGAATCTGAAAGCACATTTAAGGTTTGGATTGGAGGCCTTTTTTTTTCAGCAATTAAAGACGGTTTACTTCGCACATCTCTTGTATGAAACAGGTGCGTAAGACAATGCATAGAAGCCAAACGTAGAACAGGAATAACCTCTCGCACACGGTATACTTGCAACACCAGGGTTTCTTTATTTGTTCCGGCCAGTGGCCTTCGTCAGGCAAAATGTTTTTTTTATGAATGAGAAGCCATCCTTAAATAGGGCGTGGCCTGCTGCATCACAGGATGATGTCATAATGGCCTAAGTCAATGTCCCGGACTCAATGTCTCCGAAACTGAACTCTGTCAGTATAGCCTTGAGAGAAATGCCACCTGCAGAAGCGTGAGTGGCAGTTTCGGGTCTAATCTCTAATGTCTAGTGTGGATATAGTCTTAGTGAGATTAGGCATTTTAAGGCCACCCAAGTGGAGCTGTGGCGGAAAAGCATAGAGTGTTTGCTTAAGGGCTTCACATTGTTTTTATTCTGAAATCCCCAAAAGCTAGTACCACCTTCTGCTGCCCTCTACAGGAGTAAACATTGAGGTGCAATACAATAGTACACTTCACCAGCTTGCAACATTTATAAAACAAATTGATTTTCATTGTAAAACTTGTTTATTGGTTGTTCAAATAAACATATCAAGATTGTCTTAAACCTTACATTAATTTCTCAACCCATTTCCCTCATTATACACATAACTTCAAACAATACAGTGTACAAACATACAGTATTTCCATACTTTTGTGCACCTCTAGTATCCGCATTCTTGTTTTAAATCTAAGGCACTGTTTCTCGCTTTATAATATATATATATATTTTTAAGAATAAAAAAAGAGTGCTATTTTACTAATATGGACAGCAACAGCATAGCATCTCATGCTAAAGGTACTCCTGACTATCAAATGGCAATCGAAAACATTTAAAGCCACCGATCCAAAACACCATATTTCGGACATAGTGAACAGTACTGTGCAGAAGTTTAAACAGGTCTGAAAATGCTAAAGGTTATAACAGTATAACAATTATCCCCACAAAATTCCAAACAGAGATATCTGCTTTTGCAAGTGAACTCTTATGCGCTTGCATCATGTTCATTCTAAACAGAATCCTTAACGTTTCGGATTAAGTTGACGCTCACATATGTTCCTGCATAAACTCTCTATATGATGATATGTCTTTTTTTAGCTTCATTGTAAGATTGATCTTACTTTGATGTGGTATTAATTGAACAAAACCTGTCTTGGGACTTTTGCACAGTAATGTACTACTTAATGAGAGACACTGCAGGCAAAACTACTTTATAAACTGAATCATATTACATATTTCATAGGGCCACTTTGTTTTCATGTAAGCAGTGACCTGAAAACAAAAAGAAAGAAAACAAATCTACAGAATAAGGTGTTTTGTTTCACTGAACTGAACTTCAAAGGCTGTTTATGCAAAATCTTTTTTTTTTTCTCACACTAGCACATTTCCACTTAGAATAGCACCTTCAGTTCCCACATTTTTTAGTCATGTACCTAACCTCCTCCCTCCAACATCTCTGGAGAGGAAAGAAGAGCTTTGGCAGCTTTGAAGAAGGATGAGAGCATCACCATCCTTCCAGCAGATAAAGGTAGATGCACAGTTGTCCTTAACACAACTGACTACGAGACCAAGGTCATGCAGCTGCTCTTTGATGAAAACACATATGAGCAACTGAGAAGAGACCCCACCAGCGGTTACAGGAAGAAAATTATAGAACATCTTCAGAAACAAAAAAAGGAGGAAATAATTGACCAAAAACTGTATTACAAGCTTTACCCGGGGGAGTCCATTCCGTGTATCTATGGCCTGCCAAAAATACACAAGGAAGGTTTTCCTCTCAGACCCATCGTGAGTGGCATCAACTCCATCACCTACAATCTGGCGAAACACCTCAAATTCATCTTATCCCCTTTGGTCGGCAACACAGAACACCATGTGGAAAACACCAAGGAGTTTGTGGAGAAGATCAAACACCTGCAGCTGGAAACGGATGAAACCATGGTGTCTTACGATGTGACAGCACTGTTTACATCTGTCCCAACCTCAGCAGCAGTCACAGCGGTGAGGAAGAGACTGACTGAGGACAGCACTCTAGCTGATAGGACCCAGCTCACTCCTGACCACATTTGCCAACTACTGGAGATCTGTCTTAACACCACATACTTTCAGTTCAGGGGCAACTTCTACAGACAGATCCACGGCTGTGCCATGGGCTCTCCAGTTTCACCCATAGTTGCTAACCTCTACATGGAGGAAATGGAGAGGAATGCCTTGGCCTCATACCCAGGAAACAAACCCAGCCACTGGCTCAGATATGTAGATGACACGTGGGTCAAAATTAAGCAGAAGGAAGTGGCACCTTTTACAGATCACATCAATGCTGTGGATCCCAGCATTAAATTTACTCGGGAGGACGCCAAAGAGAAAGGACTTGCCTTTTTAGATTGTAAAGTTATCATAGGGGAAAATGGACAATTTCAGACAGAGGTTTACAGGAAGGCCACTCATACCGACCAGTATTTGATGTTTGACTCTAACCATCCACTCCAACACAAACTAGGGGTCATCATGACGCTCAGACATAGAGCTACAGATTTGCCGACCAGTGCTGAAGGAAAGACCAGAGAGGAGCAACATGTCCAGAGAGCCCTCTCAAACTGTGGCTATCCGAACTGGTCTTTCACTAAAGCACAAATTACAAGAAGACCCAAAGAACAAGACAGACAGACTACAGAGCCCAGAAGAAAGGGAGTTGTAGTGCCATATGTAGCCGGGGTCTCGGAGAAACTTCAGAGAATCTTTAGGCAGCACAGGATTCCAGTGCACCACAAACCGGTGAACACACTGAGACAAAAATTAGTTCATCCCAAAGACAAAACTCCGAGCCACAAACAAAGCAATGTGGTTTATTCTATTCGATGCAAAGAAGAATGCAAACAACATTATATTGGAGAAACTAAACAAGTTTTACAGAAGAGACTTTATCAGCACCGAAGAGAAAGCACAAGCGGCCCTCAGTCGGCGGTGCACCTCCACCTCAAAGCCTCCAACCACTCCTTTGAGGACGGGGAGGTCAAAATTTTAGCTAAAGAAGAACGCTGGTTTGAAAGAGGAGTTAAAGAAGCTATTTTTGTCAGGAAAGGAAACCCCGCCATGAATCGAAATGGCGGTCTCAGATTTAATCTTCCGTCCCTGTACTCCAATCTCCTTCGGGAGAAACCTAAAAGGCTTGGCCAGCCCAGGGAGATGGCACCTCAGCCAACAAAAGAACAATAGGCAGGTAATTAACAGTGATTAGCCATGAATGGGACAGATACTGGGTATTGATTAGCGATGAATAGGACATGACTCACCGATACTGAGGTGAGCAGATCGTTAGAAACGCTCTACTTCAAAGGTGTTTACCCACAGGTGAGAGTAGCTGTGATTAGAGAGGAGGAGACTGGCCTACCCCAACTCCTCCCTGTTGGTCTATATATTCAGCTGCGTGCAGATTGTGACCTCTGTCGCTGACGAAGCCTTTTGGATGAGAGGCGAAACGTTCGAAGACTTCAACTACCGAGTACAGAAGATGAATCAAGTACCTTCATTGAACATGTACCTAACAGTTTTCTTGAAGTTTGTTTTTTTATTTGTTGATATTTAATTCCTAACCTGGTTGATTGACCTTTGAAGACCCCCACAGTGTTGACATGTGAGATTTTTTTACTTTTCTGCCCCAGTAATAACTACTAAGTAATAACCTTACAAAGAAAAACATCTAAGAAAAATGTCATTAGTCAACAATACAAGCCGCACAATTTTAAACCATGCTTTTAAAAATATATTTTTCCTGTTACTTTCACATACGCCAACCTATTTACCGGCAGTGTCTCACTTTCAGAAAAAAAGAAAAACAATAATCCAGTAAAAAATACAAAATCTTAATTTCATTCCATACAATTTACAATTTAACAGTGCTGAACCATAAAACAAGTTAACAGTAGCATATATAGTTAATCTGCAGCAGTTTAAAAAAAAAAAAGAAAAATAATGTAAGGAATGAGATTTTGTCTCATGGTATATTACAATAAAATGGATGTAAGAAAAATCCCACTGTAACAAGAGATTTATCGGTATTGTCCAATAGGGGGCGCTTCCACATCAGGTAACCACAGCCATGACAGGGCTTTTGCATAGCTATTCCCTCCCGTTACTCCCATATGTACTTTATGCATTTAATAATAACTATGCGCGTGTGGTAGAAAAAAAAAAAAAGCAGCCTGTCAAGTGCGGCCAGAAATGCATGGGAATGACTTTAAAGCACCAATACAGCTTCACTGAGGAGCGCATGTAAAAAAAAAAAATAACAAGTAGAAAATGCTGTAGGATGATATTAAAGGGTACATAATGACTGCATTAGAGTATGGTTGACGGTGTCAAGGTTTTGGTGATTATATTCCCGAAAGTAAGCATAGATATCAATAACAGGCATGGCGGTGAACGTCTATGAAGATGATGACTAATGATGATTTAGTCCATAGCTACTGAAACAAATGCATTTTTCAAGGATTTCAGCTTCAAGAACCAGATATAGGGAATTACCGGGATGCAACAATATCACTTTCTCGCCGTATTGTCCAGCGCTTATCCATCAAGGTCTGTGTAGTTCCTAGGCCTGTCACAATAATTACTATGTTGACTTATCGTTCAATAAATAACAGATGATCACAACATTTTTGGGCTCAATATTTACATTTACTTACATGTTCCCCCCTTATTTCTTTATCTTACACTTGAACAATTTTACAGAAGTATATTGTGTTTCATTGAGTTTCATGTTTATTGCAACTCGTTTGTGTTATTAAAAATCATGTTAAAAAGGACTTTTAGAACAAGAGAAGACTGAGACTTCCCTTTTCTTAGTTTCAGTGGCATCGAGTGGTCATCAATAATATCGTTTATCGCGATATTTCCTCTTGCCTCAATATATCGAACTTCAAATGTTGTTAGCGTGACAGGCCTAGTAGTTTCCTTTACTTTTTACTATTAAGGTTATGGGTGGGAACCTCTGCGTACCAAACAATACGCCGATACTGCGATAATCGATATATTGCACAAAAACAACTTTCTATGACACATCATAATTTTTTAAGAAACACGAGATTTTTTGAAACATACTGCATATTTTTCCTGATTTGTTTTCATGTGAACGGAACCACTTTCCCTTAAATAAATAAGTGAATAAATGATCCCTGACTCACTGACAATGGTTCTCTGTCAATGGCATCACTTACATCAAAATAAACAAGAAACCACAGTCCTGTTTCAAAAGGAATAAATCAACCCCAAATTAATCTTATTTATAATTATAAAACTGTCACATATTTGTGTGCCAGTGTTTGATCCAAATGCTTGAAACCTGACTGAGTTCTTGACTATTGTTGGCCTCTATTGATTGTGAAAACAGTGGAGCACTGCTACCTAATTAATATGCATGATGTAGCGAATTAATATGCATGACATAATCAAAAGTATCGATATCGGAATAAAAAGTACCGGTATCGTCTCGCAAAATATCGCGATATATCACAAAATCGATTTATTGTCACACCCCTAATTAAGGTACAGAAAACAATGCATTTGAGTCTACATGACTTTTTTTTCAAGTCCATGAAAATAGCGAGCCGTCAGACCTTTGGTATTGCCGATGCATGACATTGCCAACTTTGTTATGACCCTAATGTTTCTTCTGGAATCATGGCAGAAATACCACAAAGTCCCCCACCCACCATACCCCATTGATTAACATGCCAAAACTGCAAGTAACCCCCTTCAAAGATGTTTCAAGTCATGTTTAGTTTCATGTATAACCACCCAGCCTCTTATCTGCCCTGAAGGAAAACTATGATGGCACTTTTCCGCATCGTGTTATGATATTCCTGTCTTGTTTACATTTACAGAAGATGATTTATTATATATATCGTACAGTCAGCAGCCGCAGTATCCTACTCCCTGTGGTACACTGTCCAGTCACTCCCCACTCCCCGGCATACCTGAGTCAGTTTTTCGACGGCGGCCTCGAATAACCCTGGCGTAGGCGTGCGAGGTCAGGTGCCTAGGAGCAAGGAGGGCGAGGACGGAAAGACGGCAGGAAGGGGAAGACCGTGGCGCGGCGGACATTGCTCATCTCAAAAACAAGGACAACTAAGGCTGCACGAGAAACATTTGTGACATATTGCGATATGGTTTTGCTGAGATAATCGTAAAGCTGGACAGTTAATCAAATGTTAATCTAATTGCGATTTGAAAGAGGGTCGATCTCAGTACAAAGAAAGCCTGGCATCTGCTCGGATCGTAGCAGTGGTGCTAGCACTAGCAGCCGCGCTAGCCCTAGCACTGCTAAGGCTAAACAGCAAACCATTTCCTCTTCTTTCGTTACTATTACGCCGTATAGGAATAAGAATTCAAATCTGATCGAACGTTAGAATGAATTGTTTTACAGTTCAGAATTGTTTGTAACGCAAATAATAAATGTACTTCGTAATGCGAGGTTTTGCGGGAGAGATCAGTGTCGTGTACTGTGAGGCTCAGCGGTGTCGAGCTCGTCTTTGCTTCTGCTGGACAGTTAGCGCTCAGTTTGGAGTTCGGCCGCACCAGTCATTTACTTCCTGGTGCCGGAAGGGCCACATGTATTGTTTTTAACCTTTTAACCAAACAAATCGAATTGAAAATCAAGTCCAATCAATGTGAGGATAAAAAAAATATCGTGATAATTTTTTTGGCAAAAATCATCCAGCTCTTAGATACTCGTATCGTTTCAAAAACCCATATCACAATACTTGAATGACATCATGCATATTAATGAAGCTCTGAAAATTGCTTAAAATTTTCCTGTCAGAAAATTTCAGATTAAAATGGTGCAAATTCTCAGTCATCCAGGTGCTTAATTCTATCTTGTAGGTTTAAAACAATGCAACCAGTTTGAAACAATGCAACTGAATTGATATGCCGACGTTTTCAGAATAACTAAAAGGATTGATTGATATTTGTTAAACACATTTTGTTGCTTATGCTTTCTTTTTCAATTCATTCCAGATATTACAATATCTAATATAAAATCACAGCTCCAATTTCATAGCAAAATATTAGAATCACAACAATTTCGTATCGTCCAGTAAGTATCGCGATATGCACTGCATTGTGACAGGGGAATATCGTCAGCAATTCTATCTTCATGAGGTGTTATTATGTTTGTTTTATTAAAGTGTTCCAAATTCTACAAATGTTTTCTTAAATGCGTCAAGTCAAACATTTAATATTTCTGCACAAAGAACTGAACCAAAACCGTGCAGTCCTAACTCCATGAATTTGTTTTTTTTAAAACACTCCTCAAAATCAGTCCTCAAGCCAGGACTGATCACACGCTACTTATTACGTGACACTCTCTGACCCAAACCTTTGCCTTTCTCGACTCCTTTTGGCTTAAATATAAATAGGACACTATGAAGAGAGAGGGAGAACAATCTTGGGATGGCAACGGGAGAAGGGATCATATGGCACAGTGGCAGAGCGCCCCTCCCCCCGTCATCACCACTAAGTGCTGCAGAGATGCGAGGGGGAGCGCGGTGTAGTATGTGAGGAAGCACTACTTGGGGGAGTTGGGGGGAGGAGAGAGAGAAAGGGGAGAGAGGTTTGTTGGTGTGTTAGTGGGGTCTACACAGTTTCGATGCAGATGAGGGAAAAAATAATGGGATGAGAAAGGGAAGTGTGTAACCTCAGCTGGTCAATCAACTGCAGCAAGAAGAAAAGAAAAAAACAGCAACTCGCTTCTTAAATCTGGACTGCAAATGGTCTGCCTCATAAATTTACACTGCCGTATGCAAAATTGATATTTCCTTCCCCCAAGACAAAAGCACTTTAGTCAAAAAACTGATTTTAGGCCACATTTCACCTACAATATTCTGTAATAGACTCTTGCATGCACACACTACTCCAATTATAAAAACTAAATGTTTTGCAATAATGTTATATTCCTTCCTTTGTCAACTTGCTATGCAAAATTCCTCATTAACATTAGATAGAATGAGTAACAATTTGTCCCTTTTTAAAGTCAAGTAATACTTTAAGTAATAGTATTGCATGCTTATGGCATTATGTGTGGTCCTGTATAGATTAAAAAGCTGCGATAGAAAAATTGAATAAACACATCTGACCTATGTAAATGCACAGGCTGTATGGCTAAACCATTTGATTACTAATCCATCTGTATTAAATCCCTGTAGAGATTTATATCTTATCTCTAAGAAAGCTAAGTCCAGAATTAACACAACAGCCATAGGCTCACATTGGCCTATAGGCCAAAGGGGGTGTGGCTTGGGGAGTGAGGGTTAGGACTTTGTCAATAGCATGTGTTAATGAGCACGACGCATTGAAATCAATATACGACCATCATCTTGGATATTGACGTGGCGATTGACAAGAGGCATGGCTTGAGGGCTAGGGGTATCATGGTCTGCGAAAAAGGAGCGAGAGTTTGTTAAATGTCATGATCCTAAACTTTGGTTGGAGTGGAATGTGTATAGTGACACAGCGGATAATTACACTCAATAATGATTAAAGTTTGACGGTTTTTGTCTACCAATAACACTGTCTATAGTCATGACAATAAGGGCATACTTCGGCAGGCCTGAACTTGAACCGGGGGGCGTGGCCTGAGGATTTGGGGTGTGGTTTGAGGATTTGGGGCGTGGTCTGAGGATTTGTGGACGTGGCTTATCCTTGTGTGCACTAACGACAGTAGCCTCCCAGAGCAGAGGTGCTTCAGCTGTGCTTCTCTTCACATGTGCTCGGCTTATGAGGTCCGACAGCAGCCTGCCTGCTGCAGCTCCTGTGGGTCCCGCGCCACTACTCCCACTTTCTCTCACACTCGAGTGCTCGCCGACATATTGCGCGCGCGCCTCTGCTCTGTACTCTGGGACCAGCCTGCAGCAAGAGAAAACATCCCCACTTGAACCCTGAATGAGAAGCTGAGAAAAGAGCGTTTAAAAAATAGCATGATTAAGTAGAAAAAATAGAAAATTTTCAAGAGGCTGCTAAAATGTCTTTGGCACTTTCGAAAACGTACAAACAGATGGATACGGAGTATACAAGGCCAGATCGAGGGCTGACAATCTTAGTTGTATGAGTGACATTTTGGGCAAAATCAATTGAAAGCTGATGAGCTCTATAAACTGAAAAGATTTTGACAAATTCAAAATTATTAAAGTGCAACTAAACACCAAACCAACCAACTTTTTTCAGCTGATAAACCGTATGATGTTTTTTGCGTATTGTCTACTATCCCCTGACAACCTGTTATCTGCAAATTTAGGGTTAGGGTTAGAGTTAGGATTAGTAATTATGCATATCTAAATCTCAAAGCGTATTGACGGGAGAGTTTACAGCCTATATGTCAGCGTGCTACCTCATTTGAAAACCAAGACCTTCTAGTTTCTAAAACTATGTGTAAGATCTGTGTGAGTGAAACACAACTTACACATGTCTGTTTCTAACCCTAATCATAACCCTAACCCCTGATAAGGTCACAGGTTAATTTTCTGTCATTTTAGTGTAAACTAGAGTATTTTGCACTAAACACACGACAAAACCATTTAAAACCGTGTGTGTATTGTCCCCTTATGGCTAAACGGTGAACTGCACTTTAGATTTTTTGTTTTTTCTTGGTGGAAGTCTCTATTAATGTAAAGCTCCATCTGATAAGTGGATCGTTTCCCGATCATGCCCGGCGAAGGAGGAAGGTTTTTACACCCTCAAAGCATCAGTCATTGGCACTTTATGTACCGTGGAGAAGTCAGCTCCACAAACACACATTGGCGTTGATTTTTTAAACTGCAAATGTGGTTTGGTGTTTAGTGGCATTTTAACTAGTTCAAAAGAAACAGGACTTTTCAACAGGGTACAAGTAAAGTTGAGTATTGAGTATATGTGACCAAATTCACCGATTGAAAAGTTAGGAAAAAGATTGGACCACAACTAACAATTTAAGCTCTACTCGCTGTTTTCGGTTTAAAAATGGTAACATTCGGATAGTTCTGTGTAAGAAAAAAAATCCTCCAATGCGTTTACTGGTATGTCACTTCTGTAGATTTGCAAGGGAGGTCTTTAAAGCTGTGAAAACGTCTTCATCCACATATGAGTCTTGCTATTCCCGGATGAACCTGCGCCTGCACCGGTCCGTACTCCACCGTCTCCCCGTCCACAGTGATCACGCCCTGCGGAGAGAGCGGCTCCAGCCTGAACGCCTTCACCTTTTCATAAACCAAATAGGGGCAACCGCAGTCCAGGTGCGCCCCTTTCTCCATCGCCAAGAACAGACGTAGAAGCGCAGGCCGCGAGATTCCCGCCGTCACGTAAAACAAGTGAATGGCCCCGTCGTCCACCATCGCGCCAGGAACTGCCAACAAGTCTTCGGCTAAATGTGACTGGTATATCGCCAAAACGAGCACGAAATCTTCATCTTTGACGACGGTCCAACTCTCCGGGACGGGGTGGTCCAAACTCGGAAGCAAGGAGTCCGACAAAAGCACTTTGGTTTGGCCATCGCTTTGCGTCTCCGTGGACGTCTTGCTAATCGTATACTGATTCCTGCTGCTACAACGCAACACGGAATTCTGGTTCGGGGAGCTTGGCATGTGACGGCAAGGCAGAGAGGAGCACATCGAAGGGGGCGGAGAAGTTGAATTCGATTTCCCTTTTGGAACGTTGGAGGTTTCGTCGACCGGCAGGAACGCTAGCCTGCCCTGGTAAACTCGTAAGGTGGCAAGGCGGACCAGAGTGCCCATTAAGAATCGGATGCCTCCGACGTGGCGATACTTCTCGCTCTCGATGTCCACGTCAGCCACAAACCCCCAGGCGATGGAGAGGAAGGAGAAGAGGCGCTGCCTGGAGGGGAGGTGAACGGAGACCAGGTCCATAGCGCAAACCAGGCCTTTGCACAACATGAAGCCGCAGCTCAGAAGAAGCTCCTCGTTCCAGGCCGGAGGTGCCCTGGACAGAGAACAGAAACAACAACGCTATGTCATAAAAATATCACAAAGAAGTGGGAAATACTGTCCGAAATTGAAGACGGATGCATAAACGAAATGTATTACTGCCATAAAACAAAAGGACCACTTAAGAAATCAAATCAATATCACACATCTATCCTAAAGCTAGCTTGCGGAATGTCTCTCCTTGCTCTTCACCCTCTTTGCTGTCTTGTCTGATAAAGTCTATGGGCCAAAGAACCTTGAAATAAAAACACTACAAACCATTCCTTTGAGAACAGTGAAGTGCGACTTTCAGCCAAGGAGAAAAGTTGTTTTGATAGAGGAGTTAAAGAGGCAACACAGAAAGGTTTGAGATGTAACTTGTCTTTGAATCTTGACAGCCTCCTGAGGCAAAACCAATAAAGATAACAAAGTTGTCCATTTCCTTCAAGGGCACAAAAGTGACTGAGTGGTAAGCGCTTGCCTCACAACAAGAAAGTCCTGGGTTTGATTCCAGGGACTTTCCAGTGTGGAGTTTCCGTTCTTCGTGAGTCAGCATCGGTTTACTGGACCTCCAAAATCATATTAGCCTGGGTCCTATCTGAACTATGCAACTTTGCTGCTGTAATATCTGCATGATGACAAATAAAGCACTTAACCCTTTTAATACCTAATGGGCCCTAACTTTGAGACCAAAAAACTCTGAGACCACTTCCTTGCAAACGGCAATCGGCCCATAGCGAGCAGGAAAGTCCCTTGGTGTAAAAATCAGGCTACTTCGGTTTAAATCCAATTCCCTGAACAAACGTAGTCACTTAGCCTTCTGAATGAGATGCCAGAGATCTTCAACTAAAAAAACAACTTCAGACTACAAACTGTTACAAACTTGGGCTTCACAACTTGAAGGTTCAATTCCCAGACCACATAGGGAACTTGAAGAACTCCACGTTGCTCTATTTTAAACTCAAACAAAAATACAGCACAGGCTAATTCTCAGTCTTGACCATAAAGCGAGCCCGGGATCTGCAGAAGACTCCCGAACAGCTGCACTTGCTGTCCTTGTTATTTGCGTATTTTGGGAAATGCTACTTAGCATATTGTAACATAGGCTTAAATATGGCTCAATATTTGCAAGCATTTACATAATGTTAAATGAGGGAAAACAAGAATGAGGTTCTAAGGGATACTTATTTGATGGTTGCTCAAAGTTAAGCAGAGAACTCATGGTGACAGAGAAGGATCGTCTTTACACAGACTTTCTAAAACACATTTGGACACATTGGCCTTGGAATTTTTTTGGACACAAGTTTTCAAATTTACAATTTACATCTGTGTGGGGAAGACAACTGTGTTTCGGGAGCTCCTAACTCTCACGTTGCACAGCACTCTTGGATTATATTATCTGCTGCCCTCTGCTCGCTTTGGTGGGAAGTTGACAGTGCATAAAAAGGCTGTTAAAGCAGTACTATAGTTGGACTATATTTTGGGAGGAAAAGGGTTGAACTGTGAACTAATGCTGAGACAAGTAAAAGCTAATTATAAATTCATGAACTATTCTGGAATAATTTGCTTCCTCGTGAGAGAGGAGGTTTGAAGCAGCTGGACCACTTATCTCGCTTACACTGTCAACACTTCCCTTCAAGGCCAAGCCACGGAGCTAAACCTGATAAGGACTGAGCTCTCTGGGTCATATTTAGCAAAACACTGACTTTCAGACTGTTGATAAAAATGCACCTGGAATAAAGTTAACAAACAGATATTTACCACGAGTATAACAAACAGAGAAAGTCCGAGAAAAACAGAGAACAAGAAGTCAAAACAAAGATGGAGAGAAAAACTGGGCCAAATGTCAAGGCCAGAGATATCCTGGCCTTGCGGAAAAGGCGGGAAAAATTCTGCATGTGACCTCATGCGCTGTGTATTTCCCATGTCTTGATGTTTCTATATGCCTTGACTTTACCTCATTGTAATTTTGCATATCTTCTTTTGTAAGGCGCATTGACTTGCCTTGTGCACGAAATGCGCGGTATAAACAAAGTTGCCTTGCCTACTAAGTAACTCGTGCACCCTAGAGGCCACAAGCGCCACTGCAGATATCGTAGCATGTTGCGTTTTTTTACTTATTTATTGTCTGTGAGAGTAAATACTACGCTGATAGAAAACACATTGGGAGAGATGGATATTGTACATCCAATTACACATAATTTTATTCACTCAAACTTGGCTGTAAATACTGTTTAAGTAGCGCTAGTTAGCTTTGTCCGTTAGCTTCTTCTTTGTGATTCTATTCGGGGGGGCATGGACAGTGTTAAGGAAGTTGTACAAAACAAAACAAATATACATTTGGCCAGAATTTGGCAATTATCCAAAAGGTTGACAAAATGATTAATAAACATCTTGTCTGTTGTTCTTGTTCTACTAGAAATTTAAACTTAAGTATTTCTAAAGGATTTTTAGAAAAATGTTTGGATTTGAGAGTATTTCAGCTTTATTCTGATAATAAAGCTGGGGTACCTGATTTTTCCTCTTCAAACAGTAACATTTTTTGTTTTGGCCTAAACTTAGTTCAAGCTTTCACAGTCCTTCCTGTGTATTCAAATTGTTCAAAGAATGTCATTACATGCTCATTTCACTTCCATATACAGCATTGAGTGGTGACAAAGTGAAGCAGGGGCGGCCACCCCTAAGATAATTCCACTAATTTAGATTAGACTTCTATCATCCATTGCTCAATAAAACTTCAGGGAAAGACAATACAACAAGGTCTGTCTTTTGCTGTGTTTACAACATACTCTGAGGTGACAATCATAAATGTATTCTACAACACCAAAATATCAGGTACCCAGCTTTAAGACACTATGAAATACTAAGATCTCACTTAATATTAAGGGGCACTCGTTAAGTAATAATAAGGTAATAATAAGCATTAGTAAGCTTAGGGTTATGGGTTAAATTAGGCCATGAATAAGCATATTGTTCATGGCCTATTATCTTGGTTGTTGATAACATTACAATAGGCATCTTATTAATATCTTTATAAACATATTATTCATGGCTTAGTAATGACACTTATTAATACCGTATTATTGATACTATTAAGGGGTGCTTAATAGTATCAAGAACCCCTTAATACTATTAAGCGTTTTCAATACTAATATATGTATGAATGAAATACAAAAAAAGGGGAACCACTGCTCTGGACCCGCCAGCAGAGGGCCAGCACTTCAGTCCAACGATGTGCCATCGCTGCACTATCTGTGGACCGTAATCACTTCTAATGTGCTGACTATCTCAAGTCATTACAAGATTCTTGAGAGAGTTAATAGCATCCTGAAATGACCCAGTCTGCTCCACAGTGCCTCCTCCACTGCCTCCTGAGGACCGATGTTCCCCATCAGCCTGTGGAATAATTACAGCCAACGAACAGGGATGATTTGTCTCCTTCAGGGTTTAAACTTAGCTTTGGGTCTGCACCATTAGTCCCTTGCATTTAAATGGCTGATTATAGAGCAGTGTTAACCGCAGCCTCTAATGCAGTCTGTCATAGTTTACCTCGTTGCAATATTTTGGTGACAAAACCAAAGCAAAAATTAAGTTTTTTTCGACTGATGAAATCTAAACAGGAGGGAATGCAAATACCGAAAGGACTTTCTTTTTTAAAAGAAGAAAAAGACCATTAGCTTCCCAAAAAATTCAGCCAAGAAGAGGGTTTCCTGTGATACTGTAAATGGGTATTTTTTGTTTTGTTTTTTTAAGTTTTATTTTAACTTAGCCTTGACCAATGGATCATGTTTTTTTTTCAGCTTGTTTCCAGTGGGTCAGTCTATGTTCAACACCGGCTCGCACTGACGTGCACGTGAGAGCGTGTGTGCGTTCCATTGGTGGAAGAAGTACTCAATATTCTTACTTAAATAAAAGTGCAGATACAGGACTGAAAACAATTTTAGTAAGTAAAAGTACAAAAGTATACATTGTAAAATGTACTTTATAAGTAAAAAGTAAAAGTATTTAAGAGTTTAATGTGCAGGATTTTTCAAAAATAAGATAAGATAAATATTATTGTCCCATAGGGAAATTTGTCTTGGACTTGCCTAGCTGTGGTTCATACAATAGCAATATATAAAAGATGCATTAAATATATTCAAATTCAAAAAATCATTTGAATGAAACCAGGTCTAAGCGAGTAAACCACTAAACCAGGTCAAAACAGGAAGTAAACTAGGTCTAAACCCGGACTAAACTAGGTCAGGTCAAAACCAGATCTAAACAAGGTCTAAAGGTGTAAACCACTTAACCAAGTCGAAACTGGGACTAAACAAGTTCATCGTAAAGGGGTCACGTTGAAAATAAAATACTTTTACTTTTAACCCCATTTAAAAATGTAGTGGAGTAGAAAGTACAGATACAGGCTCTAAAATGTAGTGAAGTAAAAGTAAAAAGTATTCCTCATAAAATTTACTTCAGTAAAGTAAAAGTACCCCATAATTAACTTTTTACTTGTACTTGTAACTTTTTTACTTTCCACCGCTGGTGCGTTCATGCTACTGTGTGCACCGTTTGCGAAAAAAATAGACTCCACTCGAAACTCTTAAATTCGGGTATTTGTGAATAAAGAACAATGCGGAAGTTGTAAATAAGCATTAACACTAGCTACTGTAGCTGCGTGGCCGTTGTTGTGGTTTCAGAGCAACCACGCAAGAGCGAGGATGCGCATGAGATGCTTTTAGGGACTGTAAGAAGTTGGGGAAAGGCGAGTTTTTAGCCCTGCCTATTTGATCCCAGGCCCCAAATCTCTTTTTTTATGGCTCTGCTTTATTTGAAGGACTACGGTGAGATCATCATATTAAGTATTACACATGAACAAATGACCGTTTTCCTGAAATAGTCCGACCTAGAGAACAGTCATGCCAAATTTAGCGCTCAAATCATAAAGTGAACAATGTTTTTCCTAATCAGAAAGAGGCCTGAACTGAACATAAACGATCCGCGGTATCCGTGTTGGTTTACTGGGCATTTTGTCGACTATATCTATTATGGGGCGGCTCACTGTGAGTAGTGGTGGACGGAGGCGGCCAGGGCGTTGCCAGAGCCGCCTGGGAGGATGCCGATGGGGGTCTGGATGGCCTGCTCCCAGTCCTCGCGCTCCATCAGCCCATTTATCACCTGCAGGAAGAAGAAAAAGAAAGGGGAAACAAGTTGGCAACACTTTATAACAACTACACCTACCCTTAATAAAATGATGAGTTCCAGTGATGTAAGCTGCACCCCAAACTCATTTCTAGCTCTTGCAATAATGACGAATTACACACATCATAAATAAAAAGTCGGCATGGTAAAGAGACTCTGGTTGCTTCTCTGGGTAGACGGTAACAACTGAGAAGAGGAAATAATTAAGAAGACGGATGGTGCATATAACAGAAGTTCAGGCTGCAGGAAAGGCTTATCCTTTTGATTTATAGATATGGGTTCATACCGCTACCGCAAATTGGCCCAAGGTTGTGATATATCGCAGTCCATCAATGTCACACACACAGTGAAGCATTACGCACTGCACAACGAATGCAGCAGTGTTTTTGAGGCACAAGCTACGACTATGATGGTATATTACACACTTATGGATGAAGAAACCTTTAAATTGATGTCTGTTTTCCTGATAAATGGAAACACAATCTGGCTTTTAAGCAGATGGAAATCTGCTTAAAAGCCGTCCCTGGTGCTGCGCCTCGGGAGGGCTGTGTAACATCACGATGTAAATAGCTCCACCTTGCATATAAAACTTTCGTAATTGTACATGTGTTTCGACTCCATCTCCAAAGTGTGTCCAAAAGGTGCCATAAAGACTGGTTGCCAAAAAACAGCACACAAAACCAACCAATGATATAGAAAAATAGATTAGTCTATGTCGGCTAGAAAAGGAAAAACAAAGTTGCCAGTGCTGCAGATGATTGATTTGGGGACCCATGACATGATTGATTGATTTTTCCGAATTTTCATTTTCTATATAATATATATTTATTATTATCTATTTATTTTTATCGGATTTATTTTTTGTGGGGGGCACTGCGCCAAACCCTTGCCTGGGGGGCGGCAAATTCGCTCGGACCGGCCCTGAAATGAACATGAACCTAGCTTAAATTCAAAGCCACTAAACTTTGGCTGACTTTCGTGTCTATGGCAACGCATTTAAGAAGATTTCATCAACGGTCTGCTGCCCTCGCTGACCTCTGCATGCGCTCAGTCCACGCTGCGTTTCCCTCCGCCTGGCGCCCGCAGCTGTGACTTCACCGCCGTACAGTTTGGAATAACCTTCGCGCTGAGCTAACGGCGTTCAAATCAACACGGGATTAAAAGCTAAACAGGCGTCGAAAGGACTGAAAGCAAAGGGTCTCCACCTCAAACAAGAGCCCGTCTCCGGACATGATGACCAGGGCGTCCCACTGCGTCAGGTCAGCCTTCTTCACCACGTCCCGCGCATGGTTCTTCGCCTCTGCACAAAAAAATAAAAATACACACACACAAACGATATGAAACAATATGAAAACTGAGCGGGAGGCGACGGCGGCAGACGTGTTGACAAGGGCAGTGGAGGAGACTCGAGATCCAGTTCCTCCGGGGGCAGGATAAGGCAGATTAGGCCGAAAAGGGATTCAATTTCCCCTTATCGGTCGGGACATATCACATTAGCCCGTCCAGTGGCCACTCAACAGCTCCCAGGCAGCTTAGCCTCCATGCAAACATCTGTTACTCACAAATACTGGCATGAGTGTGTGCGATTTGGTTTGTTTTGATCAAATGCTCGCGTGGCCGTTTGTGGTCGAGTGTGTGTTGGCTGACGCGCAGGCTGTTTATTCTCCCTTATTGGCGGCGCGCTACAGTGGGTTCCCTGCAGCGAGCCTCAGCGGACCTCCCGATTTTTCTTTTTAAAAGCTCTGCTCTGTCCAGCTGTGACTCCGCAATACACAATGGAGATACAGCAGCAATGTATGACTGTACTGACGCAGAGGGAAAGTGGCCGCACAGTGATGAAAGGTTAAAGTTAAGGAATCGGATTTGGACATTTCTGCGGTATTGTTTTAGAACGAAACGGAATGAAACACATGCAGGGAAATATGAACCAAATAACCTGGAAGAAAAAAATTAAATAAATAATCATATATTTATGAAGAATAGTGATGTAATTCGTAAAACCCCACCCCACCCCAAAATGGTCCAGTCATACCTCATAGCAAACGTCGCTACACTGTAAAATGTAAAATAGTTTCCACTCAAAAAACTAAGTCCAAGAGCTGCCAAGAAATTGTATGTTTAACCAATAACCAATTTACAATGTAATCGATTTAAAATTTCAGATTCACCTCTTTAGTTAACTGACATTTTTCATTTCAGACAACTAGAAACAGTTGTCTGAAATGAAAAACGTACGTAACGTTCCAAATTAAATCAGTTGTGTCAACCTGAGAATACAATTCAACTAAAGAGGTGAATCCGAAATTTCAAATCGATTACATTGTAAATTGGTTATTGGTTAAACATACAATTTCTTGGCAGCCCTTGGACTTAGTTTTTTGAGTTGAAACAATTTTACATTTTACAGTGTACCCGTCATTCTACGGATTTTCCGCCATAGACACTAGCGGAGCGCAGCGTGTTTTTCCCCTTGCAAAGCCGGGGAAAAAAAGCAGAAGCAACCCCTGCTAATTTATAGGCCAAGGTTTCATGAGCCTTCGTTGCTGGACGTAGTCACAAAAAAGCTGTTTCTGCCGCTGGATTGTCTGCCACGTTTACTGGTGCTACAGAGCCTTGGAATTTTTCAGCCGTGGGTGGCTTTGTTTTGCCAGCGCTGATAGCACACGGGACATTGCAGCTGGAGAATCATTACGACGTTACCTCGCTGAATAAGAACCACAGTATTGCAGCCTCTCTCTCCCCCACAGCCAGGGGCGACTGCATGAGCGGTAAGTGCACGTGGCTCCTGTAGGTTTAGCAAGTTAGCTAACGTAACAATAACTCATATTTGATCAATACTAGAATAACTAAAGAGGAGAACTCACCCTGTAGTGCAAGAGCATGACTAGTCCACAAAACTCAAGGGATATTTTCCAATTTCATGTGAGCTTGGTGTTTTAGCCTTGATAGTTATAGTGTAGCCTTCGTTGCATATTTTGAATATTTTCCTCCACTGCACATTGCAACCCACTTTGCCTCGATCTGGAGGATATTGCGCTGGTATTGCCATAAAGAGTCACTAACACGCACTTCTCCCCGTTATGACATAAAGGTAATCTCCACTTCTCGACAGCGCAAGCTAGCAGTTGCCGAAAGGGCGGGGCTTTTGCAAAAGGTCGATTGGGAACAGCTTCTAAAAAATGGATAACAGTCAAATTACTGTGAAAGTTCACAGTCAGTGAAGATACATTCACAAAGTAGGATTTTTTTTTTTTTGCAACATGTAACATAAGTCTTAAAAGGCATGCAAAAAATAGCCAATATTTAATTAGCTACACCCCGTCTAAACCAACATACATGGTGGAACGGTGGATTTACTGTTCTTGGGTCTGAGGACAGAGTTATTTACTCTTCTTGAGTCTCATGGCCGAGGGGGAAAAGCTGTTGATGTGCCAGCATGAAAGCACCCACAGAGACGCTGCATAACCGTATTGACTCAGCAGAGACAGCCCGGTTTCCTTGCTTAAACTAAAGTATTGATTTTTGCGCGGCTGAATAATGACTAAACTTCCTGGTGCGTGTGTTCGCCCTCTGCCTGTCCCCTGCCGCCGCTCTTGTGGGGCCAGTTAGCGGGCCCAGTGCACTGAGGATGCTGGGAGGCAGAGCTGACAGAGTGGCTGACGCAGCACTAAAGTGGGGAGGAAGAGGAGGCGCGATGCTTCAAGGCTGCTTCCACATGCAAGGGGTCAGTGCCAAACGAAACCGCTGCCAGCACCAGGGGAGGTTGCTGTAAAAGTTCCTATTTGACCTTGATTATGGAGCAGATAGAGGAAAAGTTTGGCTGCAGTAAGTAATCTCAATATCTGATTTAAGGCATATAAAAAGTACATTTTCCATTTAACGTCTTCTTTCACTTTTGTTTATGTTTAAAACTAAATCTCCAAAGACCTTTATTAGACCACTAGTTTGTGTAACAGTTCAATCACTCCAGATTTTCCATAAAAATACTTTTAATTTCATACCTGTTCTTTTCCCTAATGAATTCGTTTCTCTTGGCATTTAAGTTGAGTAGGCTATACTACCATACTGTACCGAGGGCATTTGGCGAAACATTTGGGCGCTGTCTGTTATTTGCTTCTGCTTTAAAACTATATAAACAAGGCTGCACTTCATACAACATAAAGTGACTGTATAAACTGTTTCCGTTTGAAGCTGCATCCAAGTGACTGCGGCGCTGTACTGCTCTCCTCTCATGTTGTTTTACAAACACAATATTATTTGTAAGAGGATTTGGCCAAGGGGGATTAAGCTTTATTTTTGTTAGTTGGATGTTGGAGAATATTACGCAAAAACATTTCTTCAGCAGAGCCACAAAAATAATAATAAAAAAAAGCCTAAAATAACTTCTACATTTATTTCCCTTTGATGTTTCGAGAATCTGAGAACTGTGCACCAAACCGGGACTATAAAATATAAGCATAAGACTAAACCAGTCAAAGATGCATGTGGACCAAAATACTACATAAGAGTATTTTTCATGACGGAGAATGGAAACTTTAGAATATTATGGACTAAAGAGACTGTATTTGCCAAGTCTCGCAGATGCCACTGCTGCATTAGCCATAACTTTGTGATGTACTGCGCCGCCCAATCATAAAACACGAACAAACACACAGAGTAAACAGTTCTCCAAAGTGGCTGTCTCCTTGAGTTGTGCTCTGCTGCTTTCTAGTGAGGTTAATCAGGGTGAAGCCAACATGGGCTACACTGCATGCTTCATACAGTATGTAAAAGGTACACGCCGACACAGGGGCACCTCCGCGGGCGCTCGTCCTTCCCCCGGCAACCGCCCTGCGGTACATTTAATCGCACTGTCTCGTTCTCGGAATTCACATTTTACTTTTGAAAATATATATATATAAAATATATATTTAAAAGCTTTAAAACTTTTCAGAAATTGTAAACGTAAAGAAAAGACAGTAGTGAAATACTTTTTTTTTCCTAACAGCATGCTAACAAATCGATGGTGCTGTGATGAACACACTTTGAGCACATAACAGTTTTGTTTTCCATTTGTGACTCAACTGAATCCAGGAAATACTGATCTGAGCGCTTCTGCAGAAGACAAAGAAACAACCAAAGAGGACAGGATCACGCGTGAATGAAACCGCTTTATTACATGTCTCTTTTGAGGCCTTTAAAAATGCTCAGGGCGGTTCCGGGTTCCATCTGTTACGCAACAGAATCCAGGAAGCCCAAATCAGACGTGTGAAATACTACTCCAGGTATGTTTTTGTCATGGAACGTTTTTACAACATGGTTAAAAGCTCAACTAATTTCACATAAGCCAGTTATGTGAACAAGTTAAAATAAAATAAAAAGGATTCAGACCCCATAAGACAGGGGTGTCCAAATTGTTTTCCTCGGGGGCCGTATATTGAAATGTATATATGGTATGGGGGGCCACAGATGGTGGTCAGTGCAGTCAAGCATTCAGCTCGGTGCATTGAAGAGCAGTTAAAAACGTTCCCCACGCGTTATTTAGGCTTGGAACCTTCAAGCCAGCGCTGTCTCACAATAAAATGTCAGTTTTAGAGGTTTTTATCATGTTCAATTAATAAACTTGCTGTAAAAATCTCTTGGGATGCGAGCCTAGTTAACAAGACGCCTGAGTGACACCAAAAATTGGTCTCAGGGCAGCATTTGGCTCCCGGGGTGCACTTTGGGCACCACTGCTAAGGCAACTGCAACCGCATTGCTCTCAATCATAGTCGCTGATCTTGAGCATTGATAAAAGACACCAAACGTGTCCATAGACATAGAGGAGCGGAATAGTTCCTGTGTTTGTGTGTGCGAGCAAATGTTCTTTCCGTTAATCCGGTGAGGCCATCTCTAGCCACTGCACCACATCGTCCCGCTAAGACCTTTGGTGACCTATATATCCCGTTTTCAACCAGCGTGGAGGCGCTAGTAATTATTTTGTCTTTGTTCCTCCAGTGCCTGACCTTTTCGACAAAGCTCCCTCTGTAATAAAAACTGACTGTATACCTTTCCTTATTGCTGTTTGGTCGTATCCAGCTCGCAGCGGAGGCCGAAACCACCGGCTGTGATCTTCTTCCTGTCATCTCTCACAGTGACAGAGAGGGCAGGGGGGCTACAAACCTTCTGATTTTGCATGTCAGAACTCTGGCAGTGAAGTGGCGCTCCTTACTCATGCTGGTCACGGTGCTGCTCAGATGGCGATAACTGAGTCGCCTTGCTCTTTAGGGACACAATGGGTCCCAAGGAAAGGGCAATGTCAGGGATGAATGATTCTGAGAGGGAAAAAAAGAAAACTATTTTGGCCAGCGGATGTCATGATGGTGTGCTTCTCTCCCGCTTGTTAAGTCCAGCAGAGAATTGAAGTTCAAGGGGGCGATTTACCAAAATCAAAATACAAGCCATCATTTTTAGCCAGCAGTTTTCTAACAAATCTATGGTACCAGGATAAAAGCAGTTTGAGCGCAGAAATGCTCAGAACGGATTTGGTGATGGTTTACGGGCTTTTAAAATAAGGAGGACATTTCTGGATTCGATCTGTTACGCCATAAAATCCAGGGAATACAGAGTGGGGCGTTTTGTGGAGAAACTCTAAAATGTAAGGTTTAACAACTTTTAATGATAAGGGCACAGCATTACAGTTATAAGTCGAATTTGTATTGGATTTAAACCTCATATTTCGTTGGACATAAATTGGTCATGTTTGGGAAGTTGGGAAGTTTTCTCAAACAAGTATGGTTTAAAAGAGAATTTCTGAGAGGGAATCCGAGGCCGAAGCGAAAGGCGCGCCCTGATGTGTGTCAGAGAACACGTGCTGCGGAGTTGCAGCAGCGCGAGTGTCAATGCGCGGAACATGTGGCATGCTCATTTCAGATTACACAAATAATGCATAACAACCACAGACGGCTCCTCTTGGCTCTGCGGATGAGGGGAGCGGAGTCTGTGGCAGCGTGACCTATTTCTCATGCAGCCGTAATGCACTCGCTGGTTTAATCTTTCATTTGGCGGGGTCAAGGTTACTACAAAGCTAACGTGGGCTGGAGACGTCGCGATGTCAAATTTTACTATTACGGTGAAGAGAAACAGTGCAGTTGATTCAGAGAAACAGAAATAGGGACTTTTTTTTAATTTGCTTTCATTTGGACTACTTTATGCATGTGTGATGCATAGAAGCAAAGTAGTCATCTGGAATAAGTTATATTTGAACATTTCAGATTCTTCGCCTCTCATCCAGAAGGCATTATCTATTCTTTGTATTGTATCTTTGTGTCAGTTTTTGTGGTGTCGTTAATAAATGATCACGACCCAATTGTGTCCCAGTCAGATATTGAGTAAACGTGCTCAAAAAAAATATTGATTTTCTAACAATAGCATAGCATGCGTTATTTATTTTCTTGAAGTTGTTTATTCTTGCAATTTTTCTTGAACTGTTCTTGTGCAGTTGTCTGATCAAAAATGGAGCACATTTTGGAAGAAGCTGCAGTGCCATTTTAAACCAGCAGGGGGACGTGCTGAGTTCAGTACTTTTAGATTCTTCCGGTATGAACTACTTAACAAATACAAGAATGAGACGCATTTCAGAACATGTTTGGAGAAGTCTAAAGTACAAGACTATTTAATGTCAAAACAAAACAAACTCCTACCCGCTTTCATTACTGACCTGTGATGACCAGAGTGTATGGCACGGAGGCTTCGGTGAGCATGCCCTGCACATGTCCAGTGAAGAGCTGCATGGTCTGGCAGCGCCCGCTGTTAGGGTTCACCAGGATCATGACTCGGCACGGGCGCCGCACCTCTGTGTACATCACACCTGTGTAACGACACAAAGAGAGGAGAATGACTTTGCATGATCTGATATCTCGACGAAAGATGGCCTTTATTTCTTTCTCAAACCATTCCTTTAGCTCGGATTGTGACCTTGCTGTCAGCAAAGGAAGTGTAGATTGAGGCGCACAACTGACTGTGAGTCACTGCTTCTCTCTGCAGTGCTGATACATCCTTAAAAAAAAGGCTGTTTTGGTTCCCATATGCACTGTTCACTGCACTCGTCCTTACACTGAATGGAATATTCAACAGGGGGGTCTTGTACTTTGGCCGCACATGCATTTGCGTCTCAAGGTGTTAACTGGCTTGGATAAATTGGGATTTTGCGCTGCTTAAAAATCTATTGGAGCTTTTGACCTATACCCCAAAATCAAAAGGGAGGACCACCTGATTATTGCCGTCATGTTGTTGCACATTGACCCGCTATTGGCTCGTACCAACTTATAAGTTATACTTCCTCCCACTCTTTTCCTAGTTTAATTAGTGGTTCTCCCAAAGCGGGGTCCAGAGGGGCACTACGGGGAGTGGTGGTGGGGGGGGAGGTCACTTGTTTTGACCTACAAAACAAGTGTGTGAAAAAAAATTGAATACAATACAATTTAATAAAATACACCAGTATTTAGCCTACAGCCATTGCTAGATGTTGCTGTTTGTGTCATTTTAGCTGTAAAATAAAAACAAATTCCAATTATTATTTGGGGGGGGGGCCCTTGGCCATAATGTCGCGAACTTTGGGAATTGCTGATGTACAGTACATGTATATGTGAATGTATGTTGAAATGTTGTGAAAACTGAATACGATAATTCGATAAAAGTCATAAGTATATGTAATGTCCATTGAACTCGGAATAAACAATCAATCAATCAATCAAAGATGTCTGTTCTCTCCAATGATCACATAATAGTCTTAAGTCAAATTCACATGTGCGCCCTACTCAAAGTCAGGATAAATTACCAGGAGAATGGCTGCTAAAAAATCTTCTGATTATTGCCACTGATATTAAACAAAAACAACTGAGAGATTCATTTTTGTCAACATCACCCACCCCCAGAAAAGGTGAAGCGGTTTTGCATGATCAAATATCTCCGACAATAATTGAGGACTTCTGCTCCCACGGGGTCTCCATGGCACAAAGAAAATGACAAAGGTACATTTATAGCCAGTGACAGCATTCACAAAGTTAATACGACATCAAAAGAGTCAGGAGTCAACTTTTTTAACATCAGAAGTGATCTGACATCGTCCCTATGAGGAAGCCGGCCTGTTGCGCCCGTCTCAGGAGAGAACAGTAATTCAGTGAGTAAGCCTTGTTATTACTGTGGAGGGATGGCAGCTTATTGCTAAGGGGCACTGTGCGGGAGAAATTCAAGCAGCGCTTTCACACATGGTGGTTTTAGAACAGCGGAGACATTTTTCGATAACTAACAAGGCGAGACGCTGAGGGAGACAGTGTGCAGAGAGCTTGGCAAAGAAAATACCACCACATTTAATCAGAGGTAGAATCGGTTAATTAGTGCTAGTGAAGCCTCCAGTAATTAAAGGGTGGACATTATGTTTTTGTTGTTGTTGTATTATTTCAATCATTGTTATTCAGTATCGATACAGACGGCATGTTTGGCATATATGGTCATGGTCAAAGCCGCCAAAGGGGGGATACAAAGACATTTCTCTTCCATTACTCAACAAATCCTGAATTATGAATAAACAGCGGGAATCATATATATATAATATATATATATATATATATATATATATATATATATATATATATATATACACATATATATATATATACACATATGTATATATACACATATACACATATACACATATACATATACACATATACATATATATATATATTATGTTTTGTTACTTTTTACAAAGTCAGAAGTTTACATACACTAAGATTACTATAACTTTAAACAATTTGGGAAGGCCTAGATGACGATGTCATGTCCTTGGAAGCATCCACAAGTCTGATTCATCCTTGAGGGAAATTTCTAGACACTTGAGGTTCCAGTTTCATTGGTTAAAACAATGATGGAAATGACCGGTCATCATACAAATCAGAAAGGGGCGGGTTCTGTGTCCCAGAGATGAACGTGCTGTGGTATAAAATGTGAATATCAACCCAAGAACAAAATGCAAAAGGCCTGGTGAAGCTGCTGGCTGAAACTGGTAAGAGTTTGTCATCATCCAGAGTGAAACAAGTACTGTACCGACAAGGCCTGAGAGGGTACTCTGCCAGAAAAAGGCTCGTACTCCAAAAGAAACATTAAAAAAACAGTTTGGAGTTTGCAACAAAAAAAAAAGGATAAAGACTTTAATTTTTGGAGACATATCGTGTGGTCTGACGGGGAAAAAAATGATTTTTTTGGCCATAATGACCATTATGGCCATCATCACGTTTGGAGGACAAGGGGGAATCTTGCAAGCCTGAGAACACCATCCCAGCTGTGAAATATGGGGGTGGCAGCATCATGCTGTGGGGTTGATTGCTGGTAACTGGTGCACTTCACAAAATAGATGGCATCATGAAGAAAGAACACTATGTGGAAATATTGCAGCAACATCTCAATCCATCAGCCTGGAAGTTAAAGCTTGGACGCAGATGGGTCTTCCAAATGGACAATTCCCAAAGTCAATATTTGAAGTGGAAAAAACCAAGTCCTGATCTAAATCCAGTTGAAAATGTATGGGCAGAGCTGAAAAGGCATGTACACGCAAGGTGGCCTACAAATTTCGCTCAGTTTCACCAGTTCTGTTTCGAGGAATGGACCAAAACTCCTGCCAACTACTGTGAGAAGCTTGTGAAAGGATATCCAAAACGTTTGACACAAAATATACAGTTTAAAGGCAATGCTACCAAATATTAATGAAATGTATGTAAACTTTTGGTTTTGTAAAAAGTAACAAAAACATTAAAAAAAAATATATCTGGAATTTTTCTGGAATTTGACAAATAGAAATAATTTTTAAATTTGACTGTGCCTAAAAAAAATAAAAGTTCATTCTGGTTTCATGTCAGACAGTGAGGGAAAAAAATGCAAATGTGTCTTTTTATGAAGTGTATGTAAACATATCAGATTTTTTTTTTATTGATCCTTATTTCCCATTTCTGTCCTGGTGAAATCCTTCTGCTTTTTGCTGCTCTAATGAGAGGCGAGCCGTGTTAAGGTGCATATGACAGGTTTTAATGTGATCATATTATTTCAGTGAAGCAGCAGTTTTAAGGTGCATATGACAGGTTTGAGTGCTTTTGAAAATATGACTTATCTAGAAGGAGGTTCATCAGTTGCATAATTATCATTTTATTTAAGTGAAGCAGTAATTTTAATGACAAAATGTTGGGCAGAAAGGTTATTTTTATTTGAATTTTTAAGCTACTGATAGGAAGTGACAAAGAAGAAGATAACATTCATCCATCCATCCATCCATCCATTTTCTTCCACTTGTCCGTTGCCGGGTCGTGGGGGCAGCTGTTGGAGCTGCCCATATCACATTGCACCAGCCCCTATAGCTCCTCCTGCAGGTGGTGGGTCCACAGAAGGACGGACTTGTGGCTCTAACCGGGCCTGTGGGTCTCTCATAAGGGGCTTCTGAACCGCTCTTTGTCTGACCCGTCACCTAGGACCTGTTTGCCATGGGAGACCCTACCAGGGGCACGAAGCCCCCGACAACAAAGCTCCAGGATCATTCGGGCACTCAAACCCTTCCACCACATTAAGGCGGCGGTTCCAGGAGGGGAAGGTAGGGGAAGGTAACATTCCATAATGGTTTAATTCACTCATACGTATGTTAAGTGGTGAAGTTACAGCTCTACAAACAACTCTTTAATACCACAATCAATATTTCTGAAATTCAACAGAGAGTTACTGAACATACTTATTTATCAGGCCCATTAGCCAAAAATGCTGTACCTACTGCTATAAAAGTAATATTTACCAAAATCACTACATCCGGGTTAGCCGAGAAAAATGCTAACGGCACAGTAGCTCCACTAAACCCGGAAGTAGCGACTTCAGTAAATATACTTTTTTAGTAGTAGGTGCGGAATTTTTGGCTAATGAGTCTGAGAAATAAGTAGGTTCAGCAACTCTCCGTTGAGTTTCAGAAATATTGATGGATGTTTTTACAAGATTTTTATGTTTTTCTCTCGCATATTTTGCCCGTCTGCTAGGACCCGGAAGTGGAAGTCGTGACGTCACACTTAACAAACGTATTTCCCACTGACTTAACATGGTTGCACGGTAACAGTTTAAATCGTTGACCTTCGTCTACTGTCAGTGTCCAATAAGGAAGTGAAACTATAAACATCACACAAAATGCAATAATGGTCAAACTCAAGAAAACTGGGTAAAATCTTACATATAATTGTGTTAACTATGTTAAAGCAAACATTGTGACATAGATAGAGGTTAGCATAGCAGTTTTCCCATTTACTTAACATGGTGGCACAGCAACAGTTTAAAATAGTTTACCTCTATCTAGGTCACTTCCAATAAGGAAGAGAAAAAAGAAATGTTTTAGCATATCTTAAATATAATTGTGTGAACTATGTTTTAACAAAAATTGTGTTGAATCTGTCATATACACTTTACGGTCAGTTTAAGTTAATTTGCAGCTGTAGTCCTTTTTTTAATACATTAAGAACGCATCCTACAAACATGACCTTTAAGAAGAGCATTCAGAAAATCATACTCAATAACAGTCAACAACTTCTACGCTTCAAAAATAATCCTTACTGCTTTCTATTAACCATAAACTCAACGACTTAAGGGCAAGGCTCATCTTACGTCGTACAATTGAAATTGGGTTAGTCGCCTCTGAACCTCGTGATGTAATTCCTAATATATAAAGCCCCTAACATCATGTAATTCTGTCCGTAATCCCAGTGCAGTAATGGCCCTATGTCACAGTATCTCCTCCCCCGCTTTGGGTTTCATGTGCACCTTTTAAATCCTCATTTCTACAGGATCACGTTCAGTCCCCTAATTGTGATACGGCCTGTTACTAAAAAAAGGCACTCAAATTGCTCCCCCTCCAGTGGCTTTTGGTGCTTTGAGACCAGATACCCTTGACTTTACGCAGCGGACACACAAGACATTATCAAACGAATCGGAACGGTCAAAAAAAAAAAAACATTACTATGGGGGCTTTTTGAGGACAGTTTTCAGTACCTATTTCCATCACAATTATTTGGCCGCAGGTGATGCTGACGGGAGCAGACAAATTCAGACAGCGCCCGGAATGAGCTCTATAAATGAACTCTAACAATGTCCTGATTTGTTGTGTTTCTCGATAGCATCTGTTCGAGTGGAATTTTCCCTGTTACTTGTAATGCGTTGTCGTGCCGTGGGTGTCCTGGTTTCTGCTAGGGCAACGACATTAATTGCAACAAAAAATAAATAAAAAATCCAAGTCACAATTTGAAAGGTCGACAAGGGACTCTCCATTCTCCACACTCGGTGGTGACAAGCGACATACCATTAGCCTTCTCCACACGAGAGGATTTCAAAATCGTGATACAAAAATGCACAGACCCCATAAGGAAATGTTTCCCACAAATAAAACACAGACTAAACAATTCTGATGATAACTGAACGACATCATGGGACACCATACGCTACCCGTTTTCTATTCTGCAGACACTTTTAAGATTTGCATCATATGTGAGACCCCGAAAACTAGTCATATGATGAGGGCTTGGTCATCATGCAAAATCGACTTTTTGGAGCTTTTAACCATGTTGTTATGCTATTTCCTTATCAAAAACACCCCCAGAGTGTTTTTTGGCTTCATTCACGCAGTTCTCAGTAATCCTCCTGAATCTTGCTCTCTGAGCAGCTGCTCCGCCCTCTCCTGGAAAACGAACGAGTTGTGACACTCTGAGGTTTTTACGTCATAGTGTCAAACCGGAAGGGCCAGACCTCTGTAATGTAATGCCTTATGACCTGATTTTAATTTATAAAACAGCTTTTTCATAATTTCTGTTGTAAGAAAGAAAAAAAAGAAAATAAAGGAAGTCTCTGACGCGTCTGTGCAAACGCACCCCGGGAGGATCCGAACATAGGTCACGTTTGTGAAGACGGAGCTCTTTCTAACCTACTCTGGACATGCCTGTTCTTTTTTATTACCCAACGATAATGTCACGGATGCGCATTTGGCTACGAGAGGAACAGGACTATTCAACCTTCCTAAAGAAGAGTGCACTCGCCAGAAGTTGGAATTTCTTTCCGGGATTCACCTACTATATCAACCAACCTGATGGATGCTTGGTGGTGAACCTTGGCCAGAATCAAAGTGGATTAACTTTTATAACCAACGCGAGTGCCATAACGTGAACACCCGATGATGGGGAGGCCAGGCTGAGCGGTGAGTCAATCAAAACGCGTGTTAGCCATTTATGAAACTGTGTTGCGCAAGTCAACTCCTTATAAATAATTAGTCACATAATTAGTTAACTGAAGTTAACTGAATCGAAAGCGTCTTGTCTTCCGGGTTTGGAAAATACTGTACCCCCAGAAATACTTATATTTCTCTCAAAAATGAGTACTCCATAGTGATAAATGTACAATATATCATATAAATGCCTATAGTTTACTTTGGAATGGCTAAAATGGCAGGATACAGATCCTTTAAACAATACCATTCAAGTATCAGACAGAAGGTTTTGGTAATATCAATATAAAATTAAAGCCGCTCGCGGCGATAAAGGCCCTCGCCCCTTGCGACCGCCCCCCCTTGCGACCGCCCCCCCTTGCGACCGCCCCCCCTTGCCACCGCCCCCCCCTTGCGAATGCGACCGCCCCCCCTTGCCACCCGCCCCCCCTTGTCACCGCCCCCCCTTGCGAACGCCCCCCCTTGCGACCGCCCCCCCTTGCGAATGTGACCGCCCCCGTCCGCTCTCGCCCAAATCTGCTCTGGCCTCGGCCTTACACCCAACCCGGTTTGTTTTGCTCCTTAACGCGGCCCACTTTCGCCTGATCCTTCGTCACACCCCGGCCTCACTCTTGCCCCAGGTGCTGCAGGACTGGATCACCCACTGAAATCTGTAGGCACGCACGCGATATTGCCTTGAGTAAAAAATTATTCAGTAAATATTGCCAAACCTGTAGTAAAACCATCTGTATACATTGGGACTAGTGAGAGACAGCACATGTATCCCAATTGACCTTTGAGCGGAAGCGTTGTGCTTGTGCACTATGAGATTGTGATTTAGGTAAATCTATCAAAAAATAAAGAAAAAACATTAGAAAAATGTCCAAGTCATATTTGAAGTGGTAACCTCCTGAACCAGAGACCGGTAAACAATAACCCCATACAGAAGTACACCTGATGTTGGCTACTTTTCTCTAAATCCCTGAGTTTGATGTATGTTCCTCCCTGTAGATGCCCAGTCCAAACTACAAAAGTAAAAAAAAAAAAAAAAAGGAAGCCATGGTTGAGCTTGAACTGGCAACCTCATGATTGGTATCCCAGCGCTCTACCTATAGAGCTAGCCAAGCTGTAGGAAACTGCGCAAACTAAACGTATATATCAATGTTATGAAACATCCTGCACTCTTATATTTACAGAAAGCAGTGAGTAAAGAGGAAAAAGGGAGTGCAACGTAGAAAAGTGGACAATTAAATAATTGTGTCTACATAACTTGGTGCTCATTCTTGAGTTGTATCAGAGTGCAGCAGGCCATGTGAAAAGAGAAAGCTTTAGAAAAGTTCCCAGGCAGTGTTTGAACTGGCAACCTACCGCACCAAAGACCAGGAACCTATCACTGAGCTATAACTCTGTCACAATGGGACGAATATAGGCTAATATTCTCTAAATTAGGTCCTAGAGGAGAGAGGTCATTTCCGGTCAAGCTCCCCACCCCCCCCCCCCCACCCCCCTCCATTTTCTCATTTCATGTTTCATTTATGTTCTTTCCTGTAGATTGCCAGTAAAAAATCAAATAAAAACATGAATACAAATAAAAAGTAAAAAAAGTTCAAGGTTGGGCTTGATCCGGCATCCTTGTGATTTTGAGTCCAGAACTCTACCCATGGAGCTAAGGCGGGTACACATGAAAAGACCTTGGATTACTATTATAAAGATCACCAGGCTCACGTATATGCAGAAAACGGAGAGCCAAGATGATTTGAATCATTTTATAATTAGAGCAAACCTGCCTGGGGGACAAATATTTGAGAGGATGCCTCGGACATTCAGCGTACTTGATAGGTGAAACAATATTTTGTTGAGAGGGGTTATTTTTACAGTTTTTAATGAGGGTGGGACCATAGGCGCCGATTCATGTTCTTCCCAGTAGTTGCCGAGTCAAAAAAAATAAAAAAGAGTCAAGGTGAGAATTGATCCAGCAATCCCATGGTTGGGAACCTATCACTTTACCCATGTAGCTACACAAGCAGATTTATTTTGCAGCCGAAATGTGAAATATCTTATGAAACTGCATGTGGTACAACGTGAGGGTCATTTCCCCGTTTTTAATGAGGGTGGGAGCATAGTCACCGATTCAGGTTCTTCCCAGTAGGTACTGCGTAAAAAAAAAAAGAAAAAAAAAAATCATGGCGGGGATTGAACCGGCAATGTAACAGTGGGAACCCTGCACTCTACCAATGGAGCTATACAGGCTTACACAAGAACACAGCGATTTATACATAAAACTTACGAAAGTTTAGCACTCGAGCGTTCACAAGACGAAATTGCAGTTCAGGCAATATTTATAGAAACATTTGTAATTAGGGCTAATTCCCCGGGCGGCCAACAATCTGAAAAGGTGCTCCAGCCCCGCAGAACTCTCGATAGATGATGGAATACTTTGGTGAGAGCCACATAGTACGAGGAATACGCAGAGACGGACAGGAAACAGCTTAAGTGAACTTCCTGTGACTGTAAAGTCCAAAAAAGCTCAATTTGGAGGCAAACACGCCCAAATTAAAGCTTCTTTCTGTCACAGAGGGGTATTATATCTACGTATGAGTCTAAAAGTGTGGCTTTTGTGAATAAAGGGGGTATTTGGGAAAATTGACGATTTTCATGAGAAACTCTGACAGTGGCAACTCTGACAGAGGCCAACATGCTGCCAGAAGAACAACACTGGCTATTTCTACGGAGGATGGGCGGGCCACTTACAAGCCACTTAAAAGCCACCTTAAGCCTGCAGGTGGCGCTGTTCTCACACTTGAACAGGCTGTATAAGTGGACTGGTTACTTTTACCCCCACATGTTATACATTTTCAGAAAGCTCACACTAAGGCGGACGCGATCCCTATGACGGGGAAGGCCTGTGTGATTATTTTCACAACTCCATACCATCCGGATTTTTTGATTCGAATTTTTCAAGAAAAAACCTTGAAGGGGGCGCCAGTGGGTCATTTATGGCCATAGTGGCTGCGTTTGCACATGGTTAGGTCCAGCTCGAGAAGGTGCACGTGCGCCGTATTGGGTCCGTTGCAATCCCACAAAGTCTGTGAAAGATATGAGACTTTGAATTTGGTGGAAAATGGCCTCTGAGTTGCGGCCTTGTCATGACCACGCCCAATAATATTTCCAAAATTGAAATGAGGATTTGGAAAGCCACATGGGTCTGGGACATTTTGGCCAAAAATTGAAGCTTTCGATTGAAAACCCGGGGATCAGGGGTCACAAGTTCAACAGGTACGATTTTGACGGTGCGAGGTTTGGGCCAAGATGGCCGACTTCCTGTAGAGTTTAGGCCGGGCTCATAATATATTTTTTTACATGTCCTGACGTGGTCTATGTCCCTGGCCAGTGTCACCTTTGTACGATGACATTTTTTGCCACCGGGCTCTCATTGACTCAATGTAAACTGCCTGTTTGAGGGGGCGCCACTGAGCCATCTTTTATTATTTTCTCTTGCCAACGCCACCCAAAATTAGACCTCCCGGAGCACTAATTCCTGATACCTGTTACTTGTGTATCGGTCCACGTTTGCTATGTGAATTCTTGCGTTTTCCCTTTTTTTTTACGATTTTAATTAGTCCCTCGCCGGGCACTTCGTGTCCGTTGCTCGGGCCTAATTAAAAAGAAAACAAAGCAAGATAGAGGCATGTTGTAATAGACTTTTTTGATCAGTGTGACATGGAGAATCAGGTTATAATTTTTGTTTTCACTTTCGTAAAAGTGTAATTTTGCAGGTATAGGTAGGGGGCGCTATTTTTTTGAAAATTGCACAATTATCCAGGCGAATCAGTACGATCCATAGAGGGGCTCATGTGATACACATATTAGTGCAATTGGAAATTGCATGCCCTTTTGAGTTGTCGTCAAAGAGGCGGGGTAAAAGCAGGATATTAATAATATAAAAACAAAGCGAGATAGAGGGGTGTTGTAATGGACCTTTTTGATCAGTGTGACATGGAGAATCGAGATATGAATTTTGTTTTCACTGTCGTAAAAGTGTAATTTTGCAAGTATAGGTAGGGGGCGCTATTTTTGTGAAAATTGCACAATTATCCTGGCTAATCAGTACGATCCATAGAGGGGCTTAGCTGATAGAAATTTTAGTGCAATTGGAACTTGCATGCCCTTTTGAGTTGTCGTCAAAGAGGCGGGGAAAAAGCATGATATTTGGCAGAGCCGTACAGACAAACCGTAACAGATATCTGAACAATAGAGCTGGATTATTGTAGCTCCATGTCTCTAGATTACACTCACCAAGTTGGATCTCATTTGGTCCAAAACCCTGGGAGTGACTTGACAAAATATCAGGGGAAGAAAATAAGGCTACAATTTTCAATCCAATATGGCCGACTTCCTGTTTGTCAGAGGGCGGAGCTATAATGATGTTTTAGGTTTGTCTTGATGTCCTCTATCACTGTACTCAAAGACATAGGTTTAGAGCAAAAAATGCATCATTCCTTTTGAATTGGGGTCGTGCTTGAGGGGGCGCCACTGAGGCATTGTTCAAGGTGTTGTCTTGAGGGTATCAAAATAGTTAATTTTACACCAACCATGAACCTTTGGTCAAATAAAATTGAGTTTTCGTTAATGTTCAGGGGGTCAAAATTGAGGTCAAAGACGTAATAATAATAATAATAATAATAATAATAATAATAATAATGGAAACGGTTTTTTTTGCTATGTTTTGGCATTTTATTTCTCCCAAACGACATTACTCAGAGTGATGCCTCTTTGGTATGTTGATCCCCATGACGGGGAAGGCCTGTGTGATTATTTTCACAACTCCATACCATCCGGATTTTTTGATTCGAATTTTTCAAGAAAAAACCTTGAAGGGGGCGCCAGTGGGTCATTTATGGCCATAGTGGCTGCGTTTGCACATGGTTAGGTCCAGCTCGAGAAGGTGCACGTGCGCCGTATTGGGTCCGTTGCAATCCCACAAAGTCTGTGAAAGATATGAGACTTTGAATTTGGTGGAAAATGGCCTCTGAGTTGCGGCCTTGTCATGACCACGCCCAATAATATTTCCAAAATTGAAATGAGGATTTGGAAAGCCACATGGGTCTGGGACATTTTGGCCAAAAATTGAAGCTTTCGATTGAAAACCCGGGGATCAGGGGTCACAAGTTCAACAGGTACGATTTTGACGGTGCGAGGTTTGGGCCAAGATGGCCGACTTCCTGTAGAGTTTAGGCCGGGCTCATAATATATTTTTTTACATGTCCTGACGTGGTCTATGTCCCTGGCCAGTGTCACCTTTGTACGATGACATTTTTTGCCACCGGGCTCTCATTGACTCAATGTAAACTGCCTGTTTGAGGGGGCGCCACTGAGCCATCTTTTATTATTTTCTCTTGCCAACGCCACCCAAAATTAGACCTCCCGGAGCACTAATTCCTGATACCTGTTACTTGTGTATCGGTCCACGTTTGCTATGTGAATTCTTGCGTTTTCCCTTTTTTTTTACGATTTTAATTAGTCCCTCGCCGGGCACTTCGTGTCCGTTGCTCGGGCCTAATTAAAAAGAAAACAAAGCAAGATAGAGGCATGTTGTAATAGACTTTTTTGATCAGTGTGACATGGAGAATCAGGTTATAATTTTTGTTTTCACTTTCGTAAAAGTGTAATTTTGCAGGTATAGGTAGGGGGCGCTATTTTTTTGAAAATTGCACAATTATCCAGGCGAATCAGTACGATCCATAGAGGGGCTCATGTGATACACATATTAGTGCAATTGGAAATTGCATGCCCTTTTGAGTTGTCGTCAAAGAGGCGGGGTAAAAGCAGGATATTAATAATATAAAAACAAAGCGAGATAGAGGGGTGTTGTAATGGACCTTTTTGATCAGTGTGACATGGAGAATCGAGATATGAATTTTGTTTTCACTTTCGTAAAAGTGTAATTTTGCAAGTATAGGTAGGGGGCGCTATTTTTGTGAAAATTGCACAATTATCCTGGCTAATCAGTACGATCCATAGAGGGGCTTAGCTGATAGAAATTTTAGTGCAATTGGAACTTGCATGCCCTTTTGAGTTGTCGTCAAAGAGGCGGGGAAAAAGCATGATATTTGGCAGAGCCGTACAGACAAACCGTAACAGATATCTGAACAATAGAGCTGGATTATTGTAGCTCCATGTCTCTAGATTACACTCACCAAGTTGGATCTCATTTGGTCCAAAACCCTGGGAGTGACTTGACAAAATATCAGGGGAAGAAAATAAGGCTACAATTTTCAATCCAATATGGCCGACTTCCTGTTTGTCAGAGGGCGGAGCTATAATGATGTTTTAGGTTTGTCTTGATGTCCTCTATCACTGTACTCAAAGACATAGGTTTAGAGCAAAAAATGCATCATTCCTTTTGAATTGGGGTCGTGCTTGAGGGGGCGCCACTGAGGCATTGTTCAAGGTGTTGTCTTGAGGGTATCAAAATAGTTAATTTTACACCAACCATGAACCTTTGGTCAAATAAAATTGAGTTTTCGTTAATGTTCAGGGGGTCAAAATTGAGGTCAAAGACGTAATAATAATAATAATAATAATAATAATAATAATAATAATGGAAACGGTTTTTTTGCTATGTTTTGGCATTTTATTTCTCCCAAACGACATTACTCAGAGTGATGCCTCTTTGGTATGTTGATCCCCATGACGGGGAAGGCCTGTGTGATTATTTTCACAACTCCATACCATCCGGATTTTTTGATTCGAATTTTTCAAGAAAAAACCTTGAAGGGGGCGCCAGTGGGTCATTTATGGCCATAGTGGCTGCGTTTGCACATGGTTAGGTCCAGCTCGAGAAGGTGCACGTGCGCCGTATTGGGTCCGTTGCAATCCCACAAAGTCTGTGAAAGATATGAGACTTTGAATTTGGTGGAAAATGGCCTCTGAGTTGCGGCCTTGTCATGACCACGCCCAATAATATTTCCAAAATTGAAATGAGGATTTGGAAAGCCACATGGGTCTGGGACATTTTGGCCAAAAATTGAAGCTTTCGATTGAAAACCCGGGGATCAGGGGTCACAAGTTCAACAGGTACGATTTTGACGGTGCGAGGTTTGGGCCAAGATGGCCGACTTCCTGTAGAGTTTAGGCCGGGCTCATAATATATTTTTTTACATGTCCTGACGTGGTCTATGTCCCTGGCCAGTGTCACCTTTGTACGATGACATTTTTTGCCACCGGGCTCTCATTGACTCAATGTAAACTGCCTGTTTGAGGGGGCGCCACTGAGCCATCTTTTATTATTTTCTCTTGCCAACGCCACCCAAAATTAGACCTCCCGGAGCACTAATTCCTGATACCTGTTACTTGTGTATCGGTCCACGTTTGCTATGTGAATTCTTGCGTTTTCCCTTTTTTTTTACGATTTTAATTAGTCCCTCGCCGGGCACTTCGTGTCCGTTGCTCGGGCCTAATTAAAAAGAAAACAAAGCAAGATAGAGGCATGTTGTAATAGACTTTTTTGATCAGTGTGACATGGAGAATCAGGTTATAATTTTTGTTTTCACTTTCGTAAAAGTGTAATTTTGCAGGTATAGGTAGGGGGCGCTATTTTTTTGAAAATTGCACAATTATCCAGGCGAATCAGTACGATCCATAGAGGGGCTCATGTGATACACATATTAGTGCAATTGGAAATTGCATGCCCTTTTGAGTTGTCGTCAAAGAGGCGGGGTAAAAGCAGGATATTAATAATATAAAAACAAAGCGAGATAGAGGGGTGTTGTAATGGACCTTTTTGATCAGTGTGACATGGAGAATCGAGATATGAATTTTGTTTTCACTTTCGTAAAAGTGTAATTTTGCAAGTATAGGTAGGGGGCGCTATTTTTGTGAAAATTGCACAATTATCCTGGCTAATCAGTACGATCCATAGAGGGGCTTAGCTGATAGAAATTTTAGTGCAATTGGAACTTGCATGCCCTTTTGAGTTGTCGTCAAAGAGGCGGGGAAAAAGCATGATATTTGGCAGAGCCGTACAGACAAACCGTAACAGATATCTGAACAATAGAGCTGGATTATTGTAGCTCCATGTCTCTAGATTACACTCACCAAGTTGGATCTCATTTGGTCCAAAACCCTGGGAGTGACTTGACAAAATATCAGGGGAAGAAAATAAGGCTACAATTTTCAATCCAATATGGCCGACTTCCTGTTTGTCAGAGGGCGGAGCTATAATGATGTTTTAGGTTTGTCTTGATGTCCTCTATCACTGTACTCAAAGACATAGGTTTAGAGCAAAAAATGCATCATTCCTTTTGAATTGGGGTCGTGCTTGAGGGGGCGCCACTGAGGCATTGTTCAAGGTGTTGTCTTGAGGGTATCAAAATAGTTAATTTTACACCAACCATGAACCTTTGGTCAAATAAAATTGAGTTTTCGTTAATGTTCAGGGGGTCAAAATTGAGGTCAAAGACGTAATAATAATAATAATAATAATAATAATAATAATAATAATGGAAACGGTTTTTTTGCTATGTTTTGGCATTTTATTTCTCCCAAACGACATTACTCAGAGTGATGCCTCTTTGGTATGTTGATCCCCATGACGGGGAAGGCCTGTGTGATTATTTTCACAACTCCATACCATCCGGATTTTTTGATTCGAATTTTTCAAGAAAAAACCTTGAAGGGGGCGCCAGTGGGTCATTTATGGCCATAGTGGCTGCGTTTGCACATGGTTAGGTCCAGCTCGAGAAGGTGCACGTGCGCCGTATTGGGTCCGTTGCAATCCCACAAAGTCTGTGAAAGATATGAGACTTTGAATTTGGTGGAAAATGGCCTCTGAGTTGCGGCCTTGTCATGACCACGCCCAATAATATTTCCAAAATTGAAATGAGGATTTGGAAAGCCACATGGGTCTGGGACATTTTGGCCAAAAATTGAAGCTTTCGATTGAAAACCCGGGGATCAGGGGTCACAAGTTCAACAGGTACGATTTTGACGGTGCGAGGTTTGGGCCAAGATGGCCGACTTCCTGTAGAGTTTAGGCCGGGCTCATAATATATTTTTTTACATGTCCTGACGTGGTCTATGTCCCTGGCCAGTGTCACCTTTGTACGATGACATTTTTTGCCACCGGGCTCTCATTGACTCAATGTAAACTGCCTGTTTGAGGGGGCGCCACTGAGCCATCTTTTATTATTTTCTCTTGCCAACGCCACCCAAAATTAGACCTCCCGGAGCACTAATTCCTGATACCTGTTACTTGTGTATCGGTCCACGTTTGCTATGTGAATTCTTGCGTTTTCCCTTTTTTTTTACGATTTTAATTAGTCCCTCGCCGGGCACTTCGTGTCCGTTGCTCGGGCCTAATTAAAAAGAAAACAAAGCAAGATAGAGGCATGTTGTAATAGACTTTTTTGATCAGTGTGACATGGAGAATCAGGTTATAATTTTTGTTTTCACTTTCGTAAAAGTGTAATTTTGCAGGTATAGGTAGGGGGCGCTATTTTTTTGAAAATTGCACAATTATCCAGGCGAATCAGTACGATCCATAGAGGGGCTCATGTGATACACATATTAGTGCAATTGGAAATTGCATGCCCTTTTGAGTTGTCGTCAAAGAGGCGGGGTAAAAGCAGGATATTAATAATATAAAAACAAAGCGAGATAGAGGGGTGTTGTAATGGACCTTTTTGATCAGTGTGACATGGAGAATCGAGATATGAATTTTGTTTTCACTTTCGTAAAAGTGTAATTTTGCAAGTATAGGTAGGGGGCGCTATTTTTGTGAAAATTGCACAATTATCCTGGCTAATCAGTACGATCCATAGAGGGGCTTAGCTGATAGAAATTTTAGTGCAATTGGAACTTGCATGCCCTTTTGAGTTGTCGTCAAAGAGGCGGGGAAAAAGCATGATATTTGGCAGAGCCGTACAGACAAACCGTAACAGATATCTGAACAATAGAGCTGGATTATTGTAGCTCCATGTCTCTAGATTACACTCACCAAGTTGGATCTCATTTGGTCCAAAACCCTGGGAGTGACTTGACAAAATATCAGGGGAAGAAAATAAGGCTACAATTTTCAATCCAATATGGCCGACTTCCTGTTTGTCAGAGGGCGGAGCTATAATGATGTTTTAGGTTTGTCTTGATGTCCTCTATCACTGTACTCAAAGACATAGGTTTAGAGCAAAAAATGCATCATTCCTTTTGAATTGGGGTCGTGCTTGAGGGGGCGCCACTGAGGCATTGTTCAAGGTGTTGTCTTGAGGGTATCAAAATAGTTAATTTTACACCAACCATGAACCTTTGGTCAAATAAAATTGAGTTTTCGTTAATGTTCAGGGGGTCAAAATTGAGGTCAAAGACGTAATAATAATAATAATAATAATAATAATAATAATAATAATGGAAACGGTTTTTTTGCTATGTTTTGGCATTTTATTTCTCCCAAACGACATTACTCAGAGTGATGCCTCTTTGGTATGTTGATCCCCATGACGGGGAAGGCCTGTGTGATTATTTTCACAACTCCATACCATCCGGATTTTTTGATTCGAATTTTTCAAGAAAAAACCTTGAAGGGGGCGCCAGTGGGTCATTTTTGGCCATAGTGGCTGCGTTTGCACATGGTTAGGTCCAGCTCGAGAAGGTGCACGTGCGCCGTATTGGGTCCGTTGCAATCCCACAAAGTCTGTGAAAGATATGAGACTTTGAATTTGGTGGAAAATGGCCTCTGAGTTGCGGCCTTGTCATGACCACGCCCAATAATATTTCCAAAATTGAAATGAGGATTTGGAAAGCCACATGGGTCTGGGACATTTTGGCCAAAAATTGAAGCTTTCGATTGAAAACCCGGGGATCAGGGGTCACAAGTTCAACAGGTACGATTTTGACGGTGCGAGGTTTGGGCCAAGATGGCCGACTTCCTGTAGAGTTTAGGCCGGGCTCATAATATATTTTTTTACATGTCCTGACGTGGTCTATGTCCCTGGCCAGTGTCACCTTTGTACGATGACATTTTTTGCCACCGGGCTCTCATTGACTCAATGTAAACTGCCTGTTTGAGGGGGCGCCACTGAGCCATCTTTTATTATTTTCTCTTGCCAACGCCACCCAAAATTAGACCTCCCGGAGCACTAATTCCTGATACCTGTTACTTGTGTATCGGTCCACGTTTGCTATGTGAATTCTTGCGTTTTCCCTTTTTTTTTACGATTTTAATTAGTCCCTCGCCGGGCACTTCGTGTCCGTTGCTCGGGCCTAATAAAGTATCGAAAGCCGGTACGGAAAAAAGACATCTTTAGACCATGTTTTGACATCTGTTGGGTCCAGAGACAGCACTAAAGAAAGTTACTTGGTTGTTTCAGCTCAAATAAATGATACAAATTTAAAAGAAATAGCCTTTTATGGAATAGATGAATGTGTCTCCAGCTTAAGTCTTATTTAGGGAAAATCCAAATCCTCATGAATGTTGTTGACGTCAACTTGCCAAAAATTATGCTAAGAGACTGACAAAATGTAACCACAGCTGCTAGACTGATGTGGGTGCCCATTCTATGCCAAGGGCCACTGCGACCACCATCTATCGCTCGTTTAAGGTCACAGTACACATTCACACATAGATGGGTGAAGTGTCATGCCCAAGGACATAAGGACAGGATTTGAAATGCTGGTACGATCCATAGCCACTGAGCTAAAATACACGTGTTTTCTGTATTACTTTCGCAGTTCTTTTTTCAGTCTCAAATCCTTTGGGACATGTTAAAATATGCACTGTGAACTGAATCCTCACAAAAAAATGTATTAATCATATTCACATAAAATCAGAATTCTCGACAGAATCATTGCAATTAGATATTTTTCAAGAACAGTTCAGCTCCGGCCTGTCAGGGGCACTACAAAGTTGACATGAAGACAGAAAAGCGAACGCACACGTCAACCTCTGCCGCCATTCACCCACACATAACCGGCTTTTTGTGTGATGCGTGTCCCGCCGCACACTGTGGTACACAAAAGAGCTGCTGTCAGCAAAAGTGACAAAGTGACACTGAGTTATTACACGCATATGCCGGCAACCTGCATGCTCCGATTCCCAGAGACATCGCACTGCCATCTTCAAGCAGGAATCGGAAAAGTCAAGACTGATACGATCAAGTGGACAATGTACGAAAGAAAATCCTATAGACGGTGAGACATACGAGTTGAAGTGCACGTGTACAATATGTAACAAAACGACATCGATTTCCAGAATTTGCACAGTGAAAAACCAATGTCGGTTAAATAAAATATGCACACATATAAGAAGTATATCAGCCATTCTCAAAGTCAAGAGTAGAGATGCAACGATCCAGATTTTTTAACTGATATTTAAGGTTTGAGTATCTACCAATATCTGATACCAACCGATACCACAAGACAAGAAACGTAGCTTGAAAAAGTGAATGGTCCTCTTTTGCAAACAAGATGTCAAGTGGTTCTATAATGTAACTATAACATTAAATAAGGATCACAGGACTTTTCTCAACTAAACATCCATGGCTACATAATTACAAATATGATATCAGTTATTCTTTAACAGCATTTCATGGACAACATTACAAACATAGAGACCTTTAACAATGGCCCAAATTATTGTATTATTTTAGCCCTAGTTTCTGTCCCAGAATTGATTCGTTGATGTTAGCATTAGCACACTGCTGCTAGTTGTGAACTAATGCTTGCACTAGGGCAGGGCGATGTGGCCTAAAATCTATATCACAATATTGAAAGAAATTTATCACGGTAACAATATATTTGACGATATAATTGACAATGGACAAATTACTTCTAAATCCCAGGCTTACGCTTATTGAGAAAATGTACTTAAAGATTTTTTTTTAGCACCATGCTAATTTCCTCACAAACATGATCAACTCAAACAATTTGCATCCTTCATTTTATTTTACTTTTTATGCACCTGCCCCTGTGTCCTACAGTCAGTGTTTATGCTGCTCTAAGCGGAGCGGAGCATTAGCTGCAATCTCTGTCTTCGCCTGGTCTTTCTGACTTCAGTCAAAATCAGCTGGAGTGCACGTGCAAATTATATCGTGTCCAGAACGATATCAAAAATTACAACAATATAAAAAATTATACCGGTATACGATACGATATGACCCACCCCTAGCTAGCACAGTACTGTACGTTTACGGAGTGTAAATCTCACTCAGCGATTTAATTCTCCAGGTCAAGTGCTTCAGTGAGGTACTGCATGCCCATATTCACTGAGATTAAGTTGTAAAGTGAGCGCCAAAACATCAGTTTTATTTTATTTTATCTTATTTATCCAACTCAATGTCTCGAGAGACCTGTTTCAAACACATCAATTATAAACAGAACAGAACAGTTCAGGATATTTTTAATCCATACCTGATCCTGTATTTTTTGCCAGATCAACTCTGATATCCAATACCACTTTGGATCGGTGCATAGGCCAGAGTGTTGTTCCCCCCCTTATAGAGTCAAAGAACTTATGCCACCTACTCATCATACATTTAACATGGTAAATTATGAATAGCAATCAATTAGGCTAATTATTATAATTATAGAGTTATTTAAACAAAATGTCTGTAAAATTTGGTTCAAACTCCATTCCTTTTGATATGCTGGATATGTTGATAACCCCAGGGATCACTAGAGTATCCTAGCTGGTTCCATTAAGCCTATAGAAAACCATTGCTTGTCGGTAAGCCAGCAGCAGACAATGAGAGTCCCAGCACACCGCTAATTCCGCACAATGCTCCTTTCAGCTCCAGTTTAAATTTGGTCACAACCCACAAGACATTTTAACAAGTCAATAGCACTGCATCGATTACATCCTGCCTGTGAAAAAACGTCTTCTTCCCGGACCTTTCTCTCTCCCTCTCTCTCCCTTGCTTCTGTGTGTCAGGACTGAGATGACAGAAATAGGCTATATTCGAGAAGTGCCTATGATGTGGTGTGAAATACCTATGGGTAGCACCGTCTGTGTAGTTTCCAAGTCGGTAAACAAAAGGGGAGAGCCGAGGTGGATGCGACAATTGTTTACCGCCAACCAGACCAGAACTGACAGCGGGAGAAAAATCGCTCTCATCTCTTGTAAAGCAAAGTCATTTACTCTCAGGTATCCTCACAGGTGGGATCTGTTAGCAGACCCATGGAGGGAGGGGGGATTCGGAGCAGAAAACAAATATGCGGGCTATTTGGTGAAAGCTGACTTGTTGGAAATCACACTATATTCGGAGTGCAAACATTGGCGAGATTGCGAGAAAGAGAATGAGAGAGTTCCTTGAGGCGTCTCGGGAGTTGACAGGCCATCACAGCTTCATGCCGAGGCTGACAGAGGGGAAGGGTAGAAGGGGGGTGAGGGGTGTTGGAAAGGGTGGGCGTGACGGGTAAGAAGGGCGAGGGGTCTTCTCTTCATGCATTCAGCTCCTGTTGCTTTTTCCAAACTGCCATGTATTCTGCAAAAACACTGGCAGATGTGCACTTGACCCAAGAGCCTTAAATATGCGAGTTAGAAATGGTAAATAGTGTATTTTCCCCTTGCGTTTATTACAATTTGTCATATGTTGTTGTTGCATATTATTGAACTAATGATTAATGTGAGTGCCTCTTACAAAGGCTGCCATCACATCTCACGTGGTAAGACTGCGATCTTGACAAAAATCGCAACAGCAGCTATTAATGTGTGTTACGTACTTCAGTATAGGGTTGTATTATTATTAGCAAAACAACAATGCTCAAAGTCGTTAGTGTACCTTTTCCCCCCATGAGCTACTTTCCCAACTAACTAGCCCTTAACAAACATTGAAGGCACACAGCATATCTGTGACTGCTCTTGTTGGCTTTTCTCCTACTAACAAAGTCTTTAGTACTTTAGATTGTTACATATAGGAAAATGAGGCGTGCCGGAATGACGACTTTTTAGCACAGCGGCTAACAACACAACACGACCAAAGTCTTGATATAAATGCTTGTATTTTCATCATGTGATCTAGAGAAAAGTGGTGCACAAACCCATGGCGGGACGAACAGGGTTTTACGAGGAACGCACTCTTCTTAACTGACCATTAGTCCAGCTCAATCTGGAGATGGGTCCCCCCGGGCGCTGCACTGCGGTCCCCCCACTGCTCTTTGCGGGTTGCCTCAGCGACATCAAAGCGACAGCGGAGACAAACCCAGCGGGTAAATTTCCCTACGGTAACAATAAAGTATACGCCTCAACATCTGAACAAGAGGGATGGCATCGTACGTGCGTCACCAGCAGGTCACGGACGGACCCTCGATTTCTCTGGGCAAACAGCCGATCGAGCTGCATTCAGCACTAGGGGCCTGGTACATACATGTAGGCCCGGATATACAGGGGTGCAAAAGATGATAATTCAAAACAAAGAAATTTGATTTAGTTTCTCCAAATACTTCCCCATATTTGCAGTTAATTGTTTGCCGATTTTGTTCAATATATTCCATCATTTGGTGCATGTAAAGATAAAGCATAATGTGAATGGTTTGACTCCTCAAACTTGTATAGAAGTATAAAGAGCATTTTGGTAGCTACTTGGAAGGAGCACGAGAGATACTGGTTGGAGATGGCTGGTGTGGACCAATGTCCATTACATTTGATCAAAAATACTGTATCACAAAGTGTTAAAATATGATGGAACATTATCCCGCAAAGAACATAAACATACCCTTGCAATTATGCACAATAAATCACTGAAGCAACAAATGCATAAAGACGCCATCTGTAACCGACTTCACACCAACTGTTCCCTCAGCTACAAATAATACAATTGGAAGCACTGAAGGAGATATCCGCTAGATGGGGACTTAAAATCAAGTAATCATCATCGTTTTATTCCTTCAATTCTCATCTCCCTGTGGCTCTTGCGACATGAGAGCACAAACCCACACGTGTGCAGCTGTATCATGGAGTGCATGATTTTTATATTTGTTTTGCGAATAGAATAGATTGACAGACAGATTAAACCAATCGAAGAACGCATGGTCTGGCCCTACCAAAACAAACGTTAGCAGGGAGGAAGATGTGAACAAGAACAGGATTTAGGAGAGTTTTCTGCATTTGAGTCACTTCCATTTACAGAGAAGACCACAGGACAAATTGCTAAACTAATGCAATAATCCAATGCATTTCGGAAAATGTAGAGATGTAAGGTGGTTAGCAGGTTTAGCAGACCACATGCTAATAGCGACCATCCAATTTTTCAAAGTTGCAGCCCTGTTTCCGACCAGGTCATTCATATTCCGGTCAAAAACGTGTTTGATTTTTGCATGTGTCCAATTAAACCAATGAAATGAAATTCTGCAAAACCCCCCGGTGTTTCTTTCACTTCAGTAAGTCCCTCATTAAGATGTCTCACAAATCTTTGCACTTTTAATCCAACCTTTTCCATCTGCGTATCCCGATGACAAGACATGCAATTAACTTTGGGAAACCACACAGGGAGATTAGCAAACCGCAACTGCCTTTCACACAGCCTCTTTGATGAGCTTCTTTTGGAATTATTAGCACGACTTTACTCCCTAACTACCGTGTGATTGGGGCGCCTCGGACACCAGAGCCATTCCCCTTGTCATCCCCTGCATACTTGTAGGTAAATGAATCAAATTCAACCAATGGCGGTCACGGTCATATCCGACCGACAGGGCGATGCCTTACTGGTGGCACCATGAAAATCACAGAAATGGCTGTGTACCAAACCCCGCAAAAAGCAGACTCTTAACTGAATACTATTTAGCATTTAGCTCAAAAGCCACTTTTATACGCTAATTCTTATCTAAAGTAAAATCTCAAAAGATCTGTTATTCATTAATGATTTCTAACTGGGCTTTGTCCTCACCTAAATGTGGTCGATGGGTTGACAACAGCTGAAAACATTTGATTCTTTCATGAGTTGTGATGTGTGACAGCTAAATGCTAATGGCTATAGGAAAAATACATTGAGCCAGCTAATGATTGCTGAAAGGTTTCCCAGTCTAGCTGCCTTGCTAACTGTCCACATACAGTATACGTAAGGCTCAAACGTCACTTCTGCTTTTTAGTTTCATGGGTGGCACTGTATCAATAACCAATCACTGTGCAATCAATATGACAACCTCCAGCAGCAGCTGCTTATCCCATGCCTGCAAAAGATCGATTGTAACATTTTATTGAACCTTCCTTTTCCCAATCGTTTGTGTTAAGTCACGTCACCTGAACCAGTCTTGACACTTAAATAGTGCGTATTAAGCAAAACACCGCCATTTTTGATGTAACATGCAAGCCTGGCCAGTCATACTTCTTTAAAAGAAAGTCTCCAGTTTACAATAAACACAGGGGAATGGTGTGGTATGCCAGGCTAGAAACATGTATCATAATCCATGGAGTTACATGAGTCATAGGAATACTTTACTTAACTTTCATTTAAGGGACAGTGTGCAGACATGAAACTCACAGAGACAAAGATGTACTGCCCCAGATTATAGTGAAATAGCTCATTTCCATCTGTAATCCCTGAAAGTAAATTAGAAGTGCACATTCAAAAATACCATCTCAGCAACAATACTCTAAAGTTCCATCGATACATTCAATACTATTCACAGTCAAAGCATTAACTCAGTATTTAATATTTCAAAATCATCATCGGTTTAGCATTACACAATCTGAAGACTCAGTGCTGCCTTTGTCTCATTAAAATGTGTAAATTAACACCTCAACGCCTTCCAAACTGCAAGCGTTGATGCGATATGACAGAGCTAGCCAGGTTACCATCTGCTAGCCTAATGGAAAAAAAAAGCTCCCTGTGAATACTGACTACTGAGGTTTGGCTGCAGTCTAGAGCGAAGAGAAGCTAGACGCTCCTTTCTCACACAACACCCAGTCTTTATTTACCTCGGAGTGTTTGCTGTGTACACCTGGAGGCAGCTACCAGGAGGGCAACCCCATTCCTCATCCCAGCGACTAACACTCCCCCTCTGTCCGGGGGGAGTGTTAGTCGGCATTACAAATTAGTCACTGCTCAAACGGCCCGACTCCAGACACTCCTTTGATCTGTGCGACCAAGCAACCGGTTAAATACCAAAACTAAATCCAACTAAATCGACTTTGAATCAACCATGGCATGTTTGCACTTTGAAAACAAACTGATTTGTGTATTATTCACCGGTTTTGAGTAACAGCCTGAGATAAACCCATATCGGTCGACCTTTATTAGATATATTCTATGTATTTCTATGATTGGAACCTTTACTATAATAATAAATGTTTAAGTAAAGACTATTCGAGAGATTAAACAAAATTACATCAAATTATATTAGTTGAAATATCGGCCTATCTATCGGCCAACCCCCTTCATAATGGTAGCAGTATCGGACCCCAAAATGATGCATGATGATACATTTTTTTGCCAAGACATAGTTAATAAAATTATACTGAAGCATTTGCTACTTCCTTACTTTGACATCTATTGCCGCATTTAGGGCTGCACAATATATGGCAAAAAATATCGTATCGCTATATTGGGTGATGCAATATCAGCATCGCAAGAAGCCACAATATATTGCAAACATCTCTAAAGTCTTCACCTGACTGAGATCCACACATTCTTTGGAAAACTCAGCCAAAAACAAACAATGCATTACTGCAGAAATCAGCTGATTTGTTTATTTACCGTTTAATTTGAGCTTTTGAGCTTTCTGCTAACACCAATTAGCGTTTTTGTAGCATTTTGTTGCGTTTTTCTAAAAAAATAAATTGTAACCGCTATGTTGCTTTTTCATCACCTTTTTTGTCGGCTGTTTTTGCTGCAGTTTGTCCAGCTCTTTCGATGCCGTTTTTGGCTGCGTTTTCATCCTCGTTCACGTCTCGTTTTTGTCGCTATTTTTCGGAGAAGCTTTTAGATTTGGTTAGTGTCGAACTGGAGAAAACATGCTCCGTTCGGGTTGGGGTTAAGAGGTTAAACACCTAATACAGACTGAACAGTTGGAAGAGCGGGTGCATGAATGTTAAAAATGTAAACGCAATGCTGGTTCGCTCAAAAACAAACTGCAAAGTCAAAATAAAGCACAACAAATTCCTAGTAAATTGGCACACTATAAAGTTACTATTGACAAAAAAAGACTACAAATACAAATGTATTGAATCATGCAAAAAGAAGCCACATGTGAATTAAGCCTATAGCAAGTTTTCTCTGTGGGCCAAAGGCGTTACTATTCTAACAATGGTGATTCATCTAACAGCTAGCGTTGCACAATCAATCACAGTTGAATGAATCAAAAACACAATTTCGAATGGTTGACAGCATATCCCGATTATGAATGTATGAATGAGACTTTCTATCCTGACCTTCTCTTGACCCATCTCCAACATCAGACCAGAAAGATTTGCATTGTTTACATCCTACGAGAACTATTTTTGTCTACGGCTGGTCCCTCTGAGTCAAGACATCAACTACATCGCACAGATACACAAGCCCCGATCCGCCGGGACGCAGATGGTTCACCCCCAGTCTTTACTTGTCATCATTTTGCGGCCCACACGACTTTTTTTCCCACCCCATCATTAGCAGACAGCCTCCCAGATGAATGATAATGCCAATTATATGTGCATACACTTCTCACACTGTGCTTATGCTAAATATGCCAAATTACCATCTTGTTAGGCGGCAGAACAGAGACGCTGTCTACGTTTCCAACAAAGGAGGGGGGCAAGGCTTGACAAGGGCCTAATTAGGTTGAAAACAGCCTTTGTTTTGATGGGATCTCTCCCCACACGTCAACATGAAATTCTCGCGAGTAATTTGCCGGAGCCGGGCGCGCAAATAATGAAGCAGCCTGCTTAACGGAGGACCGACTATAACTGCCATATAGTGCCAAGTGGTTGGTTGTAAAAAAAAAAAAAATTAAATTAAATTAAATAAGGGAGAAGGAGACAGGATACGGTGTGGTGTCTGCACGGGTCTGAGAGGGTTTCACTTCTCGCGTGCGCTAAGTGAATGAACGCCGCCTAATTACGACAGGGCGCGCAGGCAGGCGGCTGGGTCTTCTTTCGAAAGCAGGTGGAGCAGGTTCGCAGAGAGCGCGTATATTATATGGCCCTTCACAGAATCCCCCGCAAACCTATTTCCGTCAGGGAGAGTTCACCGAGGGCAGAGTTCAACTGTGAGACATGCTCGGTGCGGCACAAGACTGAAACAATGATAATGTAGAGCTTTATTGGTTCGGGGCGCGTCGAATAGGCGGCTCCCCCCCTTTACCTGTCACTGGTTGATGTATCGATTTTTGCAGTGTGTTGTCATAATAAAGCATTTGGAAGAGGACTAAATGTATTTAAACACGTTGTCCACATTGGAGACGAGCTGGTGATGCCCCACTGCCAGCAAAGTTTACGAGTCAGGCTGAGGAGAGGAGATCCCGCTTGAAGTAAAGACATACGTTACCTGAAATGAAATGTATGCTTGTGTTTTATCCTTTTTACTGGGTTAAGTGTCACGCAATAAAGGCAAGGCAACTTTATCTATACCGCGCATTTCGTACACAAGGCAACTCAATGCACCTTAAGGGTATACATTTTTCATGTATCAAGTATTGCAATTTGGATTAGATTTGCAATACGCTTTAAAATCAAGATTCAGATTAACAAGGACATTTAGACATGTCCAGGAGCATTTCAATTGGAGAAGATAGCAATAACAACTAAACGAATACAAGAATCAGATGCTTTTCAGAACATAGAGATCTAAACAGCAGGTTTATGTGTATTAATGTCTGCCGTCCTTGTGATTTCTCAATTATAATTGCGATTTTGACTTCGATTGTAAACTGGGCTGTTGCTGCTCAGTAAATGATTAATGCAACGTGCGAAAACTAAGCAAAAACTACAATATAAACAAAATGTATAGGCTATGCGAAGTGAATATAGTCACTTAAAACCACTTAATACCTAGGTGACTTCTTCTCCTGTTTGATAAAGTTGCATCCACACTTGTGCTTGACTTGTATCCGTCTATAAAAGGCTAGATTTACGGCTTACCCACTCTCCTCGGAGCATGCAGCGCTGAGGCGTCTCTGATGGCCCGAGCCCACCTCTCAGCCTCCTGGAGGTTAGCGATGGGGTCCTGGACCAGAGCGACCCGAAAACACTGCTCCACTCTTTGGCGTGCCACCCCGGCGCTCATCCAGCGCCTCTTGAACGGGTAGAAATAGGCGGTAAAGTAGGCGCCAACATCGCCCCTGTCCGGTCCGCGGTACGCCCGGCAGCCCACGCAGTCGGTCAAGTTAAACACCACCTTAGTCCGGTCGGGTGAGGAGGAGATGGTCTGGATGGTCAGCGCGCTCTCGGACAGGCTCACCGAGAAGCGGACGCTGTCGTTCTGGGAGTCGGTGAACTCCCCGTACAGGACGCTCGCCAGCCCGTTCCGCAGGCAGCTGGACGGGTCCGGCTCCGAAACGTCCTCCTTCTCCATCCCGTCCTGTGGGAGGGGGGTGCGACGGTCCCTGCAGAGGCGCGCAGGCCGGGGGAGCGGATCGGCGGTGCACACAAGACGCTCGACTCTGGAGCTGGGAGCCTGCTGTGGGACGCTTTGACAGGCGGGGGGAGCGTAGTAGCGGCAGCATCCAGTCCACTGTCTCTCCCTAGTGACTGAAAGAGGAATGGCAGCGACGATGAGGAGCCGGACTCACTGTGACCGGACAACAATTAGTGATACCCACTTTGGGCATATGTTAATCGTTATTTCAAACTTTTATTTTAACCATTAAAACAATTGTTTCCCCCTCCTCTATTCAAAATAGGCTATTTGAGTTTAGTGCACAAAAATAAATCAGAATCACTTATGTTATATTGCCATTGTCAGGATGTTATTGTAGGATTTATTATTATTTTTTCGGTGCAATTGTGCAGCCTGGAACATAAAGTAGTATTAACATAAATGAGACATAAAATGATTATGCCTAAATTAATATTTGGAAAATCATAGATATAAATTATTAATAATAATAAAATATAATAACACCAACAACAACAATAATAATAATAATAATAATAATAACAATATTGGTAACGTTACAACTCACTAGCTTCCTTCTTGATTAGTACGTTACAATAAAAAAAAGATTAAGCTGATGGAAATGTTGAAAAAGTCACAATGGACACGTGTCATGTGACGTCACAGGTCCACTACATAAAGCCATCGCGCCACACTTTTCTTTCCCTCACTCTCTTCAAGCTTAGCTTTAGCGTGAGACATGGGTTGGGGCAACTCCCGGTGGTTTTCTACTTTCTTCCGAAGACATATTGGTCAAATCATGGACTCGTTTAGACCACCGTGACCCGTTAATATGGGGATCCGTCAGACGCAATAGATGTTTTTAGTTTAGTCCATGGATTTTGCCTGAAAAGAGTCTTTTAGCTCGCTGTTAGCATAGCCGCATGCTAAAGGTAACACGTGCTGCTGTGTAACTGACTGCAAGGCTGCCCCCAAAACGATTTTTAACACATTTCTTTTCTTTTTGTAGATACTTGGTGCGTGGAGATGCACCCACGCAGAATGTCCAACTTAAAAGCATCCGGTAAAGTCTTATTTTAAGCTTGGGAGTACTTTTATATCTTGGCTAGCTTGATGAGTTTTGTTATCCCTGTCTGAAACCCATAGTGTAGACATTTGTGACTACTGACTTGCTAAAGAATAGTTAATAGATCTGTAGGTTTTGTGAATACATTATAATTGACATATCCTTTTCTGCTCTAGAGATGGTTGATGGTGGCGCACTTTGACAACGGCATTGTTCTAGATCATGGAAAAGGTTTGTATTTTGTAGATAGGACTTGAAACTGACCTGTAACAGTGATGAAAACAGCTACATAGGAAGTGCCGTCTGATGCGATAACTGACGATGGGCTAAAAGCTTATCTGAGACGTGAACTAAGTTATTGTGTACTGTATCAAATACTTACACAAAAGGTAGTAATCACTGCCTTTCTTCCATCCAGGTGATTGAAGAAGCCCAGCAGGTAATTTTCCCTTTGATGGAATGTCCATGAAATTGGCCCGTGATGATAAAAGTTATCCCTGTCTTAATGTAAATGTGTGGAGATATGGTAACCTGAGGCCTATGTTTTGCATGGATATAGACCCCATAGTTGTGCCATGTTTTAAGGGGTACTAATGTGCTTTTTAATTTCTTTTTTTCTAGATGTATGCCAAGACTGCGAACTGGGGTGGAACCAAAACAGTGAAGGCTCAATGACTTTAAATGTGTGCTTTATTAAAGTATGTAATAATAAAAAAAATAACAGTTATCAGTCTAAGTTTGAGTTGTAAGATTTCTTCTTAAGGTTCTCCAAAAATATATTTTCATCCTCGAGGTATTCACGGTCCTGTAAATGACACAAACGTAATTAAGTGGGTTCTTGGCCCTCTATTAAAAGTTACCGATAGTCTTTCGAATGGAAGAAAAATCAATTTACCGACAAAAATGTGAAATTTATAATGAAATTGAGGCTATAATCAAAGGCATGCCTTCTGAACTTGATGTACATTTATTGCAAGTGAGGTGAATGAGTAGCTTCATACCCTTTCAGCGGCGTACTTCCACAGAGCCAAACTTGCGTGTAAAGCCATCGACTCTGGGTTGGCACTTGTATTTGGCAGAGTACTCATCGTTGTTGCCAGTTTTGGGCTTGGCACTAGTGTCAAATCTACAATTTAAAAAAAAGCAATAAACGGACATTTATAGAGAGCACTGCAGTAAAAAGGAAAGCACCATAAGCACCTGGTGGCACCGATGTCAACACTTGAGGAAAGGTGAGGAGGCCCCTCGGCTGCTCTTTTTGCAAATTGTTGACCTGCATTCTTTCCTGGAAAAAAAGTGAACAATGGTATATTAAGTTACCTGCATGCAGTTTTAGTATATTTTTAATGAATGTCATCTATTGATTGCCTTTGCTCTGCTTTAGTTTCATGTACTGTATCAATCATTCACACCCCACCGTAGCTGTTAAAAGTGTCCCGTTTTGGCCAGGAAACAACCGTATTTTACTCCTCTTCCTCCCGTATTAGTATTATCACGTAAATCTCCTGTATTATTACAAAATAATATCAAAGATTCCTCTCCAAGCTGAATATTACCACTCGACTCGCGAGAAATGCCGCCTGCAGTGGCCTGGGTGGCAGTTAACGCGAGGTTGCATAGCTATGAAGTGTCCTGTTTTGGTCAGGAAACTATAAAATTTTACCCCGTCTTGGAGCTTGGTTGTGGTGATGGGACGGCTCGCAGCGAAAATGTCCCTTACTTTTTAAATCCAAAACTTGACGGGCAACACCAACAGCGGCTAGGTACATAAAATGTCTTGTTCAAGGACAAGACAATATGTACAAATCAGTGCTTGGATTAAAACTGCTGTGATCCCTCGACAAATGTTCAATCACTGAGCCACAGTCCGTTTGGCAATACTCCATTACAACTCATTAATAGAAATAGAAAATGTACAAAAGACTGTTTTTATTATTAAATTAATGTCTTCTAAAGCAGATTTGTGATTGTTTATTTGGGTATTTTATCTTGGGCTTTAATAATTTATTGAATAGTAATTAAAGACATTTAATTCTACAGCGGCTGGCACACACCTGGAGTTTTCGCTGCTCCTGTTGCCTCAGTTTCTCCGTTTGAGAGTGGATCTGCCGGAGTCTTGCCTCGTGCTCGGCCTCCACGAGTTTGGCCTGGTGTAGCGTCCGCTCCCCTTCTTCAAATTTGTCAGCAGCAAGCTTCACAGAAACGGATCCAGATACTTACGTTGTTATAGGCTTAAATTAAAATGTACGCAACATTATACGGTTAATAAAAGTCTGTACCTTACTAAATGCTTCCACCTCTTGAGCCCTCGTTTTCAGTCTCAAAGCTGTGGTGCTGATTCTCTCCTTCTCTCTGTCCAGTTCTTCCCTAAGTCGGTCCAGATTCTCCCTCTCTTGAGCTGTAGCGATCTCCTTTTGTTTCAGCTCTGCTGTGCGAAGTTTCAGGTCAGCCTGCTCCTGCAAATTAATGGAGAACATTTTGAGCAAAGTGTGTTACATTAGTACAGCTCTTACATAAAGTCCTGATATAGAAAGTCCATTTGTTCTGTGCATCCAGTACATCCACACATGAGTCAGTACTTAACCTAATTTGTTGACTGCAGTTCATTACAGCATAGCCTTATTCAATCTAATTACTCATTGTAAGGGAGGTTATAATAACGGAATGAATAAAAATATAAACGCAACTCTTGAACTGAACTTAAAGACGTGAAACATTTTCTACACACACAAAACACACATTTCTCTAGATATCTAAATCTCTTTGTGTTCCTTTCCAGAGAGAATCCATCCCACCTCACACGTGTGGCATAACAGACTGCATGAATATAAAGCTCAACAGTCCCACCCACTTCCAGTCACGTGTCTGAGTCCGGACGTAAAAAGTCCCATTAAAATACTAAGAGTTTAAAAGCACCACACGAACAAACTCGTGGACATAAAACACACAAGGTTATATTGAAGACTTGTCTAAAACGTTTAAAAAAAAACTGAAAAGTTATATAATAATTTCACCGTATTTTCAAGTATTTAGTGTTTTCTATCTAGTCAAATATCCACACAACAGTGGGTAGTTAGCACACAATTAGCCTGATAAGCTCTAATCTGAATTTTTCGAAAAAGAGCAAGAGACTGTTGAGCTCTATTGCTCATTGCTGATCTTATGGTGTGTTTCAAGCAACTGGTAACTGGCAAATTTCCAACCTCCCACTTGGAACGCCACTCGAAGTGGTAATTATAACAGAGATGACCACAGAGCTCCAAATTCAGATATGAGATGGAGTCCGCAATGGCCTCCTCCAGTGGAGAAGTGCAGCTAATGATAAAACTTTAACAGAGCCACTGCACCAGTCAAGTGAACGTAACTTTTGGTCAAAGCCTTTAATATAACGTTATTTAGCATATTTTGAATTATATCTAGTGTGAAGAAGCATTCATATAACGTTAGCATCTTATTAGCTCTTTTGTTTACATATGAGTTTATTCAGCTGGAAGCGCTCTGAGGTTGTTAACCTGAGAAGGCGGGTCTGGACATACACGGTAAACAAGGTAAATCACGACCGTCACAGAGAATTGACAAGGTTACGTCACTCGCTGCACCGCCATGTTGTTAGTTCAATTAAGATTAACATTAGCCAAAACTAAATCATGGATAAAGTAGTTGAGGATTTTGCCTACGCGTGCTCGTGAGTTTATATTCAGTTCATATTTTGTGAGTTGGACTACTGTCGTCACTAATTGCTTATTGGTTTATTTCACTGACAATCTGTGCGCGTTAGGCCCGCCCGTTCAAACTGCTCCAATTGCTCCGTGGCCAGACTAACTTCCCTGCGTGGAATGAACAGGGAATAGTTTGGCAGAGCCAGGCAGTGAGGTTTTAACTTGTAAGTTGTAATTTTCAAGGGGGAAAAATACCAGTTACCAATTGCCTGGAACGCACCCTTAGCAAGGGGGGATCTTGACTTTTTCTCTCTCTTCATTTTGCAAACTCGGAGTGGCTTTCAGGTTCAATAAGGAGTGGGGAGAACTTGATTGTTTTTTGTATTTTTTTCATGTCACTCTTTCTTGCTTCTCATTTTTGCAATATTACAGACTACCACTTTAAATAATCAATTTTGAAAAAAACAATTCTGGACACCGGTGGTACTTAGAACTGTTTTCAGTATTGTATTTTTTTTTTAGGTTGGTCTCTGCTGTGAAAAGTTTTGAGAGCCTCATTTCCATGCGGATCGTACCTGTGCCATACTGATGATGGAGCCCTCCCTCCTCTCCAGCAGGCTGCTCACTTCCCTCTCAGCCCTGTCATGTCTCTGCTTCTCCTGCGTGTGGAAGCTGGCCCACTCCGCTGCCAGTTTCCTCCGCTCCTCGGCGCAGTGCTGCATCACCGACTTCTGCTCCTCCAGCAGCGCACTCTGAGACACAAAGGTGATACACATCAAAGGGACGAGAGAGAGCTGTATTTCAATGTTTTTCCTGGATTCACCTTCAGGGTTGCTGGATTGAACGAGAGAAACTATAAAAAGGCGCCTATAATAAGAAAAGAATTAAGACTACTGACCTAAAGGTTAGAGTTAAGCCAGAATTTGTCCTGTTTTCTATGTGTCAACACCCGTTTCGATAAAGTTTTTAGACTTTCTCAATCATATAATACTTTTCCAACTTGGTCTGTTCGATTCAAGGACCAAAAGCATTTGAAAGATTATGACACAGGTATACTTAGTGCCACGGTTATCAAATTTGGCACAAAATCTTCTCCTGAGATGAGAAGGATAACATTTAAAAGGCATGATCGAGAATTTTCAAACATTAATCATTTTGTAGGCAAAAACAGTTAAGACAAAATGACAATGGAATGGTCTTTTATTTTTGGCGAGCTACAAGCTTTTATCAAAGAACGGAACAGAGAGCCACATGTGGTGCAAAGTGAACACATCTTTTGCTTAATCGTTTCCACTGTTGCAAGTCCGCATTTCCAAGGAGTGCATAGCAAAATCTGTCTGTAGAGTCTGCTCTACTGCCTTGGCACCTTTCCCTTAACCGCCAAAACTATGGAGACGGAATATTTATTTGCAATCGGAGAACATTGTGTGCTTCCGCTGGTTGAGAAGTTATGGGATGCTAGGGCTGCGAGATAAATTGCTACGAGGTCAAAAGCACAATGGCTGCAAACATTTAGGCCTAATAAAATGTTATGGTAGGTTTACACGTAACAACGACAAGGCACGAATCCACATTCGACGGAGGATCACGAATGTGAATGGAATTTGATGATTTGGTGCAGAGGCTTCATGCGCCACCTCAAACAAAAGACAGGAAGTGATACAGATAGAGGCAAATTTCCAACATTGCTGCAGTACCTCCATATAGGGGGCGGCAGAACAAGCTAGTTCTCCATAAGCTACCATTGCACTTTAGACACGTTAAAAACAACTTTAAAGCCTGGTGCCTAATTTTCCTAAGCTGTCTTCAGCTAGATATTCCTCCTGTGATAACGCTGGGTTAGGCGCAATTACAGGGACCAGGCGGGTTTTTGTAAGAAATACTATACTAATGAGGGCCGGACTTTGATTAACAGGCCGTTAGCATGAGAGCTAATGGCATGGGCGTGGCTACGACCGAACTACACGTCACGCGAGGGCTGAGTCTACAGTCAAGATCCTGCCCTTATGCTTTTTTTAGAACATGCTACGTCAGAGCTGGGTAGGAGGAGTCTGTAAATCCGCCATGATTTCCCCCTCGAACGTGGTCATTGTGGCAAACGGGGAGGAGTGAGCAGATGCTGTCTATTATTTTTTACAGTCTATGGTTCCATAGCAGTTTGACTCACTCATGTCCATAACATATGACATAACATGGTCAGCAAGGCAACAGTTTAGAATGGTTTGCCTCTATCTATGTCACTTCCTGTCCGTGTACAATAAGGAAGTGAAACTATAAACATTAAAAATTAAAGGCAGCCTGTTTTCTTTTTTTGTTTTCGCTAAATCTTAAATATAATGTGTCAACTATGGTTTAGCAAAAACTGTCTGATGTGTCATATGCACTTTAAAACTTGTATTGAAGTGCCCTTCCTCCAAACAAAACGCAACTGACAGTTTCCAAACAACTTTTCACAGCCAAAACAACTTTCCACAAAAACACTTGGGACCTTCGTGTGCTCACCTTTGCTCTTTCAAGCTCCTCTCGCTCCATATTCATCTGCATGCTCAGGGAACGCCGCTCCTCTTCAAGGCTTCTTTGTGTTGACTCGGCTTTTGCCTGCTCTGATGTTGCTTTCCAACGCTCCTGACAAGTGAAGTAAAAAAACAAAAAAGGCGTTACACGAGGCTCCTGTTATAGCTATGCAGTCTGTTATTCTGGTGCAGAAGAGCGGTTTCTGAAAATGAGTTTTTCTTGAGTTTATTTTTTTCAAACCACTGACCTTCTCAAGCGCTCTCTGCTGTTCACTGATCTGCGTGTCCATCCTGGAAATTATTTGTTTGAGGTAAGCCTTCTCCTCAGCCATCGCTTTCTGCTGCTGAGCTAGGCGGTCCTGCATAACTAAAAGTAAAGCCGGGTTTGAAACATGATCATAATGTGTTCGCTTTCTATTTCTATTCAATTCAAGTCAATTCAATTCATCTCTTTTATTTGAGCATCGGAGTTCCACACAGTTCTACATATAAACAGAGTTCAGCACAGTAATCAAAGCCAAAGAGAGATAAATGCGTAGGTGAATAAGTAAATAATTAAATAAATAACATGGATATGATGCTCAAATGGAGCAGGCAGAAGCTTAAGCTTGTTAGCACCTACCCCCCTTTTGTACTTAAGAGATTGATACATTCATTTACAAAGCATAATTTTCATTCATTTTTTCATTTATTTATTTATTCATCCATGTTCATATTTTTCTTTACAGGGTCATACATTAATATGAACAGTACACATGGTGAAAAGGAGCATGATGAAGACATTGTCTTATTGTCCATGCCCCTTTGTAATAATTATAAGAAAATCGATGACCAAAACGGCAGGTGATCCATTCAACAGATTTGTGACATGGTTTTTAGTTTTACAAAAATCAATAATTTTAACAATTTTAACAGACAAACAAAAATGTCAGCATATAAGTTATGTTTTTTGTATATATTTCTCCATCTGCATCTCCTTGAACATATTTTTAAATGTATCTATTGTTTGAGAACATTTTAATGTGTTCTTTAATGAATTCCATAATCTTACACCAGCAACCAAGAAACCCCTCTGTCTTAATGAGGTTCGGGAGAACGGTACACAAAAATTTCCTTTTCGCCTCGTGTCGTCTGTGATCAACGTCAGTTTCTTATAAATATGTTCAGGTACCAACTTGTGTTTAATTTTCCACATGGTCTGTAAATTTTTTAAATTCGCGAGATCTTTAAATTTTAATAGTTTCAGCTTCACAAAAAGGTCGTTAGTATGTTCTCTAGAGCCTTTATGGCTTATAATTCTTACAGCCTTTTTTTGTAGCAAAGACATTCGATCTATTACACTTTTGCATGCGTTTCCCCAGACCTCAATACAATATGTAAAATAGGGGACAATTAATGAAGAATATAAAAGAAATAAGGAAACCTTATCAAAAACATATTTTACTTTATGCAAAATACCTATGCATTTACTCACTTTTGTTCGAATATATTCTATATGTGGCTTCCAGCTGAATTTAGTATCCAACATGACTCCCAGAAATTTTATCTTGGTAACTCTCTCAATCCTTGAATTTTCAATAGTGATGTTAACATTCCCCTCAATCTTCCTTGTCCCAAAAATCATATATTTGGTTTTCTCCCAATTTAATAATAATTTGTTTTGGTCGAACCATGTTTTTAAATATGCCATTTCAGTGCTCACACAAGATAATAATAAAGAAGATATGACACATAGTTATTTTGTGCTATTCCAGTGACTATACAATCAGCAATATTAACATCACAATATTCTGCTGATCCCAAGGCAAGGAAAGAAAACACTAACCTTTTCTTCAATAACTACAAATACCCATCACTGCCAATAACAACTAATCACCAATCTTTTAATTTGATCATTTGTTCCTTGTTGTTATGAATTAAATGCTTTTAATGGACACAATATTATGGATTATGTTATTAACAACCATATTATATGATTTATTAATAATATAATGTATTTCATATTTGTAACTATTATATTATCATTATTGATTACCTAATTGATTATACAATTATAATATTATTTTATGATTATTATTGTTATTAATACGTAATCCGTCACTTCGTTGTCACCATCTACAGCAGACTATGAGCCCTATTCTGTGAGGTGCATTAAAAAGCGGAGTGTGGGCTAGCCGGGAGGGGGCAGTGGCCCCCAATCAACCAGCCCAACCCTGCTGCCCTGAGTAGTTAACTTTACAAGTGATGTTGGTAACCTGTGCTGTGTAATGCGTTACATGACGAGTTTAATGAGCCCATTGGGAGAAGGGGCTTCTCTTCAACAGGTCCATGTCTCACCTGCCCTTATCCTTTGTATAGTTGAGGAGCAGTGATGGTGACAACAAGCAGCCAAAATATTGTTTTTCTTAAGTTTTGTCTCTGTTTCTCTTAGTTTAGTTATAACATATCAGGAAAAGTAATGGTGACAGTAAATGATCTAAGTAGATCTAACAGCGATCTGCATTTGTACTTATAGCAAAATATAGTAATATAGAGCTTTAACTTCTGAATCACATAGCTAATACATAACATAGATATGTGAAAAAAATAAAACAAAAATTGCCGGGTTTCTATATGGGCCTGTAGCGTTTAAGTGAGATGATGGGGAAAAAAAATCTAATTATGGCGAGACAATGCAGGTGAACAGGGAAAATGAACAAATTCAGAGACATTTGAAAGTGTATTTTGGGGGAAGAAATCTGAATAATGGATACATTTAGACCCAGGTTTAAATGTATGGAGTTGTTTTGGTGACATAATTAGTTACACTTTTACAGAATGGATTTTGGATATTATGTATTAGTTACTGTGGACAAAGACTTGACTGATTTAGCTCTCAATTCCTTGGCATTTCCGGAGCAGGCAAAAACGTTAATGAGAAAATGCCTCTCAAATGGGCTGGACTTGTGACTTGGACGTGTTCAAGTGGACTTGGAATGCAAACTTTACTTTAAAGGTGCACTATGCAACTTTTTATGTAAAAAAACAAAAAAAAGGGGAAAAAAAGTTGATATTAATATGACCTTTCAGTGATTGTTGCTTGGATCACATAGCGCCTTACTTTACCAATGGCCTGTGGGTTTTCACTGCTCACTGGACCGTATCCATGGTTACATATGCATTCCATTCTGAAAACCTACCAGAAAGCCCAAACAATCTGAAATAAAATTGATCCTGAAGCAACATAGGAGCCACTGGGATGGAAAGTAAAGGCGCTAAGCTAACCACCCATACGCTAACCACCCATACAGCCACTGGCTCACTGAAAGGTCAAATACGCACTAATATCAACTTATGTTTTTACATATAAAGCTGCATAGTGCACCTTTAGTGATTCGAATTTGGACTCAGACTTTCGCATTCACAACGTTGACTTGACTTGAACTAATTCAAATTCTAATTTCAACAAATCTGTTCATGAGGCAAGTTTTTTTTGTACAATTAAAATTAAGAAACAAACTATTTTATTTCAAGTGAATTAAGATTGTTTTATATATATAATATCTCTTTTCTTCATTTACGTAACTCTTGAAATTAGTGGCTCAAACCAGTGGCAGCTTTACATATTTCAACAAGATTTGACAGATTTCTAGATTACATTTTTGGCAGTGCGTGCACTTTAGAAACATGGAGGGGCCTTATGGATGAAGTTCTGACGTGTACATGAGTGAGGGCATTCGTTTTGAGAGTGTAAGCGGGCAAAGGACTGTCAAACGCGCAAATGAGCACTTCAGTAACGTGTCGGAGGTGAAGTATCTTGCTCAGCGACAACAACTGCAGCTAGAGAGGAACCAACTGGCAACCTTTCACTTCAGTAGGTGATTGTTGACCTATTTAAAGCCCCATCGCACCAGTATGATAATGCGTGCGTGTGGTGTGTGTGTGTGTGTGTGTGTGGTGAAGAGCCGTACTCCGGAGCTGCTCGTCCCTGTGCCGTGATCCCTGCTCCAGGCCGTGGGCCGCGCTTTCGTGTGTGCTCTCCACTCGAGATGAAAGCTCCCCCAGACGAGAGGAGAACTGCTCCATCTGCTCGATCACCCCGCTCAGAGACCTGGCCGCACAGCGCAAAAAAGGCTGGTTACTTCAATGAGCGTGGACAGGGTTAGGACGGAGCATTATTGTATTAATAGTTTTCAGTGACGTCACTTGAGCGTAAAGCTGTGTTCCAACGTTTTTCCACCCTTTCCCACCTGGTCTGAGACGTGGCACTTGTCACCGCATCGATCTCTTCCTCCTTTAACTGTTTCAGTCGGCGAATCTGGTCCTCGTGATCCTTTTTCATTTCCGAGATTGATTTCCTTGGAGCAAAATGACACATACAGTTAGACACTTTTATTCCCGAAGTCGCTGTACGTAACTTCTATCCAATTTCTATCTGTGTAATTAACATAAAAAAATGTCTAAATATCTGTCAGTTAAAAGGATGTTATTAAGCTACAAGATTATTAGGACCTACCTCTGGAGATCGCGGAGCCTCTCCACTTCGCGGTCCCGCTCTTGCTGGGCCTGAGCCAGTTTGCGCTGGAACTGCGCCTGCAGCTCGGAGTGCTCTTGCTGCGTGGAGCGTGTTAGTGCGTCCAGCCTCTCCATCAAGTCCTCACACTCCTGTCGAAGCCGAGTCTCCCTCTGGGCTGCAGATTCCTCCAGCAGCTTCACGCGGGCCCTGCACAGGGAACAAAGCAGACGTGACAGGCAAACGAACTGGATTATAAGGATGTCGATTGGAAGTTTTGATTGCGAAAATGTGCATAGAAATAGCAATAAAGACAAGAGCAAATAATGGTCAAAAAAAGAGAAATATTTACAACTATTTTAATTTTTTAAATAATATTTAAATACTACATTATATTTATGTTTTGCATTTGGGAAGCTGCAATGTTGGACCTGGTGGGGGCCCAGCCTGACTCCAGCATGAGCAGGTTGGGCTTCTGAGGAAAGATTTTGGAAACCACTGTCCAGCTTCATTACATTTTGAAAAACTTTCAAAGTCATTAACTATTTTTTGGCATTGGCATTGAAAGTCCAGGCACATCCCAATGGGAGGAGCTGGAGGAAGTGACTATAGGGTGGTTAGGGAAGTCTGGCCATCTCTCCTCAGATTGCTGCCTCCACAACCTCTAGGACGCCCCAGGGCCTTTTTTATTTCTGATTTTTTTAAGGTTTCTGGTAGGTTTTCTAGATGAAATGTATACGTAACCATGGACCAGATCCAAACCTACCAGGACCCCTAAAAACAATTGTTCCTAGAGCACCCTAGAGAGCACCAGGATGGAAAGTGAATGCGCCATGTTAACCACCCACAGAGCCGCTGGGTCACTGAAATAAAACTTTTTTTTCCATTAAAAAATGACCAGAAAATAGCCCTTATGTACAGGATGTTTCCACAGTTATTTTACCTCTTCTCATGTCATTTCTTCCGCACATTTGCAATGTTTCGTTAACTTACCCTAAGTTAACAAAACATAACAAAACATGTCAAACCGGGGGAAACAAGGTAAAAGCTTGAGCACAAGCTTAAAAATAAATGTGTTAACTATGTTCAGGTGAAATGGGCAGACATCTGTCATATGCATCTGTCAATATATGACTAATTACACATAACATTTTAAAGTAATGATTAAAGTGACAGACTTAAGTTTAAATGTTTTACAAATTTAAAAGGTGCATTATGCAGCTTTTTATGTTTGACATTTCAGGCCCCATGATGCTTTAGGATCAATTTTATTTCAGGTTTTTAGGGTTTGTGGTCAGTTTTCTGAATGGAATGTATACATAACCATGGCCGATATAAGACTGTTCAATCAGCAGTGAAAACCTACCAGATACTGTAAAAGCAATTGACGCCATAGGGGCCACTGGAATAGTAAGTAAAGGCACTATGCTAACCACCCAAGCAGCCGCTGGAATACTGGAAAAAAAAAGTGGCATAATGTACCTTTAAAGTGATTAAAATAACATATTTTGATGCCGTGTTCAGCCCACAGTCGTGTGACACTTTTGATATCACACTTATGATGTTTTGCACGCCTTACTTGTGCGCGTTATCCATAAGCTCCACATCCTGTTTATGTCTCAGCTGAATATTCTCCAGGAGCAGCTGGCTCTGGTCTCGCTCCAGCTGTAGAGTCTTCAACTGTGCAGAAAAGCAATAAGTGCATCAAACTGTGAGCAATAACGTGCCTCTTGGAGGAGGGGGGCTGACCTTACCTGTCCCTCAAGTTGAATGATGCGGGCCTGCAAAGACTGATGATCCACAAGTTGCTGTGCTCCTGTAGGAGCATGTCCACTCAGGCCCAGCAATGGAGGCTGCGTCACCTGCACAAAGGAAGAAGACACAAGTATCAGCCGAATATATATATATTAGATATAGGGATGTTCAATGAAATTTTGTTAAGATAATATTCATGTAACGTCAAGGTCAACGTTGTCTTTACATCACATTTCAACAACTACAGCTCCTCAAAGGTTCTACTTGACATTCATTTGAATAATAAAAGCTAATTAATATGTTATTTTTTGCTTTAAATTACAAAAGTTTGTCAGGTTGGACAAAGATGTTTTGGTAAAGTACAGTAGAAGTGGAAATTTACTGCCCCATACAATAGTAACATCATATTTCAAAAAGTTGGGAAGAAGTTAAAGTGGGGGTATTAAGCAAAATCGACATTTTGCTCTCTCATCAAAAACATACCTGGAGTTGCGTTTCAACCCACTCGCACATCTTTGCGTATTTTTGTGGTAAAAGTAACAAACATAAAATTGTTGGTAGACCAAAATAGCCCTATTGCTAAATACAAACTCCTGTGGCGTTCTTCGCCATGTGTTGATGAGAGACTTCATGAAAAGGATTCTAACCTGTTGTTGCAGTAACATCTGCAGACTGTCGGCCAAGAGTGTGATCTGTGACAAAACACACAACATGTTAAAACCCCAATGTAAATTAATCACTGACTGATCAGTGAGTTTAAATACCTGAGGTTGCTGAAGAGGCGTCGGCGTGCTTTGTAAATCTTTTGTTATCATGTCTGTTGACATCAAAAAAGAAGGTTAGCCGATTTTTAATGTATTAAGTCCCATGGAGGCCAGAATTTTCTATGTTTACAAAACACAAAAAATGGACGAGACTCAATACGAATGAAGAGAGATGTAACCAAATAAACGCAGGCATTCGAGACGTACCGCGTTTCATTGTCGGTTCTCTAATTGGCGTGGAGTGAGCTGCCGGGCCTGACTCGCTGCGAGAAGTTCCACTGGATGACATGAAAGGATACGGAAATAATAGGGCCAACATCAAACCAGCATTTTGTCGCTTTCAGTTTTCTAATTGCTACGTCACCTTATTTGGCTGACAGCTGGAACAGCGTCTTCTCTGATCCCCGGAGCTTGAGAAGAAACTGGCTTACTGCGAAACGAAACAAAGCCATTAACATTAGCATTAGTATCAGTAGTAGGATTTTTATTATTATTTTTATTTGATATGGACATAACAACTGCATTAGACAAACCAAATACATAGTTTTTAGTGTTATGGCAAAACTGCTAATTTGCAACACATGTCCATAGGAGGCTATTCCTTTCACAAAACACAACACAATGCAGTACACATTACAGTATTTAAACAATACACATCATCAGTATACATGTCATACAGCGTTACCATGTGAGCAACTTTGACTTGACTTCAGCCATTGTCAGCCATTGTTTCAGACCTCTGTTTCAGACCAAGTCGTATTAGCAGTAGTACTAGTAAAGTGAACATTTGTACAGGCTCAGGGGACCCATCTCCAGACCTTAAGCTAGCCTTGGTTAGCCTAACATGAAGCTTTAGCCCTTTGTCCATGTTTTGGGTTGATAGTGGTAGTATAGTTAGGGTGACCAGATTTTCTGACTGACAAACTGGGACACTATTTGATATTTAGTTGCATGGTCAACCAGGGAGCCATTTATTGACCGTTTTTCCCACGCTAAATGGTAAATCTGCTTGTTAATATCTTACAGCATAAACCAATCAGCATTAATATGATAGAGTTGATATTTTGTATTGGTTTCTACTTGGTAATAGAAATTTGCATGGCCCAAAGACATGAATTTTCAAGCGAAGTTTGTTACTTTGTGGATCATATTGGCCAAAAACTGGGACACCTGGGATAGATCCTGTGTACAACTGGGACAAATTAATGGTTTTGGAGGAATGTGTGGGGACATGGGACAGGGGACTCAAAACTGGGACTGTCCCGGGTAAACTGGGACATCTGGTCACCCTAAGTATAGTATAAGTAATATCAGTTGTAGCATAGCAAGTACTCAAAGTAGTAGTTGTAAGTTGTACCAGTAGTACTGTAGTAGTATCAGTAGTATCATAGACTCTGTACATATATATTTTGGCTAACTGTCTGTTGGCCAGTGTTAAGACATTTGAACATAAATGAAAAATAACACAAGATTTAAAAAACAGAAATACACAGAAATAAACTTAAATAAACGTAAAGCCGAAGTTAGTTCAGATGGTGGTGCTATTTTTACTTTTGTTAGCATTAAATTAACATGATCCTTTAGCTTCAATGCTAAAACAGCTACAGTTTATAAACACACAAAACTTCTCCAATTAAGTATTTTTGTTGTGATTATCCAACAGCAGCATGTTTAAATATTTCTTTCTTTCAAACAGAGACGGCTAACTCTCCATAGGAATAGAACTAGGGCAGGACTAGCCGTTAGTCTACCCTACAAGTTAGCATCATGTTGCTATGCTACATTCCATGCACATAATCTACTACTAGTAGTATTGGTTATTAGTAGCCTCAGTAATAATATTATTAGTGTTGTAAGCAGTAGTAGTTCCAGAAGTACAAACATATCATTAATAACATTATAATTGTAGAAATCATGTCATGGAAAGTAACAGCATGTGAGTGTGAGTGTCAATGATGGTGAAAGTTATTACACGTTGTAGAGGCTTCCGTTTAGAATGACTATAAGTGCACACCCTCCTCTAGTACTAACACGAGTGTATTTGACCCGCAGGTGCTTGTGGTTACATTACTTTATGTATGGGTCCAGATCCGCCCTCTCCGTTGGTCCTAAGGTCTCCTCCCGTGTTGACATTTGTGTTGCTGCCTCTGGCCTGGATGCGGACACCGCTCTCTTCCTGCTCAGTGCCCCAGATAGCCAGTCATCCTCTTCATTCTGCTTCTGGCTCACGGACACTTCTGCGGCGGCCGCTTTGACAAGGTCATTATCAGCTGGAGATGGAGGATCCGCAGCAGGAGCTGTAGTGTGGACGCTTACCGATGCCCTTCTTTCCAAAGGAGGGCCTGCAGGAGAGTTGAATTTGACAACATATTTTCATTTTGTTTTTCAAAGTGTTCATATTTTGTTTGATTTAGGAGAGTTTCACTGTTTGATTTGTATCATTGTGGTCCCCTGTTTGTTCAAATCAGCAATGTTTGTGAAGCCCGTGAAGCAGCTTCTGGTGTAATATTAAAAATTTAAATATCTTGACATTTTAGCAAAAATACAAAAGACCAAAATATGTTCCTCTATTGATGAATTTGTAAAGTTCGGAGTACTTTGATCGAAAAGAAAAGAAAAATATTTTCTTCTTTGTTTAGTTTAAATATTCCATTGGCAAAAACTAAACAAGGTGATGAAACTGACACTAGCCTTCTGGTGGATTTGAAGACGCCATCTCTGTATTGCTCTCTGCGGCGTCATGTAACAGCTCGTCATCATTTGTTTTAAGGCCGAGCCAGTCTGCGGAGCCTCGCTGTCGGGTCGGGGTGCTGGGCTTTGCCTTCTTCTCCAACGCACTCACATCCTCAGTGGAAAACCTGATCAAAAACAGTATAAACCCTGTTTATATCAAAACTGCTGTGGATTTAAAGGGGGGGGGGGGGATGTTTTGTGCAATCAGCCACACGTACGGGAGCCCTAACCACTAGACCATCTGCTGTAAAATGTAAGACGTCTGTTTTGATGGGGAGCGAGGGGGTGGGGCTTAAGGACAGAGGCTCATGTTGAACCAGAAAGATAGGTTGAGGGAAACTTTGATTAAGCTGTGTTAGATCAATATAGTATTTTGTAACTCACGAAATGGAAGATAGTGATCAAGACACACGCTTTAACCTCTTTCAAGCAGAACTAAGTAACTCATGCCCCTAGAGGCTATAAGCGCCACTGCAGGTGTTGTAGCATTTTGCGGTTTTTTACTCATTAATTGTCTGTGAGAGTAAATACTACGCTGACAGAAAAGACAAAGGGAGAGAGGGATATTGAACATCAAATGGAGATAATTTTTTTCACTCAAACTTGGCTGTAAACACTGTTTAAGTGGCGCTAGCTCGCAGTTAGCTTTGCCCGTTAGCCTGTTAGCTTCTTCGTGATTCCATTAGTGTGTATTGCACCTCCGACCGGGTGCAGGCAAAGTTGCAAGGGTGGTTTTCTGGCCAGAGACACCGGGGGAGATGAAAGACCCCCCCAATCATCCCATTAACACTTGTGTTACCCCCAGAGGGACTACGAAAAGGATTTATTAAGGTAAATAATTTACTTAGTACTGCTTTAACCAACACCTGAACCGAGCACATTTTCTCCAGTTTGGCTTTACCCAAATCTAAAAGCTTCTTGGGAAAAAAAGCATCAAAATGGCGACAAGAACAAGAAAAAAACGTAGATGAAAACGCAACAAAAAAGTATTAAAAAGTGATCCAAAAAACCCCACAAAAATGTGACAAAAACGTACTAACGCTACTAAAAAATTGACAAAAAAAAGTAACAAAAACGTAATGAAAAAGAAAGTGAAAAAAAGTGACGACAACAACGCGGCGCAAGGACAAAGACCTATTTAGATCAGTTGTGTAGGTCTGGCTTGTTGTGTTGTGTAGTTGCTCTTGTAACATTGCAACATCTGAGAGAGATGGAACGCACCGTACAGACTGTCGGCGGGATTGGCGGCCCTCAGGCATGGACACAACAGAGGGTTGATACGATCCAAATGTCAGGTCATCATCTTGTTTGGCTAGAATATTATACATATATATTATTGCCTTACACACAACACGCAAACTGCAAAGACAAATATCTTAAGTTACGCTTTGATGTGCCACTTTCTCCCAGGGTTACCTTTAAGGACAGTGTTTTTGTCTTGTGGCTGTTCCTTCTTTTCACCAGTAGGGGGACGATCGAGAAGATGAGGCTGCGTCAAACTCTCCACAATCTCATCTACTTTAGTCCGAGTTCTTTGAGGCGGGTCAGACCTATGGAAGCAAGTTTGGAAATACCTTGGATTCATAATGACGTAGCATTCTGACACAAGAGTTATATTAACCTCTTAAAACCCCCACATGAACCGAGCACATTTTCTCCAGTTTGGCATCACCCAAATCTGAAAGCAAAAAAAAGTGCTGGAAAAGCAACAGTAACGCAATTTTAAAAAAAAAGCGTCAAAAACACATGACGAAAGAGTGATGAAAAAGCGACAAAAAAGTGATTAAAAAAGCGACAAATATTTGATAAAAAAGCGTCAAGAACACAACAAAAAAGCAATGGAAAAAGCGTTGAAAAAGCAACAAAAAAGCGATTAAAGCAGACGAGAACACAACAAAAGCATCTCTAAAATGTGGCAAAAACACAGCAAAAGAGTGACGAAAGAGCAACAATAACACGACTAAAGAGTGATGAAAAAGCAACAAAAAGTCAATGAGAAAGCCACGAAAGAGCGACCAAAGAAACAAACAACGAAAACGCATCAAAAGCGCTTCAAAAATGCGACGTTACGATTCGTTTTGTAGGTCTTCGCTTTCAAATGAGGCGTTACACTGGCCTGTGTAAGCACTCAAGGCAGGACGCTTTTAGATTTGGGTAAAGCCAAGCTGGAGAAAATGCACTTGGTTAAGGCGGGGGTTAAGAGGTAACTTTATTGTCTATTAGTTAAGAAAAAACACTATTATTTTACAAAAATACATTTCTCTTACATATTTGGTTAGATATCTGTTCATCGTCCGTTACACAGAAAGGCGCACTCTCTTATAAATCTAATGAAATATAGTAATAATTTGAACTAAACTAGTTTTAGACAAAATAGTGACATAGGATTAAACAGCGGGGTGTAAATGCTACCGCAGCTTACTATATTTGTTATTTGTGAACTGTGCACACAAGAAGCTAGAACAAGAGAGAGAACAAAGTGGGAGTTACCTTTGTTTGGACCATAGCTGCGCGTTTTTTTTCTTTGTACTATTTTGATCACTGTCAAATCCCAGAGCATCTATTACATCATCCTTGTTGTCGTCAAAAGTGAGGTCGAGCAGTTTCCTTGTTGTAGCTTGAGCATTATCTAAAACAAAACACACAAGGCTACAAACAAAGCTCTCACATTTTCGTAACTAGTTATTAAGGATTTAAAAAATCCTTTCTTCTTTTACTTTTAGGAACTGGCGAGGAAGGAGAAGATGGCACAGATTTGTCCTTGGCGTTCTGCCTGGTTTCTTCAGGAAGGAGGTCATCCAGTTGGTCATCTAGGTCTGCAAAGACGGTTTCAATGTTACTTAATGTGATACAATCCACACTTTATCCCAGATGATTACGAAGCAATTTGTTCACTCCCAAAAAGTTATCTTCCTTATCTTTCACATTTTCAGTATAAAACTCATTCCTAACTTGCTTTGCATATTTCTAACATCCTGTCTTTCAGCAGAGTTTAACCCCTAAAACCCCACCGTAACCAAGAACATTTTCTCCAAATCTTAAAGCTTCTTGACCTGGGAGTTTACAGCCTATAGGCCAGTTGAAAGCTAAGACGGACAAAACTCATCTGAGCCTCTTCCTTGTTTTGCTTTAATCGATTGTGTTGTGTTTTCATTACCTTTTGTAGTTTTTTTTGTGCCACATTTGGATTTTTGTCATGTTCTCGTTGGTTTATTGGTAGCGTTTTGGCTGGATTTTGTATTTTAGTGTAATGTAACTGTAATAAAGCCACGAAAATGCGACGACAACGCAACAAAAATGTGATGAAAACACAACAAAAGCGTGACAACACAAACAAGGAAAGAGCTTAGGGCAAAGCCTAAGAAGCTTTTAGATTTGGGTAATGTCGAACTAGAGAAAATGTACGGTTATGGCAGGGGGTAAGAGGTTATTAGCCTTTATTGAAGCTATCTTAAAGACATAACCACGGTATTGGGCCTTACATAAAGCCGTTAGAGAAGAAAACTGTAAAACAGACAGAAATATTGTTTCCACAGCTTACATCAGTCAATCAATCAATGGTTTTGTATAGCCCAATATCACAACAGGAGTTGCCTCATAGGGCTGCTTACATGTGGGTTCTTACCAGAAAAGTTGAACGTTTTATAATTTCGTCCCAAAGATGGCGCAGAATTTGGCTTTTTCTGATTACCGGATGGTGAAACTGCAGGAAAAAAAACATCTGCTGTATATCAATGCATTCTTTGTTTGAAAGAAAACCTCAATGACTAAGGTACTAATGAAAAGTTAATATATGCAGGAACACTGTGTACTCAATTACCTCCTGCTCCCACCGCTTTCTCATTATTTTCTAATATAGCGGCACTCTTCGTCGGCCCGCCTTGACTAGATGACTTTGTTTGTGCAAGGGCTGAACTTGGCTTTTTCTTTGGTGCGAACAGATCAGCATCCATATCGTCCATGTCCTATGAAAAGACACAATGAAATATTAAACTCTTCACCCCCACAGAGCACATTACCTACAGTTTGACTTAACCCAAATCTAAAAGCTTCTTGAAAAAATGGGTCAAAATAGCAACAAAAGAGCAACGAAAACGTGACTAAAAAGTGACAAAAACGCAACAAAAGAGTGACAAAAACATGACGAAAAGAGATGAAAAAATTTAGGACAAAAATGCAACAAAAAAGTGATGAGAAGTGGCAAAATGTAACAAAAGAGCGACAAAAATGTGGGACAAAAACGCAACAAAAAAGTGACGAAAAGCCATGAAACAGTGACAAAAATGTGTGATGAAAACACAACAAAAGAGCGACAAAAACGTAACGGAAAGCAAATAAAAAGTGGCAAAACAGCGACACAAAGGTGGCAAAAATGCCCCCACCTGAACCGAGCACATTTCCTACAGTTGGACTTAACCCAAATCTAAAAGCTTCTTGAAAAAACGGGTCAAAATAGCAACAAAAGAGCAACAAAAACGGGACGAAAAAGTGACAAAAATGTGGGACGAAAACACAACAAAAATGTGACAAAAAGAGCAACAAAAAAGTGACGACAATGCGAGGAAAAATATCCAATATTAGATGAGTTTTGTAGGTCTTAGTTTTCAAATGAGACATTAGAAAATGCACTCAGTTAAGGCGGGGGTCAAGAGGTTAATTGGATGGGATTCATTTTTGCCGCCCTGTGTGTTTACCTTCATGTTCTTCAAGATATCAGTTGGATCTGCTTCTGAAACATCCGGACTCTGTAATCAACAAAGCATAAAGGTTTTAAAAGTTGATGTTAAATAGTTAATGTATCTTCACACTCGTCTGCCCACTTACATACCTCGCTGTCCGCACCATCCTGCTTTACCTCCTCTGCAAGCATACTAAATATGTTATCAGCAGCAGAGGAGCTGGTAATAAAACAAATGGCGGAGTTAGCATTCGTGAGAAAGTGCAGCAAAACTTTGCGTACTTTCAGTTACCACATACCGAGTTATTGGTGAACTGCGGCTTGGACCATTTCTGGCTGGGTGTTCTTGTGCGTATATGGGAAGATAAAAAAATTACTACCCGTTACCAGAAGCTGTAATAACAGTTGCGAAAAATTCACTTACTTTTATCATCTCCCAATAAACCTAACGAGAATAACAACAAGTAAACAGCTCATCAGATACAATTATGGCAAAGGCAGAAAATGTAGAACAACAAACATTTAAAGCCATACTACGTAACCCATTAATACATAAAAAAAAAAAAATGCAAGCACCTCCTAACCCCCCACCTGAACCGAGGACATTTTCTCCAGTTTGGCTTTACCCAAATCTAAAAGCTTCTTCAAAAAGCGTCAAAAGTGACAAAGAGAACATGCAAGAAAACCGCACTGGAAAAAATGTGTTTGGTTAAGGTGGGGGTTAAAAGGTTAAAGGGTGCCCTCTTCCAGACAAGCATTGTCTGAATTTTCACTGGCCTTTTTGTTAAAGCAGTACTAAGTAACTTGTTTACCGTAGTGAATCCTTTTCGTAGTCCCTCTGGGGGAAATACAAGTGTTAATGGAACGATTGGGGGGTCTTTCATCTCCCCCGGTGTCTCTGGCCAGAAAACCACACTTGCAGCTTTTATGAATGGAATCCCGAAGGGTGCATACCTATGTTCCCCGGGTGCGATTTTTTTTTACGTAGGTTAGTTGGTACATCAACCAATCAGAAGTCATGAGAGTGAAATGTCATACATATATCAAGCAGCTTAACCCTGACCCTGTCCTAGCCACTAACCTTAAGGATAGTGGGCTGGTGCCTAATCTTCATCAATAGAAGTGGGGGAACATAGGTACCGGTGAACATAGGGCTGACCCCATCCTGAAGAAGCTAACAGGCTAACGGGCATAGTACTATTGGCTAGCACCACTTAAACAGTATTTTAAAAAAAATCTCCATTGTGTAATTGGATGTACAATATCCCTCTCTCCCTTTTGCTTTTTCTGTCGGCGTAGTATTTCCCCTCACAGACAATTAATGAGTAAAGAAAACGCAACATGCTACGACACCTGTAGTGGCGCTTATGGCCTCTGGGGGCATGAGTCACTTAGTTCTGCTTTAATGCTTTGAGTTCCATGACACTCCGGCGACTGAAGAGGTGTAGCAACATACCGTTATAACCAGTCCTTCATTTGTAAATTAGTTTAGTTTTCTTAGTTCCAGGAACAATTTTAGTCTAATGTGATGGTTTTGGGGACAGGGCAAAACATTTGCCAGAACACTCTCATTAAACACCATTATATCAGATCAAATCTTTGCCGGATCCTCGTAAATATTTCCCGGATCCTTTACGCTGAAAAACTGAAAATTGGGGGAACGGGGGATCAAATTAAGCACTGGTTATAACCTGATAAATGTTCCGTAGTGTGGCTTTAAATATTTTCCACATAATAAAAGGCTTCACATACTTGGTAACTTGCTCGTGCCTTTTGTTGCCTGCAAAAGGGATAATTACAAATTCAAGTTCATTCTTTTAGTATTGTTGAACAAAGAAAAAACAATTGAAATTCATCCTACCATTATCACTACAATCTCCGAACGCAGTGCAGGATTTATTAGATGCTAACAAGTGCTAACGCTAGCTAACTCTGATTAGGCGTCTCCGGTTTCCAGGGGTAACCACACAGCTCCACCGCAAACCGTTCATGGCACACAGCGAATGGCAACAGAAAACGCAGTTTTTACGATTTTAGCGTCCTTTTCGTTATCATGAGCAGTCCATCTGTTCAGCGTTCATACACGATCTTCGTAACTTTTAAGAACAATCCATCTATAGCAAAAAAAACACAGACCATTGACCTAGCTGGTGATGTCGACTGCGAAAGTGAATGTTTTACAAACCATTTGTATTTTTTATGAAAAGACAAATAAATTCTGAGAATGAATTCATCTTAGAGTGCCAAGCTTTTGTTTCTAATCTCAGCCCTGTGCATCTGTAGCGTGCACAAAGTAGCAAAAATTCCGGACTACGGAACCGGGCAAGACATTTCCTGTTTACCAACAGCATTGAATTGTGGGTAGCGTAGTTTTTGTTAGACTGTTCAATGGCTCGATGAAGGTAAAGCAATTTTACAGCAATCAATTTTACACCATCATTTTGCTGCTGTTTTTAATAGACAAATTGAATTACACAATTTTACCAGTAGATGGCATTCTGGCATTCGATTTCCCGACAGCACATTTTTATGCACCAGTAGAAACATGGCTAGTGAAAACTGGGGTACAGTGAGCCCTAACGTAAAGTAAACCATTAAATATTGGAAATTGACAGATGAAAGCATTGCATAATTACTATGACTGTTTTAATTTATTTTTATTTTTTATGTAGCCTATCGAAAAGGATATATTAAAGGTGCACTATGCAACTTTTTTATATAAAAGAAAGTTTATATTAATGTGTAATGTGTATGCACAATAGGCCAGGATGAATGAGAGTGTGTTTGAGAGCGTGCCCAAGGCTACAGTCCGGTGCGTTGTGTTTAAATGCTTGAGACCCATTTATATTCATTATCATGCATTGTCCCGACCACATAAATCAATAAATAATCAATTGATCCTTTAGTGACCCAGCGGATGCTCAGGTTTTTTTTTTGTTGTTGTTGATTTCTGGTAGGTTTTCACTGCTGATTGAACCGTTTCCACGGTTACATATATATTCCATTCACGAAACCTACCTGATACCGTAAAAAATGTTTAAATAAAATGGATCCTGATGCATCATAGGGGCCACCGCGATGGAAAGTAAAGGCTTTAAGCTACCAGCCGCTGGGTCACTGAACAGTCAAATACGCACTAATATTAACTTTATTTTTTTACATAAAAAGTTCCACAGTGCAAAAAAACATGCTTTTAAGTGTAAATTTCAACTTGAAATCGGGTGGTTTACCTCACCCTGAAACCTGTTTTTAACAGCACCTGTGGTAAAGTGAAACACAACACTGTATGTTCCAGATAATTATTATTTTTTTGGTTATTTTGTTTTTACCCCGCTCTCCCATACATCTTTGAAGTATCATTAACACACTTAGTCTGTCAAGATTCCTGAATTCCAGCTCTGTGGCGCAAATACCACACCAAATTCCTCATAAAAGTAATTGACCCAAGTCTTTTCATGCTATCATCAGATGATCATTTAAGTCAAGTCAGATAATGATCTTTTCCTTCATGTTCCTCTATCCCACTGACCTATGACTCTAGGAATAAAAGCACTTTTATTTCACAGGCATTTTCTATTCATGGTAAATTTGGGGGAGTTACTTGTCCAAAAAAGCTTGGAGCAGCTGGCTGAATATATAGCAATCCGCCAGGGACCTTGTTGTAGGCAGCTCCAATCTTTATTCTGAAAATATGATGTACAAGTTGTAGGCTATAAATTACTTTGGATGATTACAATCAGTTTAATTATTTCATGTGACACAGACATTTTGACCATGAATTTATATAAAAAGAAAACACTCAGCCTCTCTGGCCTTCCATTTGGGAACCACAGCACACCTATTCTATCCATTCAGTCAAGCGCAAAGGAAAATTTCAACATTGGGTAATTTATTGTCACCCTCCATTGCGCATATCTTACTTTCGCTACCCCGTGTTTTGCTTCAAATTGCATAGCACAGACTTGGTTTTTGAAAGTCCATGACAGCTGAGGACAAAAGAAAAGCACACTGCTCTGACTTTTTTTCCATTTTTTTTTTTTATTAAGCCACTGCACAACTCAACAGCCTTTTTGGAGCAAAGGAAACAAAACAACTAGCTTGCACAACAACTCTCACCTGCATGGCATTCATTAATGAAAAAACTGCATCGCCTCTTAACTAAATCAGGCCGCTTAAGAGTTTTTCCAATTACAGTTTAAAGCAAGCGAAAGCAACACAGGCACAGCCGTCACTCTCATGTTCTTTGAAGAGAGCAGATTTATTGCCAAATATTTCACTTAATGCACGCTTGGGTTGACTCCCTGTATCAGCGAAGACCGGCAAAAGGCCAGAGGGGGGGAGTGGCGATCAAATACAAGCTGCTGCTGCCTCTGCTTGTCGATGTTTTGCGGCCCACATTTTTGAACTCCTGGTGGGATCCTCCTTGGTCGGAGCTGTGATGTGCAGATGAAACACGTGTGAATCGATAGAAGGACAAAAGAAAGGGGGGGAAACAGACACGGGTGAGAAATTCGATAATAGTGGGAAAACAGAACAACAGAAAAACAGGGAGTTGTCGTGGTAAAAGTTGGTTTCAAATTACTCTTCAAATAGGAAATGAATAGATTGGGACATCTGGTGGAAATAGAGTCATGCTGCATAAAGGAATGTGTCAATATGACTGAAAAGCAGGCACACCCTGTACTGTCTACAGTATTTTGTGCAGAGAAGATCAAGTAAAGATTGAACCGAGTATTGCTCAACCAAGACCTAAAACCTACTTGGGTTATCGCCGCGGCTTTTGGAAAGCAGCTTCGTACTTTAAAGCCACACCGTGTAAACATTTCACCCCAAACAGAATCAGTACAAGCCTTCATTTCAGTATCAATACTGAATCGTGCTCGCTTCTCCTCAGACCCGACTCGTGACGTTGCTGGGAGCAGGACATCACCATCTCGTCTTCATGGAGATGTAGCTGCAGTCCTTGGACTACAGACAGCCAAACCCGAGGTTTAAATACATTTGGTGTTTATAACGATAACCCACTGCAAAAATCGCAATGTGTGTGTCTAACTGATCATTAGGAGGAGCGAGTTAAGTGTAATAGCAACATGCAAAGTAGAATGTTCCACAGTATGGCTTTAAATATATATATATATATATATATATATATATATATATATATATATATATATATATATATATTTAAAGCCATACATATATATATATTCTCGACTTTTTTGAGCTTTTGTCAGTTTTGTAAAGTTCTTCTCTACTGAAAAACATGCCAAAAAAAGAGCTGGCTTTGTTTGTGTACAGTATAGGTAAAAAACACAAGGCTGAATATGACAGATGACTCAGACAAGCACAAATAAAACAACGTACATCTCCAGGAACTCCTTTCCAAGAAGGAGGAATATTATGGGCTTACAGCTCAAATAGTTTGTATAGTGGACAATTTGTCACTAAACTGCTTTCAATTCCAATGGTAGAACGCTGCAAGGATTTTTCTGAAAGGTTTTAGATCTCGGATGATCCACATCTATATTGAATAAATCCAATCCAAACTGCTGCCATTCCATGTCGGTCAAAGGTTGGGAGTGCTATCTTATGTGCGATCAATTATAGTGACATTCCCTTATGCAGCGTGACATAACTATCTAGACTTTAACAACCCGAACGCTCTCCCTCTAAATGATTTAGTATTGGCAGAGCGGCGGTATAAGCTAAATATAGGGCATGCATGTCAGTTTTTCATGCATCTGTGCATCCATAGCATGTACCGCTTACTCTACTCAATGGTCTCGCCTTTGTTAACTCATCACCAGACATAGTTATACTCGATGCTCAATGCTGTCCATGTATGTCAAGATAATCGTAATCAAAACGAATTTGCTAAATTTGGTTGTGTTTCCCATTCTAGAATTTGATGATGTCATAATCTCACATAGAGGGTAGGTGCCAGTACAACGATATGGGAGAAAGAGAGTATTTGACAAAATCTCAAAAAAGAAAAAAAGAATTGACAAATGTTGAAATTGCTCATTACTGGGAAGTGATTGGATTCCTATTAATCTTTTGTCTGAAAGTCCTTTCTGCAGACCAACATCATACACATGTTTTTTAATATTGTCACCACTTTTGGACACCTTCATGATAAAATAATGTGAGCGTGGTTTATATGTGCTGACAGAGCAGATTCTGAACATTGTGTCCGTTACTGTTTCATGTGGATAGGTCCAGATATTAGTCAAAAAACAATAAACATTTAAAAAAAAAAAACGGCATTCTGACAGTTACCATGGAATTCTTACTTGCCCACCACCTAATTTTGAACAATGGGATTAAGTGGTGTGGCCATTGCATCCATTGCCAACGGAACTTTAGCCCTATTCACTATAATGGGATTTTGCTGATTTTAACCTGCTGTAGAGCCGACCAATAGGATCTTTTTAAACATCTGAAACACAAAAATATCACATTTAGGCAGATTTTGTTTTTAGCAATGCTTTTCTGGCATTAATTATCAAAAAGAAAACCAAAAGCAAATGTCAATCACAAGAGCTGATTGTTTAGTCCAATGAATACTGTATCTGCTTCAATCAAAAAATGTCTTGCCGTTTTTTCCAATTGATAAGACACACATTTCCCTCAACACAGCACTTTTAGTGTTGCGCCTGAAATCCCCACTCGTACGGCTACACGGCGGGGACAGACCTTCTTCTTTGTTGGGAGTCAGAAGCATTGGGCAATACATCTGCACGGCGCCACCTACTGTTTATAGAGTGTGCATTATTAGAAAATTAACACAACATACGGCCAAATGTACTTGTTATTTTGGAACCTTTTAAAAGAAAATGTGTTGGAGTAGAAAGTAACATATTTATCTCTCAAATGTGGCATGTGTAAAAGTAATAAGCTCTCAACAAAAATACTTCTTCAGTAAGTGCAGATCCTCAAAAACTCCCAATAGGCTACATGTCAGAAAAATAGCAAATAGATTTCCAATACAGTTTCGTGCAGCTCTACATGCTGATAGTCTCCTATGCTTTCAGACATTTTGAGAGGAGGAATCTTTTTTTTTCCACTATTGGTCTTGAAGCGATTATCCAATTAGTTTTGCTTCACTTTCCCTTTCCCACAGTCGAACAGAACGTACTCATGTAACGTTTCGATCAATTTGATGGCAATAGATACAGACGGCAACGTGTCATACAAGGGGGCGTGGTCTAGCCGAATGGGAAGAAAACCTCTCAAGGGAACCACAATTTTTCACTCTTTTTAGCCACTTTCTGGCGGACATATTTATCACTCACCGATAAAGTCAAGCCAGAATCGGGTCCATATGGATGTTTTTTTCACAGCAAATTGTTCAGTAGAAGCGAACAACGGCACTCATTGCTAACGTTAGCATAATGTAGCATGATGCTAATGCAGCTTCCTGGTTAGCATTGTCAGTTTTCTTTAAGTATTTATCGGCTGTTGAACTACTTTGCTCCTCTCCATGTCTCTGTGTGGTTATTTCGGAGAAAAATATATTCACCTTTTGTAAATAGCAGTAGTTGATACATACGTTTTTTATTTGTAAGGATTTTAGACACATTTAACAAACACATTACAGTAGATAAAAGAAAAAGAAGAAAGAAAGAAAGACTAACAAATATAAACACTAACTAAGGGGGTTATGTCAAATTCTGAGATCATTAATTAAGCACAGTGTTTGTTTACCGACCTGGCGCTGCCGTCATGTGTTTTCACCGGCGTCCCTGTTTGACCTAGCATCAGGTACGTCTTTCTCCATGCTCTCCTTCTGCCTGTGAAGGACGACAACAAGCGGAAGATAGTGTAAGCTCGTCTTGATCGTCCAGGAGTTTTCCATCACAGCAGAGGTTTGAAGAAGATATCGCTCTCTCTAGGGCTGCACAATAAATTACCAGGTTATCATCAATGTGATATTAGGTGACGCAAAATCCACTATAGCGTGTGAGGTTTGACCTATGCCCTATTGCCGTGGTTACCGCATACCAAGAGATGAGCAAAACCCCCACTCCAAGAGCCACACCATTTGGTGGCGCCGGAAACTCTTTAACTTCCCGCCCTGTCTGTGAATGACTGATCAGTCAGGACTAACAAACACAGTTGAGGACAATGAAGACTGTGATGATCCTATCTTTTATATTTCACTCCCGGAGATAAGGACTCTTTATTGACCTTCAAATTGGACTAAAGACTGAAGCTCAAACATCCAATTTGAGTAATAAGCCAGTTCCTTCATTCACAGAGAGAAAGAACTCAACTAAAGACAAAACTCCGAGCCACAAACAAAGCAATGTGGTTTATTCTATTCGATGCAAAGAAGAAGAATGCAAACAACATTATATTGGAGAAACTAAACAAGTTTTACAGAAGAGACTTTCTCAACACCGAAGAGAAAGCACAAGTGGCCCGCAGTCGGCGGTGCACCTCCACCTCAAAGCCTCCAACCACTCCTTTGAGGACGGGGAGGTCAACATTTTAGATAGAGAAGAACGTTGGTTTGAAAGAGGAGTTAAAGAAGCTATTTTTGTCAGGAAAGAAAACCCCGCCATGAATCGAAATGGCGGTCTCAGATTTAATCTTCCGTCCCTGTACTCCAATCTCCTTCGGGAGAAACCTAAAGGGCTTGGCCAGCCAAGGAGACGGCACCTCAGCCAACAAAAGAACAATAGGCAGGTAATTAGCAGTGATTAGCCATGAATAGGACAGATCCTGGGTAGTGATTAGCGATGAATAGGACATGACTCACCGATACTGAGGTGAGCAGATCGTTAGAGACGCTCTACTTCAAAGGTGTTTACCCACAGGTGAGAGTAGCTGTTATTAGAGGGGAGGAGACTGGCCTACCCCAACTCCTCCCCGTTGGCCTATATATTCAGCTGCGTGCAGTTTGTGACCTTTGTCGCTGACGAAGCCTTTTGGATGAGAGGCGAAACGTTCGAAGACTTCAACTACTGAGTACAGAAGATGAATCAAGTACCTGCATCTAAGATGGACAACTCCTGTACGACTGAGAACTTACACAGACAACTCAACTAAACGTTGCTAATGACATTTCTTTCCCAGGGTCAACAAAGATACAATGTACATAATGTCAAAATGTCGATAAGGGATTTGTAAAGTTATGACTTTGTTAATGTGTTTATTTCAATAGAAATGTATTTCTTAAATCACATTACCGTAAGACTTCCTCCCAGCCCACTGTGACTGTGTCCCGATCATATCGAGTTATAGACCGAATCGACTGGTCGAGTCCCGCAGAGACAAAGGGACGGTCCCCGGTACAGGAAGCAAATCTCCGGACGTGTTCATGCAGAATATTGAGTTTGAAGAGCAGAGGAAGACGTAGCGGGACGGCAGGCTTGTACCACCAACAGCCCATCCCCGCTGACTCACATCACTTATACGCAAACCACCTGAACTTCACCTACTGACTTTCAGATACAATTTGAGAACATTTGATCTGAGTATTCATTCTGTAAACCTGCTAGGTTATCCCGTTTTGCATTTTAATATTTAATGCCGTCTGTTAAATCTCCATAAACCACAGTTTGCTTTGGTAACGTCTATGTTTCTTATTTCAGACTAAGGGTCAATGTGTATCGGTCCAAGAATTCACTTCCTTCAGATGAATCTGTAGTTTATTCTATTATTCTTACTTTTATGTTGTTCATTCATTAATAAACCCTTATACCCTATACCACAATATATCGCAAAATCAAAGTGTTAGTTATGGTTTTTACCTAATTGTGTTTCCTGATTTTCAGTAAAAGAAAAAACGAATAACTCACAATTTACGTTGGAACTTATTCTGTACTTCATGATGTGCAGCCTAACACATGCTACACTAAGCGGCACGTGGAAGGGAGCTCTGCAGTGATTGGCACGGCTGTGGTTTCAGTCGTTACTGTGTATAACAGTGCCAGAGCCACATGGCATTGTTTGCATGTGCAGCGAGTGCACAGAGAGGGCCAGGGGCTCGGCAGATAGCACTTTAAGTCAATTAGTCGCTATAGAGCGGAGGGTTGTGCCACTCACCCTCCATCAGCACCTCTATTCACGAGAGCGAAATGCTTGGTTGCCACGTATCGAGCCACTTAAACTTCACATGGTTGCTCAGGGCAAACCTCCAAACAATTACACACGGATTGCAAATCGATGATGCACTTGTTTGACCCAGTGCGTGGCCAAAAATGCGGAGAGAACGGTTCCGACAGCTATTTTCCTCGTAACCAGGGGTGAATATGGAACTCGATTTGGTAGAGCCGTTTGCCTGACAACCTTGTAGACTGCATGAGCAAAAGAAAGAGTGTGTGAGAGTGTGACCACCTTGCAAAGCCTTTTCCAGCACAACTTTGGCAAAGATTGTCAGTGGGGTTAAGATCTGGACTCTGGTGGTCAATCCATGTGTGAAAATGACTCATGCCTGAACCACTCTTAATTCCACTCTGGAATAAGCCTGTGCCATCAGGGAATAAGAAATCCATTGATGGAATAACCTGGTTATTCGAGATGTTCAGGCAGTTGGCTGATCTCAATCTTTGGGAACACAGTTTGGCTAAACCTAGACCTGACAAACTGCAGTAACCTCAGTTAAACCCAGGTGGCAACTTTTGTTTTGTCAGACAGTGTAGTAGCAAGGCATATTCTCCATGTTGGTAGAGTCACTGTGCGTTTCTAACGGTCATAGAGGTCAAGCAGTCTGAATTGGATTGAGGAGTGACTGAATATTGCATCGGATTTGACTTTGGTGCATAAAATCAGCGGTTTGTGGTTCTCAACTGGTGTAAAGGCCACCTTGATTCCGTAACCCTCCAAAAGACATTAATTTCAAAAGTAAAGTATTCTGTTGTATCAAGATCCGACAGACTCATCAGTCATTTCCCGACACACCAGTTGAGAACCGCTGAAATGCATACAGGTACATAATCCACAAATGACATAAGACCATTGCGTGCTGACCAAGTTTACTCACGGTCGGATCTTGTTGGAGAAGAAGAGCTGTCTCACGATGAGGCCGATGCTGGTTAAAACCATCATCGTGGTGCACATGGTTGGCGCCTAGGGGGAGAGAGAGCTGCTTATCGCCCGGAGACCTGTTCTTCCATGGTAAATGCTTGAATGGCGAGGTGCAACAGTGCGACTATTCCTGTCTTTACACTTGGCTGCCACTCACGACGGGGGGGATTAGCCGAGAGGGATTAGCCTGGATCAAGGAGGGGAGTTAACACTCACTGGCAGCATGGGGAGGTAAACAGAGCAGTCTGTGGGTTTTCTATTCTGAAAACAGCCATCTCACTTTCTGCCGCTCAGGTAAAGCTGCACGGTTTTTGGGGAAGTGTCTAATTTCTCTGACAAGTATTGCAAATTATAGATTTTGAGGACACAAGCACAAGCAGCCAAAGTAATCCAAATTACCTTTAAGGGGAAACACTTTCAGATTCTCTTAGGCAAGGCAAGGCAAGGCAAGTTTATTTGTAGAGCACAATTCATACACAAGGCAATTCAAAGTGCTTCACAGTTGCATAAAATTACAAGAAAACAGATCAAATCAATCATTAAAACATCCAACATAAACATTTATCAATGACAGTAAAAGGCAAGAGTGCAGATAAAATACTTTCAGTTTTCATATGCTCGGGTAAAAAGAGCTGTTTTCAGCCTGGATTTGAACATTGTCAGAGTTGAGGCCTGTCTCACATCCTCATGAAGACTGTTCCAGATTTTAGCTGCATGAAACTGAAACGCAGCCTCACCGTGTTTAGTCCTGACTCTGGGAACCACCAGGAGACCCCTCCCTGAAGTTCTCAGGGCCCGAGATGGTTCATACGGCTCTAACATGTCAGAGATGTACTTTGGTGCTAAACAATGAAACGACTTGTACACAAGCAGAGCTGTTTTAAATTCTATTCTCTGAGTGACAGGAAGCCAGTGCAGAGACCGGAGCACTGGACTAATATGGTCATATTTCCTGGTTCTTGTCAGGACTCGAGCAGCAGCGTTCTGGATGTTCTGCAGCTGTCTAACAGCTCGTTTAGAAAGGCCAGTGAGCAGGCCGTTACAGTAGTCTAACCTGCTGGAGACAAATGCATGGATGAGTGTCTCCAAGTCTGGTTTTGACACTATTCCTCTGATCTTAGCAATGTTTTTCAGATGGTAAAAAGCTGATGATGTTATTGCTTTGATGTGGCTGTTTAAGTTCAGGTCTGAGTCCATGATTACTCCTAGATTTCTAACCTGATTTTTTGGTTTTAGAGAGAGAGACTCAAGGTGACTGATAACACTTTGTCTTTGTGTCTGTGGGCCAAAAACAATGATCTCAGTTTTGTCTGAGTTTAGTTGGAGAAAGTTGTTTTGCATCCACAAACTGATCTGTTCGATGCAGTGACAGAGAGTATCTACAGGCCCATGTTCACCTGCCGTCAGTGACACGTAGATCTGAGTGTCATCTGCGTAGTTATGGTACGACACATTGTTGCTGTTTATTAGCTGACCCAATGGAAGCATGTACAAGTTGAATAAGAGGGGTCCCAAGATTGACCCCTGGGGGACTCCACAGGTCATGGAAATTTTGTCTGAGACACAGTTGCCAATTTCGACAAAGTACGTCCTATCCTCCAGATAGGACTTGAACCAGTTTAGCGCAGTACCAGAGATTCCCACCCAGTTTTCTAACCTGTGAAGTAAGATCCCGTGGTCCACTGTGTCAAAGGCAGCGCTCAGGTCCAGCAGAACTAAAACTGAGACCTTACCTGCGTTGGTGTTCATACGGATATCATTTGTCACCTTGATCAGAGCTGTCTCAGTGCTGTGGTGGGGCCTAAAACCTGATTGGAAAGTATCAAACACATTGTTAGATAGGAGAAAGTAAGTGAGCTGTTGATATATTACTTTCTCCAGGACTTTTCCTAAGAATGGTAGGTTTGATATGGGCCGGTAGTTGTTCAGTATCTTGAAATCAAGGCTGCTCTTCTTTAGAAGAGGCTTAATGACCGCGGTTTTCAGAGCCTTTGGAAATGCTCCAGTCTCAAATGAAATGTTGACTAACTGAACAAGTTGTGGTAACAAGCCGGTCAGTACAGACTTCAGAAATCTAGTGGGTAATTCATCAAGGCAGCATGTGCATGAACTCAGACCGGAGATAACCTCTTCCATTGTTTTGTCAGTAACAGGTGTGAAATGTGTCCGCTCAAGGTGTTTATCTGGTGGCAGGGTTGCTATTTGTGTTGTTGAAATTATGGCATTTTTAATGCCTTGGACTTTGTCATAAAAAAATATTGCAAACTCATTGCACTTAGATGTAGAGATTAGTTCTAAGGGCAGTGAAACTGGAGGGTTAGTTAATCTGTTTACTGTTGAAAACAGAACGCGAGAATTGTTTCTGCAGTTTGCGATTATTTTAGAGAAGTACTTCTCCCTTTCTCCACGCAAAATCTGGTTGAACTCACAAAGCACTTCTTTGTATATCTCAAAATGAACCTGGAGCTTTGACTTGCGCCATTTCCGTTCGGCTTTTCGGCACTCCCTTTTCTGTGCCCTGACCGAATCTTCACTTCTCCAAGGTGCCCTTTGTCTATTGTTAACCATTTTAACCTTGACAGGAGCAATAGTATCCAAAACATTTAAGACGCTTGATGTGTAAGAGTCCAACAGATTATCAACATTAGAACATGGGGGATTTTCAAATCTGATCATTTCCATAAACTGTGTCCTTGTTGTATCATTTATGTGTCTTCTTTGAATAACTCCAGGCCCGACCTCTGGTTTGGGTGTAACAGACAGGTCAAAGAAGACACAAAAATGATCAGACAAAGCAACATCAACAACATTCACATTTGATATATTAACACCTTTTGTAATAACTAGATCTAGAGTGTGGCCTTTGTTGTGAGTCGCTTCACTCACGTGCTGAGTTAAACCAAACATTTCAAGAACAGCTCTAAATTCTCTTGCATGCCTGTCATTGGTCACATCCACATGCACATTAAAATCACCTGAAATAACCAAACAATCAAAATCAGTCAGTATAAATGAAAGTAATTCAATAAAATCTTCAATAAAACAATTCTGTGGTGGTTTGTAAATAGTCATATAAAGTATGGAAGATTGTTTTATCTCCATTTTGAAAGACACATACTCAAATGATTGAAAAACCCCAAATGACAATTTGTGGGTGGCTATGTTGTCCCTGAATATGGCACAGACACCCCCGCCCCTTTGGTTTTGGCGTGTTTCAGACACAAAATTGAAATTTGATGGACTACACTCAATCAAAACTGCGTTTCCAGTGTTTTTGTCAAGCCATGTTTCAGTTAAAAACATAAAGTCTAGATTATAAGAGGAAATAAAACTATTTATTAACAAGGACTTGTTTTTTAATGATCTGACATTGAGTACAGCATGTTTGAGATTTATCTGTGTTTGAGTGGATGGAATCTTTTTGCAAGGGATATGGATTAGAGTTCTTTGATTGGACGGTCTGACTGTCCCTCTCTTATCTAATCTAAGTTGTTTGACAGTACTAATTGTTTCAGAAGAACACACTCCCTTTGTGGACCTCTGGTTGGTTTTGAGTTTGCTGTGCATGGTAGCAACGCAGAGGCCCCTAATGTCCTAGACAGCAGCAGTGACGCTGCTAGAGATAACAGCTGTGGGCACCGGTGGTGGGGGCCGAGCTGGGGAGACCTTGGGTGAAAAAGACAGAGGTGGGAGAGGGGCAGGATACTTCTTTGGGGATGAAAGCCTTGGCCTTGACATGATTGAAGAGCGGGGAGTCATTTGAGTCCCTTGTTGTATTAAGGTTTCAAAATGGATGGGGAATCCCATAGGTGAGTCTGGGGATGGGAATGATTCAGAAAAATCTCTGGAGGGTGTAGATGTAGCAGTCGGGCTCAAGGCCTGTGGTGGAGCTGATGAAAGTGCTCCTTCGGCTGAATCATTTACTATAGATGCAGGTGGTACCGAAGCTGAGCTTTTCCCCGGAGATGCAGATGCGGATGGCGCTGCTGTGGCTGGATCCTTTACTGTGGCTGAGTCCTTTGCTGTAGGCGCTGATGGTGCTGCTGTGGCTGGATGCTTAACTGTGGCTGAGTCCTTTGCTTTAGGCGCTGATGGCGCTGCTGTGGCTGGATCCTTAACTGTGGCTGAGTCCTTTGCTGTAGGCGCTGATGGCGCTGCTGTGGCTGGATCCTTTTCTGTGGCTGAGTCCGTTCCTGTAGGTGCAGATGATGCAGCTCCGACTGAATCTTTTATTGGGGGTGCAGGCAAGACCTTTGCTGGCGAGCCAGGAGCTCTTCTCATGCTCCTCTCTGCTCTCTCTGGCCGCTCAGGCCTCCACTGATTTTGCAGAGCATGGAGGAGATTTTCCGTCAGTCGTCTCACTCCACCTCTGCTCAAATGTGGGCCATTTCCTTTAAACAGATCGTCGCGTTTCCAGAAAAGATAAAAGTTCTCTATGAAATACAGTCCTCTTGACTCACAGACATTGGACAGCCATGTGTTCAACTGAAACAGCCGGGAGAATTTGTTTATTCTCCCATCGATGTTTGGGATAGGTCCACTGATGAAAATTTGTATTGCATCTTTATCCAGAGAATCAAGTCTCTCAAAAAGTTTATTAAACTTTTCTTTCAGGACTTCCGACTCTCCGTCTTTTATGTCAACAGCACCAACATGAATAACAAGTTTATTTATCCCAGGGTTATTTGTAATCTCCTTGTTTAGAACATCTATGATGTCAGAAACGGTGGCGCTGGGATAGCTGATTGTAGTGATTCTCTGATTGTTTACATTAGATATGGCTCCGTCTCCAAGCACCAGGATATCTCTGGCCTTGACACTTTGCACAGTTTTTCTCTCCATCTTTGTTTTGACTTCTTGTTCTCTGTTTCTCTCTGACTTTTTCTGTTCGTTATACTCATCCTCTGAGAGAGGTGAAAATCTGTTTGTTAACTTTATTCCAGGTGCATTTTTACCAGCATGTTGTCTTTGCTTTGGCCTAGCACCAAGTTGTCTCTCAAGTTTTGGGAATGTTATGGTATCGTTTAGCTTTAGGTTGCAAGTATCAGTTTTTCTAGTCTTCTTACCGGGTTCCACAGGGAGCGTGTCATTAAGTCCTTTTTCCGTCTCCAAGGCATATATCTTGTCCCGCAGTAGGCAAATTTCTTGTTGATACATCCGACAGCTTTCACAAGGAGATGTTTGCGTTACTCCCTCAGCCATGTTGACAAGATTGTTGTCGTTGGTCCGTCAAATGAGTTGTAAAAAAAGGAAAAATTATTAAAAAGCCTTGGTTCACTTAGAAGAAAAGAAGAAAATCATATCCAAGACATGTGCCCAAAAAATAGAATGATTAAAAATGATTAAAAAGCAAATAAAGAGGCAAGCAGCGGCAGCAAGCAGAAACACGTCTGCACTCTTGATAAGCAGGAAGCAAAAACAAACTGTAAACGTTCGAGCTAAAAGCCTTTTGGTGTTCAATTTGAACACCAAAAGGTGTTTCAGTACAGCAATAGCATTGTTTCTTAAAAGATTTAAAAGGTTAATTTCAAGAGCTATTTCTTCACCTTGTGGCAACAGCTCTACTTAAAGCAGCAGCGATGGGCACCAGATTTCCCAGTCTTGTTCTTAAAGGTGCCATATGTAACTTTTTATGAGAAAAAAAAGTGCTATTTGTGCGTAGTTGATCTTGTAGTGACCCAGCAGCTGTATGAGTGGTTGGCATGGCACCTTTACTTTCCATCACAGTGGTCTGTAGGACGATCCAGGATCAATTGTTTGGAAGGTTCTCGCTGCAGAGAGAAGGTTTTCTGGGGAGAGAAAACTTTCAGGTTTCAGGATCCAGGATCAAAACAATTGATCCTGGAGCACAGTAGAGGCCACTGTGATCGAAAGTAAAGGCGCCATGCTAACCAATTATACAGCCGTTGGGTCGCTACAAGGTCTACTATACGCACAAATATCAACTTTTTTTGGCAAAGTTCCATAATGCACCTTTAAAGCAGTACTAAGTAACTCTTGCCCCTAGAGGCCATAAGCGCAACTCCAGATGTCGTAGCAAGTTGCGTTTTTTTACTTATTAAATGTCCGTGAGAGTAAATACTATGCTGACAGAAAAGGCGAAGGGAGAGAGGGATATTGTACATCCAATTACACAATGGAAATAAATTTTTTTTTTGGCTGTAAATACTGTTTAAAGTGGCGCTATCCCGCAGTTAGCTTTGCCTGTTAGCCTCTTCTTCGTGATTCCATTAGTGTGTATTGGTGGCTCCGGTCCGGTGGCAGGCAAGTGGCAAATGGGGTTTTCTAGCCAGAGACACCAGGGGGAGATGAAAGATCCCCCAATCGTCCCATTAATACTCGTATTACCCCCAGAGGGACTTCGAAAACGATTTATTAAGGTAAATGAGTTACTTAGTATTGCTTTAACATTGAGCATTGAACCCCCCCAAACTTTTCACTAATAAAAAGGGTATTCAAAGACAAGAATCAAAATTCCCTCTGACCATCCCTCTCTCATATCCATGTCAATACTCTACCTCAAAAATGTAGTATCCAGTAAATCATCCCCATAAAGCCCTACCACCATGACATCAATGCACCTGCTGTTCACACCATGACTTATCATCCCTACAGCTCGACGAGTGCTGTACGATGGAGGAAATCCTATTCAAACTGAATAGGAGTGGCACTTAACACACACAGCATTGATTTCGAATTAAATCACTATCAGGCTATTATCTTCGATTGTATTTAATCATTAATACTCTCTTATTGGCAAAACGATAGGCCATTCTTTGCAGGAATTTCAATAAGCTCGCCATTATGTTGCGCTCAGATCGAAAATTGGACCCAATAGGATCATTGTAGAAGATATTACTAGGCTGTTTCTAAAAATACCAGGCGCTGTAATGACATCCCCCTGGGCTCGCTGCGCCCATCCTGCCATATATTAAGAAAAGAAAAGCCATAGTGGGATAAATGGAGGTAAAAATAGACACCTTCTAGCCACTTTTATAATTAGCAATGCTGACTCAAGTGGAGAATATGGGATCAGTAGGGCACGTTAAAGTAAGAAAAAGGCCTATTAGCATGTTGAGATAAAAAGCACACTGGATTCTGGCTGCTTTTTATATACGGTGTTTAATACATATACAAAGGATAATGTAAAAATGTACAATCGTCACTATTGTTCAATATAAATGTGTGGGATAAACATCTAATAAGAAAACGTCACAATAAGGTTTTAAGAATGGTATATACATGGCAGTTTCTAGATATACACATTCAATAGAAGGCACATCCACGTCCTATTTATTCCCCCCACTCTTTCACAACTTTGTCCCTTCTTCTAAATAGATTGGTCCCAAACTATGGTAGACAGTGGCAGTTTTAACAGTATGTACGTGCTGCTAGGCTATGATACCTACTCATATTATTGTTACATTAGATTATTGTATATGCATAATAATCATCCAGCTTTATCTAATGTTACATAAAACTATAATGTATTCATAGTTTTCTGGTGAAATCATTGGAGGGCAGCTCACCGCTGTGTGAAGCACTTTTCACGCATGTAGACAACACATGACCAACATTATGCTGCGTTTTAGGCCACTGGTCAATTTCCAACCTCCGACGAGGAAGATTACAAGAGAGATCAGCATGGTCCGACTTCAGGTATGAACTGACAACAACACAAATAAGTGGAGCTGAATGATAGAACTGAACCACTGCATCAGTGTGAACCTTTGTCATTGGTCACAGTCTTCAATAAAACCTTATTTAGCATGTTTGTATGATTGTGTGTTTCTATTCCATAATCAAACCTCGGATTCAGGAGGAAGGAACAGTACAGTTTTCGTCCCAGTGGTTTCCCCCATGGTTCTCCACCGGAAAAAGGTGGCTTACCCTCTTCAGATCGGTGGAGAGTCATCGCCTCAAGTGGAGGAGTTCAAGTATCTCGGGGTCCTGTTCATGAGTGAGCGACGGATGGAGCGTGAGATCGATAGACGGATCGGTGCGGCGTCAGAAGTGATGCGGTCGCTGTATCGGACTGTTGTGGTGAAGAGGGAGCTGAGTCGGGGGCCAAAGCTCTCGATTAACTGATCGATCTATGTTCCCACCCTCACCTAGGGTCATGAGATCTGGGTAATAACCGAAAGGAAGAGATCGCGGATACAAGCGGCCGAAATGAGTTTCCTTCGCAGGGTGGGTAGGCCCTTAGAGATAGGGTGAGGAGCTCAGTTACCTGGGAGGAGCTTGGAGTATCCCAGTTACCAATTGCCAGGAAAGCAGCATTAAATACACAAACTAGCATTAGTTAACTATACGTTAGTCACACTAATTGTTGAAAAAGCTCTGGATTGTGTCATTAATGCCGCTAAGTATTCTGGGGAAAGGGGTACATATCGGTATGATAAACCAATGGAGAGCTTAAAATGTAAAATTCTGATGTTATGGTTCACATTATTGCATTTGGACACTACATTTTGTACTGACCCGGGAGCTAATGAAGATGTTCCACTGCTCTTTTCTGTACTTTTAAAAACAATTATTTTATAATATTTTTTAACTTTTTTTAAACAGATTTCCAACATTAATTTCATACATTTGATCCCAAACGCCTCCTTAATATACGGTATTGTGCTATAGTCTAAAAGAAGTAACTGTCCATTGCTATGGTTACTGCCCCTCAAGTAGGGCTGGGAAAAAAATCTATTTAAATTTGAAACATCGAGTTGGTAGGTCAAATCGATTCATATTTTAAGAAAAAATAGATGTTTTTAGATGTTTTTTTAATAATGTAATATTTTAGATGTTTTTTTAATTTTAGCTCTCTACCCAACTCTCTGGTCCTGCTGTTTAACCCTCGTGTGGTCCTTGGGTCATTTTGACCCGAAAGCCACTGGAGCCACAGCCCATCCAAATGGCCCAAAAGCCGCTGAAGGATTTTTGTAAAAAGAAGCAGAAAAAAATATGAATGTGTGGTCATCTTTAGGCTCTTTTTTGAAGTGTACATTTTTTTACATTATGGTCTTTAAAAGGGTGCAAAATTGAAGGATCACACGAGGGATAAATGTGCCAAGAAGAACAGAGCCCACCACAGGATTTTTGTTTTATTAGCTCAATCGAAATACAGCAATAGCCATGCTGCCTTTGCTCCGCCCAATCCCGTCAGACCTTGGAAGCTAAGCAGGGAAGGGCCTGGTCGGTACTTGGATGGGAGACCGTTTAGTAACACCAGGATGCCTGGCGAATGTAGTGAGTGAGTGAGTGGTTGGTGGTGGTCGGAGGGGCAGATGGCACTGACTGGTTGCCTCGCTTCCGTCGGTCTACCCCAGGGCAGCTGTGGCTACAACAGTAGCGTACAACAGTGACAGTGTAGCGCTTTGAGAAACTTGGTAATATAGGCTTTTAAAGCGCATTACAAGTGCAAGGCATCATCATTATTATTAATACAGTATAAATAATTTGATTTAACAATCTTTGTTGCACACTGCACAGTGACTTTTCAGTTAGAGAAAGGGTTGCCTTTGCAATTGTGTTTATGTTGATGCACTTTCATTAATTACAATAAATATATATATTTAAAATATATTTACAGTTCGCCGTTATTTTGTCAAAAATGGGGGAGAAAAAAAAAAAATCAAGATTTTCGCAGATTTTTTTATTTCATTTTTTTTTTTTTTTAAACGCAGATTTTTTTTTAACGCATTTAAGAAAAAATAAAAAAGAATTGCCCAGCTCTACCCTCAAGTGATGTCACTGAAAACTATGAATTCATTTTGTCAAATACATTGCTTCTCGTAAAAGATCAAAGTGAAGTTGATCCCTTCAGTATGAGGCCATTCAAATGTCTCTGTGAGTTACATAATCCCAGCTGGGAGGTCACCCACTCGAATTGGACAGTTTGGTCCAACCCACTTCCTCGTACACAGCGGAGATGCCACAGTAGACCGTGGCCAGCAGCTTGGTCCATGCTGCACCCACCTCCGGGGTCACCACCTGCGGGAACGCCTCTCCCAGGACTTCCAGGATTACGCCGCTCAGAATCTGGACCGCACAATAAAGGGCAGGATGTAAATAAACATGTCCGACTCAAGCTTTGGAACAATTTTCAGTTTATGCTGATTAATTCAATAAGCTTAACCTTATTTTATTGCATTAAAATAATATACATAATGAGTTCACATGTACATAAAAAAATATATATTCATGTTTATTATCTGAAGTTGTCATTCTTGTTACGGATGACATAGTATAATTTACTATGAATTTGATTTGATGTTATTCTAACCCCGTTTTTTTAAGTCATTCTGTGGAACTTGGAGACGAGCTATTAAACATGATGAATTGCTCCCTTCAGTCAGGGTCTTTCCGGCTGCAATCTAGATCTTAATGATTTCAGGAATTTTAGACCTGTATCTTACACATTTTTAGAAACATTTTTTTATTTTATTTTTTAGATTTTTGATTAAACTATGATTTACAAAAGTGAACAGTGTTGGTTCTACTGGATCTAAGCGCTAGCTTTGATACAGTAGACCACACTTTTGACCTGTTAAAAATACACATCGGCCTCTCTTGTGCTGTCCACAAATGCTTTACTTCACAGACAGGGACAGTCATGCTGAGTTTGGATACCTGCTCCTGTAGAACCCATAAAATTACATGTGGTGAGCCCCAGGGTTAAATTTTAGGCCCGGTGCTTTTTAACCTGTATATGCACCCTCTTGGCGATGCTATCAGGATACATTCACAGTTACGCTGATGATACACAGTTGTGCATCTCCATGTCTCCTGATGACACCAGCCCAGTTGACGTACTTTTTAACTGCATGTTAGGTATCAAATCCTGGATGGCAGAAAACGGTTTCCAGCTTAACTAGGACTGAATCCATCCTCACAGGTGGAAAACGGGGTGTGATTATTGACAGTGAGCTTTCACAGTGGGTGTGCTCTGGGTACATAAATGGAAACACATACAGTGCCTCTCGAAAGTACTAATACACCTTGAGCTTTTGCACATTTTGTCATGTTTACAACCATAAACATAAAGATTTTATTTTGAATTTTTTACTGAAAGTTTACACACAAGTAACAGACAACTGTGAAGTGAAAGCAAAATTATATGTGATTCTGTTATTTTTCAAAAAATATAAAACCAAAAAGTGGGGCGTGCATAAGTATTCATACAGCATGAATTAATACTTTGTGGAACCCCCTTTTGCTGCAATAACAGCAGCAAGTTTTCTGGGGTATGACTCTACAAGGTTTGCACATCTAGAGACTGAGATTTTAGCCCATTCCTCTTTACAAAACAACTCAAGCTCTGTTAGAAGGAGAGCGTTTGTGAACAGCAGTTTTCAGGTCTTTCCACAGATTTTCAATAGGATTTAGGTCAGGACTTTGACTGGGCCATTCTAACACATTAATATGTTTGTTTTTAAACCATTCCATTATAGATTTAGCTTTATGTTTAGGGCCATTGTCCTGCTAGAAGGTGAATCTCCGCCCCAGCCTCAATTCTCTTGCTGACTCCAGCAGGTTTTCCTCCAAAATGTCTCTGTATTTGGCTCCATCCATCTTCCCAACTATTCTTACAATCTTCCCAGTCCCCGCAGAGGAAAATCAGCCCCATAGCATGATGCTCCCCCCACCATATTTGACACTGGGGATGGTGCACTCAGGACGATGAGCAGTGTTAGGTTTGCTCCATACATAACGTTTTGCAAATGGGCCAAAAAGTTAAATTTGTGTCTCATCTGACCAAAGCACCTTCTTCCACATGGTAGCTGTGTCCTCCATATGACTTCTAGCAAACTTCAAACGGGATTTCTTATGGCCTCCTTTCAATAATGGCTTTCTTCTTGCCACTCGTCCATGAAGGACAGATTTGTGTAGAGTACGACTTATAGTTGTCCCATGTACAGATTCCCCCAGCTCAGCGGCAGTACGTCGCAGCTCCTCCAGAGTTATCTTGGGGCACTTGGTTACATTTCTGACCAGTGCTCTCCTTGTTCGGTCTGTTAGTTTAGGTGGACGGCTTGGTCTTGGTAAGTTCGCAGTGGTGCTATACTCTTTCCATTTCCGAATGATGGATTGAACAGTGCTCCGTGAGATGTTCAAATCTTTGGAAATCTTTGTATAACTTAACGCTCCTTTAAACTTCTCCACAGCTTTATCCCTGACCTCTCTGGTGAGCTCCTTGGCCTTCATGATGTTGTTTAGTGACCAATACACTCTGACCAGAGCTCTGAGGCCCTCGCAGAACAGCTGTAACTATACTGAGAGTAGATTACACACAGGTGGCCTCTATTTAATGGTTAGGGCAAGGTGTGCACTTTCTGCAGGCGTTAGGAATGTTATAAAGGCAATTTAATGCACTCAGAAAATGCTGCATGAATACTTATGCACGTCCCACTTTTCACTTTTCTATTTTTTGAAAAAAAAAAAGAAAAGAAAAAAAAACAGAATCATGTATCATTTTGCTTTCACTTCACAGTTGTCTGTTACTTGTGTGTGAACTTTCAGTAAAAAATTCAAAATAAAATCTTTATGTTTAGGGTTGTAAACATGACAAAATGTGCAAAGGTTTAAGGTGTATTAATACTTTCGAGAGGCACTGTATATATATATATAATAGCACTTCTTCCGTAGCATGAGCAAATAATTGCGGCATTTGTCAGTCTATGATGCGCTAATAATATTATTGTGATTTTTTTTTTTACTAGAACCATTTCATCACAGAACGCACCAATTTAATCAAATTAAATAATACTCAGTTTAATTATTTATCTTTTCCTAAATCACAGTCAAAACAAAAGTACAATTCATGACTGAACAGAGCTCTTGCACATTTCTAAGCTGTCATTATGTTTTGATTTAGGCTGGGTGTCCCAATGTCCCAACTCTCACATTGTAGCCTTCTGCAACTCTGATGCAATATGGATATTGCGTCATCCAATACTGTGATAACCATAATTTTGAGTTATAATACACTACTCTATTTTATGTTTTAAAATATCAAATATAAAACCAAGTATGTAACACTACACAAACGCTAGAACTTCTCACCTTGAAATAGACTGGATCCACCTTGTGTCTTAGAGCGTGTGCCTTCCCCAACGACTTGAGCACGGATGCCACCTTCTCGGCGTTCTCCAGGTTCTCTACCAGGGTGTTGAGGGCGTTCATGACCCGCTGAGCATGCTTCCTCAGTTGGGCACTTTTCTCCAGCTCCTCTGCCTCCTCAATGTGCTTGAACTGGCTGAAGTACTGCTTGGATGAGGGAAAGTTGACAAACAGCCTGCGAAAAGGGAAAGGAAGAGAGAGGGAGAGAAATGTAAGCAAGAGCAGCTGCTGAGAGGCTCCACAAATCTGCGAGTTATTTGGCTGAAAACGAAGATCGGAACTGGCAAGAGACCACAGGCAGACAACACGTCGCAGACTTGCTTGTTGTAGTTTTGTGTTGTAGAATTGTTATTTAGGTATAACAAGGTTTAGGTATATTTATCAAAATCAAATTGAAAAATACGCCATTTGGTCGCAATAAGCAAATCGCAAAGATGTTCCACTCCAGAGAACACAATTATTATTTTTATGTATAAAACCACCTAGACTTGTAATTTAGATGATCACACAGTGATAAGACGGCATGAAAAAGTGAACTCTGATTTTTTATATTTTTTTATATTTTTGTGTGCTTTCTGTTGTGACTCTGGATTAATGGTTTGGCTGTGAGGAGCTGTAAAAGGGAAATAAAAAATAATAATAATCAAAAAAAAAATATATATATATATATATATAATACAATATATTTATCTACTCAGCAGTATGTCAGAAATGTTGCATCAATATCTTAAAATAAAACCAATGTCAGCTCAAGTTAGACCTGCAGTTTGGCCATGAACACAAGATGGCGCTGCCCACCCCGAGTTCCTGAATGAGGTGAATAATAATGGAAAAAAATCCCTGCTAACCTCGGAGTGTGCAGAATTTGTACCAAATTACTGATATGGCAGGTTCGCATGGGCATAGGACATCAGTCATTTTTACTTTTTACCTGAGGTTCTAGATAAAAGTGATCATAGACTGTAAATTAAGAATGGACTAAGTGTGGGTGTGTTCCCCCATAGAGTTCAGCGCCGGCTAACTGAAGCTTGTTTATGCTAGCAATTTAGCTGGGCTTTTGGAGCTAGCAAAAAAAAGGACAAAAATAAATAATACTAATAATAATAATGTTGCGAGGGTTACGACAAATAGAATGACAAGCCTGTGTACAATGACTAAAAGAGGGGCAAAAAAAGACCATGGAACTTTCTAAGCCTGCGCCAATTTCCTTGTAGGCTTAAGGGAGAAAGAGGCCATAATTAGTCCATTCTTAATTACAGTATATGTGTTTTAAAAGTTACTCTATGGCATTGTTAACTTTCAACAACCAATTGGGTTGACCATGATATTTAATTCAAAACAGTCACCCTCAAACTCTATCATTCTTGTCTTATTTCAGCCACTCTTGATTGAATTGAATGGTTGAATAATAATACTTAAATGATTTATTCATTCCCGTGAACTGCTATCTTAAATGTGGTGGGGTTGTTGGAGTACCCGAATGATCCGAGGAGCTATGTTGTCTGGGGCTTCATGTCCCTGGTAGGGTCTCCCATGGCAAACAGGTCTTAGGTGACGGGTCAGACGAAGAGCAGTTTAAAGACCTCTGTGGACAGTTTAAGAACAAGGATCGTGACGTCGCCCGGTATGGCGCAACCGGGGCCCCACCCTGGAGCCAGGCCTGGGGTTGGAGCTCGAATGCGAGCGTCTGGTTGTCGAAAGGACGACGTGTGCCCGCCCTCCTGTGGACCCAACACCCGCAGAGGGATCCGCAGGGGTCGGGTGCAGAGTGGAATGGGTGACAGTCAATGGCAGGTGCCTCGACGACCTGGTCCGCGTGCGCAGCTTCTGGCGTTCGGGACATGGAACGTCACCTCGCTGGGGGGACAGAGCCTGAGCTTGTGCGGGAGGTCAAGAGATATAGTTGGACTCACCTCCACGCACAGCCTGGGTTCCGGATCCCAACTCCTGGAGAGAGGCTGGACTCTCCATTTTTCTGGAGTTGCCTGCGGGGAGAGACGGCGGGCAATATCGGTGCAGAATACCCGGCCTTCTTGGAGTCCCTGGGGGGGTACTAGATGGTGCTCCGGCTGGGGACCCCATTGTTCTACTGGGGGATTTCAACACCCACGAGGGTAACAACAGTGAGACCTGGGTGGGGGTGATTGGGAAGAACGGCCTCCCTGATCGGAACCCGAGTGGTGTTCTGTTATTGGACTTCTGTGCTAGTTACGGTTTGACCATAACGAACACCATGTTCGAGCACAAGGGTGTCCATAAGTGCACGTGGCACCAGGACACCCTAGGCAGGAGGTCGATGATCGACTTTGTAGTTGTGTCATCTGATCTCCGGCCACGTGTCTCGGACACTCGGGTGAAGAGAGGGGCTGAGCTGTCAACCGATCACCACCTGGTGGTGAGCTGGATCCGCTGGCAGGGGAGGAAGCTGGTCATACCTGGCAGGCCCAAACGTGTTGTGAGGGTCTGTTGGGAACGTCTGGTGGGTCCCTGTCAGTAGGGTCTTCAACTCCCACCTCCGGAAGAGCTTCACCCAGATTCTGAGGGAGGTTGTGGACATTTAGTCCGAGTGGACCATGTTCTCCTCCTCCATTGTTGATGCGGCTGCGCGTAGTTGTGGCCGTAAGGTCTCTGGCGCCTGTCGCGGCGGCGACCCCTGAACCCGGTGGTGGCGCCCAGAAGTAAGGGATGCCGTCAAGCTGAAAAAGGAGTCCTACTTGGCCTTGTTGGCTTGTGGGACTCCGGAGGCAGCTGAGAGGTACCGGCAGGCCAAGCGTGCTGCAGCTCGTGCGGTCACAGAGGCAAAAACTCGGGTCTGGGAGGAGTTCGGAGAAGCCATGGAGGAGGACTATCGAGCGGCCTCGAAGAGATTCCGGCAAACCATCCGGTGCCTTAGGAGGAGGAAGCAGTGCTTAACCAACACGGTTTACAGCGCAGGCAGGGAGCTGCCGACCTCGACTGGGGATGTGGTCGGGCGGTGGAAGGAGTACTTTGAGGATCTCCTCAATCCCACTGTCACGTCCGAGGTGGTTAGAAAGCTCCTCGGTGGCAATGCCCCGGGGGTGGATGAGATTCGCCCCGAGTACCTTAAGTCTCTGGATGTTGTAGGGCAGTCTTGGCTGACACGTCTCTGCAACATTGCGTGGTGGTCGGGGACAGTGCCCCTGGATTGGCAGACCGGGGTGGTGGTTCCTCTCTCCAAGAAGGTGGATCGGAGAGTGTGTTCAAATTACACACTTCAGCCTCCCTGGTAAGGTCTACTCCAGGGTGCTGCAGAGGGGGATCCGGCCGATAGTCGAACCCTGGATCCAGGAGGAACAATGCGGTTTTCATCCTGGTCGCGGCACACTGGACCAGCTCTATACCCTTCATTGTGCGCTCGAGGGTTTGTGGGAGTTCGCCCAACCAGTCCACATGCGTTTTGTGGATCTGGAGAAAGCGTTCGACCGTGTCCCTCGTGGTGCCCTGTGGGGGATGCTCCGGGTGTATGGGGTCCGGGGCCCTCTATTAAGGGTTGTCCGTTCCCTGTATGACCGCAGCAGGAGCTTGGTTCACATTGTCTGCAGTAAGTCAGACCTGTTCCCGGTGCGTGTAGGTCTCCGCCTGGGCTGCCCTTTGTCACCGGTTCTGTTCATTACCTATGTGGACAGAATTTCTAGGCGCAGCCAGGGGCCGGAGGGTGTCCGGTTTGGGAACCTCAGGATGTCATCTCTGCTGTTTGCTGACGATGTTGTTCTGTTGGCTTCATCAAATCAGGACCTTCAGCGCGCACTGGGGCGGTTTGCAGCCGAGATGAGGATCAGCACCTCCAAATTTGAGGCCATGGTTCTCCACCGGAAAAAGGTGGATAACCCCACCGCTTTAGGTTGGTGGGGAGTCCTTGCCCCAAGTGGAGGAGTTCAAGTATCTCGGGGTCCTGTTCATGAGTGAGGGACGGATGAGCGTGAGATCGATAGACGGATCGGTGTGGCGTCAGCGGTGATACGGTCGCTGTATCGGACTGTTGTGGTGAAGAATCAGAATAGGTTTATTGCAGAGACTTGTGAATGTTCATGAGTCTGATGGCGGAGGAGAAGAGAGAGCGGAGTCGGGGGGCAAAGCTCTGGATCTACCAATCGATCTATGTTCCCACCCTCATCTATGGTCATGAGATTTGGGTAATGACCGAAAGGACAAGATCACGAGTACAAGCGGCCGAAATGAGTTTCCTTCGCAGGGTGGCTGGGCGCACCCTCCGAGATCGGGTGAGGAGCCCAGTTACCCGGGAGGAGCTAAGAGTCGAGTTGCTACTCCTTCTCGTCGAAAGGAGCCAGTTGAGGTGGCTAGGGCATCTGTTTTGGATGCCTCCTGGTCGCCTCCCTCGGGTGGTGCTCCAGGCATGTCCTATTGGGAGGAGGCCTCGTGGAAGGCCCAGGACACGCAGGTGGAACTATGTCTCCGAGCTGGCCTGGTGCTGCCTCGGGGTCCCCGCAGAACAGCTGGAGGAGGTGTGCGTGGATCGGGAAGTCTGGGCATCTCTGCTGAGACTGGTGCCCCCGCGACCCGGCCCCGGATAAATCAGAAGAAAATGAATGGATGATGTATTCATGTATTTATGGACTGATTTGTTTGTTTACAAACAAGGAAAATTGCACCGATTTTAACTCTGAGGTGAATTCTACCTGAAGTTCTTGGGCAGACGGACAGACAGACACACAAGCAGAAAAGTATTTATAAAAAAATACTTTTCAGCCTGGATTTGAACATTGTCAGAGTTGAGGCCTGTCTCACATCCTCATGAAGACTGTTCCAGATTTTAGCTGCATGAAACTGAAACGCAGCCTCACCGTGTTTATTATTGACTCTGGGAACCACCAGGAGACCCCTCCCTGAAGTTCTCAGGGCCCGAGATGGTTCATACGGCTCTAACATGTCAGATATGTGCTAAACCATGAAAAGACTTGTAAACAAGCAGAGCTGTTTTAAATTCTATTCTCTGAGTGACAGGAAGCCAGTGCAGAGACCGGAGCACTGGACTAATATGGTCGTATTTCCTGGTTCTTGTCAGGACTCGAGCAGCAGCGTTCTGGATGTACTGCAGCTCTAACAGCTCGTTTAGAAATGCCAGTGAGCAGCCGTTACAGTAGTCTAACCTGCTGGAGACAAATGTATGGATGAGTCTCTCCAAGTCTGGTTTTGACACTATTCCTCTAATCTTAGCAATGTTTTTCAGATGGTAAAAAGCTGATGATGTCATTGCTTTGATGTGGCTGTTTAAGTTCAGGTCTGAGTCCATGATTACTCCTAGATTTCTAACCTGATTTTTTGGTTTTAGAGAGAGAGACTCAAGGTGACTGATAACACTTTGTCTTTGTGTCTGTGGGCCAAAAACAATGATCTCAGTTTTGTCTGAGTTTAGTTGGAGAAAGTTGTTTTGCATCCACAAACTGATCTGTTCGATGCAGTGACAGAGAGTATCTACAGGCCCCTGTTCACCTGCCGTCAGTGACACGTATTTCTGAGTGTCATCTGTGTAGTTGTGGTACGACACATTGTTGTTGTTTTTTAGCTGACCCAATGGAAGCATGTACAAGTTGAATAAAAGGGGTCCCAAGATTGACCCCTGGGGGACTCCACAGGTCATGGCAATTTTGTCTGAGACACAGTTGCCAATTTCGACAAAGTACGTCCTCTCCTCGAGATAGAACTTGAACCAGTTTAGAGCAGTACCAGAGATTCCCACCCAGTTTTCTAACCTGTGAAGTAAGATCCCGTGTTCCACTGTGTCAAAGGCAGCGCTCAGGTCCAGCAGAACTAAAACTGAGACCTTACCTGCGTTAGTGTTCATACGGATATCATTTGTCACCTTGATCAGAGCTGTCTCAGTGCTGTGGGAGGGCCTAAATCCTGACTGGAAAATATCAAACACATTATTTGATAGGAGAAAGTAAGTGAGCTGTTGATATATTACTTTCTCCAGGACTTTTCCTAAGAATGGTAGGTTTGATATGGGCCGGTACTTATTCAGTACCTTGGGATCAAGGCTGCTCTTCTTTAGAAGAGGTTTTCAAGGCCTTTGGAAATGCTCCAGTCTCAAATGAGATGTTAACTAACTGAACAAGTTGTGGTAACAAGCTGGTCAGCACAGAGTTCAGAAATCTAGTAAGTAATTCATCAAGGCAGCATGTACATGAACATGTATAATGCGAGTCTGATTAGCATAATTAATTTGGCGAAAATAGCACCGAACGACCTGTGGCTTTTGTCACTGTATTGGCCTGATTGCAGTCAATTACAATAAATATAAAAGGAAAGCGAAGGTTCAGAGGTTACAACGAGGTGAGAAGACGCTCTGTCTCTGTCTCTGACTCTGCACCATCCACTTCTCAGCGCAGGTAGAGGCAGGACTCGCCTCACTTCATTGATTAACTGTCATTTATGACAAGAAAGTTGCATCCAAGGCCAGCTAGAATAGGCTGGTGTTAAATAAAAGCACATAAGAGCGATGCAAGACTAATATTTCTCTTTCCTAGCTTAGTGTCATTGCATTGCATAGCCCACCTCTTCAAAGTCACTGTTGAATTGAAGTGCACAGTGCTGAACACCGGTGTGTGGGCTGAACCATTTGGCACACATTTTTTAAAGGGGTGTCAGGGCCCTGATATTCATCCATCATTATTGTTTGTGCAAAATTCTTTCTAGCAACCATTGTATTTCAGCCCTGTTGTGCTCAATTCTTATATCAATTATGAGGAAATGTAGCAAGTACAATACAGAACGCTTTTTTCAGCACTTTTGAGGGCCCCTACCCTGCTCTGGGCCCTGGGTACTCAGTACCCTTTACCCCCCCCAGTCCGACGCCCATGATTCTTTCCATTCCATTGGGCAAGACACTTAACCCATTTGTGCCCCAGGATGACTCTGGCGTGCGATTGTTGGTGTTGTTGAATGAAAAAACTAAACTGAACTTTACAAAACCAAAAAAACAGAAAAGACGCAAAATACAGTGTCACAGGAAGGAAGGCACATAAGAGAACACTTTTGGCACTAAAGATTATTAACAGAAGCTGTAGTCTGGTTTCATCAATTGTCTAACACGGGGTTTACAATTGTCAAAGGATAAAAGTAGTTTCTTGGTGACAAGTTATTTGGTAATTTGAGTTATATGGCTTACCTCAAAATATAAAAATGAGCATGTCTTTAAAACAGTTATTTTATATGAATCAGTTGGCCAAAGATTCAGATCCCGCTAAAGAGCAATGAATCCCATCGGTAACCAAGAGAGAATGAACAATGCGATGCGCAAAGTGTACATGCATGAGTTTCTCTGCCAAATGTAAAAAATACTGTCAAAATACGTCCCCCCTTATTCTATCTGAACTTTATTTATTATTGAACTGTGGTCTTTCCAGGGAATAGCTGTGAAGGCAGTTCAAAACCTGCATGAGCCTGCTTGCTCTCGAGTCCACAGGGCGTACTCAGTGGAAATGGAAACAGGAAAATTAAAGAAATGCGGACTTAAACATACACAGCTGGCTACAAAACAGACCAGCACTTTACTGACTCCAGCTTCCGTGACCAATAGCAGATATTAGAATTTGGCTTGCAACAACACGCATCTCAACGAACTCCAAAAGACTTGTTCCGTAACGTGGCTAAAAGTCCCTCTCGTAGCAGAGAAGGACAATCAATATGTAAGAAAGTCCTATATCAAGCTTTTATTCAGTCATTGACAGCTACTTTATGCCCTTTAGCCTTAATACTTTTTGTAGAATAACTGAAAACAGTGCATCTAATATCTTAACGTTTGAGAATATTACAAAATAGAATCATACAATCGACCAGCAGGGTGCACACTTCCTCCTTTTGTTCACAAGTAACCAGCGCAGCAGTGCCCAATAAATCTCAAAAGTTAGAAAAGTAAATAGACATACAAATGACAAGATCAGGGTCGGTTTGGGAAAGGTGTCCAGACGGTTAAACACAGAGGAACATTATGGAAATCTCACTGACAAAATATCATGCAGGATTACTGAAACATGCATGATTAAACAAAATACCACTCCAGGTACATTGTTGATGGGGGAAGTAAACACGATGGCACGGTTAAAAGCGGGAAATAGTTAATTTTGCAAGATATAGGACCTTTTTGACAAGATTCCAACAATGTAACATAATAAAAGCTCAACAGCCAGTGCATGGTAATGGGAATACATAAACTCTCCTGTATAAGTGCTAATTCAGACCAAACAACGTTGCAACCCACTCAATCTCACACATAGCATGCCGCCTTCCCCTTTTTCAACATAACTATTGACTCGAGAGCAGTCGCCCGCTAAACTTTCTATTATCTAGGTGTCGAGTGTCGTGTCCACTTGCTGAATCACGCTGTCCTCTGTGCAAACAACCTGATTGCATGTCAAATAATATTTGACATGCAATCAGCATGTGTTTTGTTCCCCCCCCCCCCCCTTGCCCCTGTCCCTGTTTGACTCCGGAGGCACAAATTGACCCTGGCAGGAATTTGCCGACAGAAAGCCTAAAATGCCCCTCCCATAAGCCCGGGAGCAGAGCCAATGCATTTGGATGTGGGTAATCCTCATGTCATCTTGTTTCCTTAGGATCGAGGAAACAACTTAACATCGAGGAAAGAAATCTTGCTATAGCACTGTCGTTAGACCTCATATAGACTCCTCCAAATACTTTCTGAAATGCATCTGATTTTTGTATCCGTCTTCTCACAAATGTTTATGCTTTTGAACATGGCACATCGTGAGCTATATAATTGCCATGAGATATCTTATATTTGTACTTAAAAAGGTCCATTATGCAACTTTTTATGTGAAAAAGAAAGTTGGTATTCATGCGCATTTGACCTTGTAGTGACCCAGCGGCTGTTTGAGTGGGCAACATGGCGCCTTTACTTTTGATCACGGTGGTCTCTACAACGCTCCAGGATCAATTGTTTTGTAGATTTTCTGATGAGAGGCTCCGTCAGCAGTGAAAACTTTCAAAACAATTGATCCTGGAGTGTCATAGAGACCATCGTGATCAAAAGTAAAGGCGCCATGGTAACCACTCATAAAGCCTAGAACGTCAGGTATGCACAAATGTCAACCTTTTTTTCTACATAAAAAGTTGCATAATGCACCTTTAAAAAGGCCCACTGCAGAACATCCCAGGTTAAATGTCTTTAAGCCTGTCCCTATAAATGCATGGACCGTTTTGAATAGAGCATTCTATCCCCATGTTTGTGAAGGCTCTCATTCATCCAGAAAGTATTGATCGTAGTGAAGATTGAATCGTCAACTGGACTCCACGCCAAACCAACTACGGGTTATCACATTCAAATGAAAGGTGAAGCCAGGTGCTATTATTAAAAGTATGGCGAGGTCCTAAAAAGGTCTATGCATTCATAAATTATTTCTAACAAGGCTTTGACCTCACCTAAATACAGTGCCTTGCAAAAGTATTCGGCCCCCTTGAACTTTGACCTTTTGCCACATTTCAGGCTTCAAACATAAAGATATAAAACTGTAATTTTTTGTTTAGAACCAACAACAAGTGGGACACAATCATGAAGTGAAACGTAATTTATTGGATATTTCAAACATTTTTAACAAATAAAAAACAGAAAAATTGGGCATGCAAAATTACTCAGCCCCTTTAAGTTAATACTTTGTAGCGCCACCTTTTGCTGCGATTACTGCTGTAAGTCGCTTGGGGTTTGTCTCTATCAGTTTTGCACATTGAGAGACTGAAATATTTGCCCATTCCTCCTTGCAAAACAGCTCGAGCTCAGTGAAGTTGGATGGACAGCGTTTGTGAACAGCAGTTTTCAGTTCTTTCCACAGATTCTCGATTGGATTCAGGTCTGGACTTTGACTTGGCCATTCTAACACCTGGATATGTTTATTTGTGAACCACTCTATGGTAGATTTTGCTTTATGTTTTGGATCATTGTCTTGTTGGAAGACAAATCTCCGTCCCAGTCTCAGGTCTTTTGCAGACTCCATCAGGTTTTCTTCCAGAATGGTCCTGTGTTTGGCTCCATCCATCTTCCCATCAATTTGAACCATCTTCCCTGTCCCTGCTGAAGGAAAGCAGGCCCAAACCATGATGCTGCCACCACCATGTTTGATAGTGGGGATGGTGTGTTCAGGGTGATGAGCTGTGTTGCTTTTACGCCAAACATAACGTTTTGCATTGTTGCCAAAAAGTTGGATTTTGGTTTCATCTGACCAGAGCACCTTCTTCCACATGTTTGGTGTGTCTCCCAGGTGGCTTGTGGCAAACTTTAAACAACACTTTTTATGGATATCTTTAAGAAATGGCTTTCTTCTTGCCACTCTTCCATAAAGGCCAGAGTTGTGCAGTATACGACTGATTGTTGTCCTATGGACAGAGTCTCCCACTTCAGCTGTACATTTCTGCAGTTCATCCAGAGTGATCATGGGCCTCTTGGCAGCATCTCTGATCAGTTTTCTCCTTGTATGAGCTGAAAGTTTAGAGGGACGGCCGGGTCTTTGTAGATTTGCAGTGGTCTGATACTCCTTCCATTTCAATATTATCGCTTGCACAGTGCTCCTTGGGATGTTTAAAGCTTGGGAAATCTTTTTGTATCCAAATCCGGCTTTAAACTTCTCCACAACAGTATCTCTGACCTGCCTGGTGTGTTCCTTGTTCTTCATGATGCTCTCTGCGCTTTAAACTGACCTCTGAGACTATCTCAGAGCAGGTGCATTTATACGGAGACTTGTTAACACACAGGTGGACTCTATTTATCATCATTAGTCATTTTGGTCAACATTGGATCATTCAGAGATCCTCACTGAACTTCTGGAGAGAGTTTGCTGCACCGAAAGTAAAGGGGCTGAATAATTTAGCACGCCCAATATTTCATTTTTTTATTTGTTAAAAATGTTTGAAATATCCAATAAATTTCATTTCACTTCAAGATTGTGTCCCACTTGTTGTTGGTTCTTCACAAAAAATTACAGTTTTATATCTTTATGTTTGAAGCCTGAAATGTGGCAAAAGGTCGAAAAGTTCAAGGGGGCCGAATACTTTCGCAAGGCACTGTGTGGTCAATGGGTTGACGGCAGCTTAAGACATCTATATCTTTCATAATTTGCTATGTTTGATGGCTTAACGCTAGCGGCTGTAGGAAAAATACATTGAGCAGCCTAACGGACTCCCGAAGTACTTGGCTTGCTAATTGTTCACATACCTCAGGATCAATTGATGATTCCCCTTTTTTTTATTTCTATGGATTGTAAAACTGGATACATACACAAAGCATTTGGACACCTGTAATAAAGCATTTGGACACACGTTTGGCCACCTGTTAAAGGCATAGGCCACCGTTTTTCCATACTGAGATATGTTCTTACCTTAGTTTAGACGAGTTGATGTGTGGTCTTTGTGCGTGCCTTCAGTCACACAAACAGAGCACAAACGGTGTTAGCAAAAGCCTCTCCTCCTCCCCTCTATGGACCCAAACGGGAGTGAAGTTAGAAGCGACCAAGCTCTTCTACGTTTCCCCTATTTAAATACGCTTACGTGAAGAGTTACACAATCCAAGTACAGTCACACAAAATTAAACTTGTTGATTTTCTAAGCGGATAAAAAGGGGGTACCATATTGTAAGGCGTAAACACCTTACGAGCACTTCGACTTTACTGCGCGGATGTCGAAGTGCTCCCGGTGTTATTACGCCTTACAATATAGTTCTAACTTTTATCTGCTTAGAAAATCAACATGTTTTAATTTGTGTAACTAACAAAGACCAGACAGATACGTATTAACTCGTCTAAGCTAAGGTAAGCACATATCTCAGTATGGAAACACTTTGGCCTATTCCTTTAACTGCAACACCATAAAGGCGTGCTAGTGATGTGCCACACCCTGCAAAGTTACAAGTCAGGTCACACGCTTGACTAGACATTTTGTCACCAATATAACATGCATAATGAAATTCCATCCATCCATGGAAGGACCCTGAGTGTCTTCCACTTGTCCGTTGCCGGGTCGTTGGGGCAGCTGTTGGAGGTGGTGGGTCCACAGAAGGACGGCCTCAGGGATCTAACCGGGCCTGTTGGTCTCTCATAAGGGGCTTCTGAACCCCTTAATGACATAATGAAATTAATTCTTGTATTTTATGCTATTTGGTGGTGAAATGTTACACAGTTTGGCTTTAACTTAATTTGTATTCCTTTATAAACTACAGTATATATATTGTAGGATCATTCAGTTTTAATGCCCCAAATTTGAATAGGTTTTCAGGTAGATGCATACAAGTTTATTGTTTAGCCTTAACTTCACTTTCAGAACATTTAAAATTGTGTATTTTCCTTTATGTGATACTTTTAGCTTCACTTAGTGGCTTTAAACTTTCTTCCACTTGTTTCTAATAAGTTCAGTACGTGATTCGGGATGGAGGCGTGATGACCTCTTTGGGCGTCGAAGGGTGGAGAGCGTTCGAACAAATTTAATGAGAAAATTTAAATAGTCATTTGGAGTCCTAATCCTCTCCTTAACTGAAGAAGTGCTCTTCAATTAGAAACGGCAATCGCTCGCAACTTCGCATTTCACGTCCTCAGCTGCCCCCAGGACAAAGTTAAAAGCCTCGCTGACAAGAAAATTCGCCATGCGCCGACTTCACAGCTCAAGTTTCACATTTCTCAACCCCTATGGGGTTCCTAGAATGACAACGCTAGTATTTTCCCATCATGCCTGTTAAAAAAAACAGAGCAAATGTTTCAAAAGATAGTCATTAGGTTTGAGCACCTGCCATAGCCTTGTACTATTGTTTAACCTGAGCTCATTTAAATTTGTTATTCTGACCTGAATCCGTGTATCATTCATTCAATCGATTTTCACATTTAAAACAAAAACAAAATTACTTGTAAAAGTCTGCTATGAGCAATTTGCGCTTTATGTAAAGAAACCAAATCATTGTAAATGACTTAAATTTTCTATTTTCAATCTGATGCTTAAATAGAAAGCAAAGGGCTCAGTGCAGGATTATATCATAGATTATAATTTGTTTGTTTGGTTTGCAACATCTGAAGTTTCCTCTCTTTCAGAAGTCAATGCCCCGACATCAGCGTTTCAGCTGCTGAATTTTTGCTTAGCTTTTAGTCATAAGCCGCTCTGTTTACATCATACCGTCGCGTATGAAGTACGTCACATTGTTGAGTCTTCATATGTTTGTAGATTTTGATATAGACTCATATGCAATGTGACATATGTAAAGCCTTTATTTGTTATAATTTTGATGATTATGGCGTACAGTCAAATTTTCTAAATATTCTAATTTTATGAGATTTTTTAATTTGGGGTTTTAACATGCTGAGCCATAATAATCAAAATGATAACAAATAAAGGCTATACATATGTCACTTTGCATGTAATGAGTCCATCATATATTAGTTTTACAGTTTATAAGGAACAGGCCACCGTTTTTCCATACTGAGATATGTTCTTACCTGAGCTTAGACGAGTTGATATGTACCTGTCTGGTCTTTGTGCGTGCCCGTGGAAGAGCTTGGTCACTTCCAACTTCACCCTGTTTGGAGCTGTAGGAATATACTGGGAGAGGCCAAATGCAAACAACATCTTTGGTCATTTTGCGCGACTGAGGGCACACACAAGACCAGTCTAAGCTCAGGTAAGAACATTATCCCAGTATGAAAAAATAGTGGCCTGTTCCTTTAAGTTGACTAACAAAAGTGAATGCACTTTTTCATGATATTTTAATCATATGATGAGCACCGGTATAGGACTCTTCTTCAGGACTTTGCCAAAGTAGAATCATGCAGTCTGACAACATCAGATGGCACATGGCTGAGCTCCCTGGTGCATGTCACCTTAAAACACAGACTAGTTGTGGTGGCACTCGAAGGCGGTTTGTTTATAGAAAACTGTTGAGAGCTGTTTTGGTGTCAGTCGCTGATCTACGGCGCCAAAGTAGCTGCGCCTATGTCCCGTTCGCACGCACAACCAGACAATCGCTAGACAGTTTGTATTATAATTTTTCTTTTAATTTAGAGCTGTGACTCGCAGTTGCGACACAGGCCCAGGCTAGTTGCGCGTCTTCGTGAAACGGGAAGCTGCTTTGTTTGCCAAATGGTGGTGTCGCAGTTAGCACTCTGGCTCCACAGCAAGAAGACCTTGGGTTCAATTCCCAGGTCAGGAGGGTTTGCCCAAAAAATATACAATCGGTGCCTCTGGCCTGGACTCGGCTGAAAAAGAGATTCTGAAATATTAGTGAGAGTTTCCAGGATAAATCAAAGGAAATGAGCATTATCTAATCTATGTTGGTAATTGCAACCATACGACACAAAATGCTGCACCCATTGATCACGCAAGTATGTTGTTTTACTGCTCTGTCTGTTTACTTTCACAACAATCATAAAGGATTATAAAAAGTGCATCACCTGAGGCCATAAAATATGACTGACACGCAAAGGCTGCTTTTTTTCTTTTTTTTCTCACATTTTTGCTATAAACAACATACCCAGGCATTAGCGCATACCCCCCAAAATATAATCCGAACCAACTAGAGCGATAAACTAGTGATTTCAAGGTCTGATTGCAGGTGATGGATTCGTGTTGCCGAGCCATCTATGCGAGCATTTAAAAATACTCGATAAGGGAAGGGAGTCTCATCTCGCAGCCCAAGGTGTATGACTGATGGATTTGAGTGTTTACCCACCAGCACCGGTGTGATAAATGGGATTAAGAGGGAGAGGAGAGGTGAGGCGATGGGAGAATGCAGAAATATAGCTCGATTTTGTAGAAGGAGGGCTCGTATTTTATAACGTGTACATTCTCAGTAAGCCTGCATGATGTGATAAAGTTGAAGTCGTGTTAAATCTTGTAATACATTTCGATGGGTCAGGTAGTTATGTCGCAAGGAGACTAAATTGGGCATAGTTCTTGGCTTTTCCTTTCAAGGGCATTGCATTTTTTATATACCTGAAGGGGGGGGGGGGGGGGGGGGGGGGGGGGATCAAAGTCTTTGATCGATGCTGCGATTGTATTTCAGAAAATCCTCTAGGTGGGCCGTAGGATACATGAGTGAGGGCTGGATTGTTCCTTTGCACCTGGCGTCGCCTACCACTGGAATAGAACGTATTAGTTGCGACACTGTTCCGAAAGGTTCAATAACATGCACTATCCAGGCTTTAAAACCGATTTTGCACACCAGTATTTTTGTCATACAATAATATATGCATCCAGAAAATATCCTACTTAAACTTAGAATAAAATGTAGTAGAACCGCCAGCAGAGGGTGCAAACTGGCCCCTGCAGCGTGTTTTGCCTTTTTCTGCTAACTGCATTTGTAGTTTCTGTGTTCCACATTGTTCTACTGGATACTTTTGTACATCTTTGCTTTGTTTTTGTGAAGTTCAGTGGATTTCATATGGCAGAGAGTTTGTATGAAGGACCCAGCTCCTTAAAGTAAAAAGAACAGCTAGCTTATGAGCTAAAGACATTTGAGACCTACGCATTTCTTCTCCTGAAACACCAAACGAGGACAAACAAGGAGGTATCCGGTTGGGTTGGGCCATATCGTATCGCAATATCGTTGTAATTTTTGATATCGTTGTAGACACCATATAATTTATGTTACGCTCAGCTCCATCAGAGCCGCATAAACACTGACTGTGTAGGACACAGGGACAGGTGTTTGGAAAGTGAAATGAAGGATGTAAACTGCTTTAGTAGATCATATGTGCGAGGAAATTAGTATGCTATGAATAATTTTTTTTTTAAATAATAAAATATCACAGAATTTATCTTCCCAATAGGCGTAAGGCTGTAATTTGTCTATTGTCAATTATATCGTCAAATACATCATTATTGTAATATTTCTTATTTATACCGTGATTTAGATTTTAGGCTCTTGTATCCGGGCAAGTCTCGCAGCTAAGCCATACAAATCTTCTATCCCGACTTTTGTTCCGACTAATGTTAATTCACTGGAAAATAAAATGGATTATATTTGTCTGCTGCGCTCCTCACAGAAGATGGTGAAAACCGGCTGTACCATTAGTAAACATGCTGCAGATAAGAAAGTTTGACCACATACAGAATCAGAGCAAGTTTTGTGAAGGTGTCTGGACTCTAAACTCAGTACATTTACAGATTACTTCATGTGTAGGATTTTAAAGTGCGCAAAAGAGAGCAAATCCATCTACATTCATCAACATCGCTTTTCAGCATTGGATTAAAGCTGGGATTCCCTACCTGATGAGTCATTTTCAATTTAGCCACACTTTGGCCAGGCTTCACGAGCGCTGTAGTAGTTATCGAAGTTAAAACAACAACTCTGGATTAAAGAAGAAGAAATGTAAAACAGCCTCTAGGACAGCGCAATGAATTAAAATGGAATCTTAAATCATGTGTGACACAATCTTCTCAACCTGTAGTTCAGATTTCCACTAACATGTCCCCGAAATGCATCCGATGCTTGTATTAGTCCATCCTTTTTTCTTCTCTCAAATATTTATACCCCTGGAATGTTGAACATGTGCACAGCGAGCAGAATTTGTACTTCAAAACAAACTGCTAATCCAATTGCAATCTCAATACTGGAATACATTTTCTAAAATATCGCAGCTCACAGCACGCTGCAATACATTTTAGAGTTTCACTAGAGTAACGAAGTCCGAAAGATTTTTTGTCGCTTATGGAGTAAAAGTCAGTCCAAAACCCACCTGACCAGGATAGCAACCCCGGCATCGTCGCAATTCTCGTAGACTTTAGCCCACGAATCCTGTATCATGACCCTCTCCCTGTCAGTCAGAGGACCCGGGCGCTCCAGGTGGTCCGACTTCCCATCCTCTTGCGTCTTCTCCATCTCTCCCTACAGGAAAACAACAACAACAACACAGACACAGTTATAGAGCTGTGAGCAAACACGTGCCTTTTTTTTTTATTATTATAAATGCTGCTGCTGACAGGATACCCTTCCCCCTTTCTTGCATTAAAAAAAAAAAAAACACAACAAAAACAAACACTCTTTCTTATACCTTTTTCTTGCAGCCGAGAGAAAGCAAAATAGCCCGGATTCCTCGCGATACCCGCCTCCCTTCCTCCGGCACGGACACAGTCTTGCGGCTCGTCCCTCACCACTGGAGCGGGAGCATGTGTGCAGCAGGAGCGCGGGCTGGAAAACACACACAAGAAAACACACGCAGCGAACGAGGAGGAGTCTCGCTCGCTCGCATACTCTCCCTCTCTTTCTCTCCTCAGCGCTCCTTCGCTTTACCCACCTTACCTTTTGTAGGGAGGTATGGTAAACGCGACGAGGACGCCGACGCTACATTCTCAATCATAAGAGAATTGGGACAGGTAGAAAAAAGCGATGATGTCAAAAAATGGAGATGTATGTTTGGGGGGAATTTGCGAGTGACGTTCTGAAATGCGTGGGATTCTTGTAATAGTTTAGCATTGTATACTTCATTTTGTAATTTTTCACCTAGTTCGATGGATAATATCTGTAGTAAAAAATATTCAGGATTTAATTTCAGTGGAGTGGCAATTTAGAGAATAAAAATTGTGCAAAAAGTTATTCTATTTAAAATGTTAGTTTTTCGACACAAACAGACGGAGTGTCATACAATTCATTTATTAAGACTCGGGATGTGCTCTCAATATATCCTATCGAAAATATATCGTTAGTACATGACGATATGCGTATTGTATCGAGGCACCTGTATCGCGATACACAAATGTTTGTCTAACCACAGTCTTTATTTAGAACATATCACAACATGCTCTCTAACTACTCCAATAAAAGACGTATGACAGGTTTTAATGCTTCTGAAAATATGACTTGTTTAGATGGATAACATCAGTTGGATAATTATCATTTTATTTTAGCGAAGCAGCAATTTTAATAAAGAAATGTTGGGCAGAATTTTTATTTTTTTAATTTTTAAGCTACTGACAGGAAGTGACATGGCGGTAGAGTTCCATAGCAATTGGACTCACTCATTTCCCATTGACATAACATGGTTGCACGGCAACAGATTACAATTGTTTGCCTTCCTCTATGTCACTTCCTGTCGGTGTCCAATAAGGAAGTGAAACTATAAACATCACAAAAATTGCCAAATTAAAGAAAGCTGAATACAATCTTTAGCAAAATATTAAATAGAAATTGTGTTAACTATGTTTTTAGCAAAAATTGTGTCTAATATGTCATATCAAACATAACAAAATCTTAAAATTCTCAGACACAGTCATTTTGAGTTTACTAAGAAAAGGCGAAAGTCCATCTAAGTACTTTGATGAAATTGACTCTTTCCATTCCTGGTGCGTGGAGCACAACTTGACCCTTAACGTAGGTAAAACTAAAGAGATGGTCTTTGACCCCAAAGGGCTTATGTCACATGACCCAATTCTTATTGGTGGTAGTGAAATAGAACAAGTTGAGTCCTTCAAATATCTTGGTGTTTATATTGACAACCTACTCAAGTGGAATGTGCATGTTGATTTTCTTTGTCGCAAATTGTCTCAGAGGCTTCATTTTTTAAGAAGACAGATTGTTTGGTGCGAGTACAAAAATAATGTCTTGGTTTTATAATGCTGTTCTGGAAAGCCTAATTAGATACGGCATGGTTGCCTGGTTTGGCCCTCTCACTGTCCTGTGTAAAACCAAAATTGAGAAATTGGTCCGAAATGCCATGAAGATAATTGGCAGGAAAGAGTATCCTTCTTTAAAAACACTCTTTGAATCCTCGGCCATGGCACAGGCAAAAAAACCTTCTCAAAGAACCTTCTCATGTGCTGTTTAATGAACACGAGCTTTTACCATCAGGGAGACGATATCGGGCTATAAGAGCCACAAAACACCGATACAAACACTCTTTTATTCCTGTATCAGCTGCTCTTCTTAACAAGTGCAGTTAACACTTTGTTAGGCCTTTTATGTTCTCTTATTGCCTGATGTTACACTGGCCAACATTGTGGCCTTAATGTGTAACACATTCTGTTGTATTGTGATTGTTGTATTGTGATTGTTGTGGCGCAGCCATATTCCACTGTTGAAATTATGCCGAACGAGCTGACTGTTGTCCTTTTTGTACCTGAATATATTTAATGTATCTTTTATATATTATTGTATGTACCACAGCATGGCAAGTCCAAGACAAATTTCCCTATGGGACAATAAAGTTTATCTCATCTCATCTTATATGCACTTTAAAGGGATAGTCTGTTAGTTTGCAAAGGGAGGAGAGATAGAGTGAAATTTGAAAGTAAACAGTCAAATCCCTCCCCTCTTTAACCAGAAACCCCTTCTTAGTTTGCAAAATGAGGAGAGCCGGAACAGAAAAAAAGGAACAGAATTTTCAAACGTAAACAATCAAGTTCCTCCCCCTCCCTCCTGACTGGACCGGACAGGCTGGTTGACAGAAAAAGCTTGTTTCATTGGTCAACGCGAGAGGATACTAGACTCTGATTAGTTACTGTGATCCAGGAAGTCCAGAAATAATGGATATATATTATTACTTACTTTACATCAAAATGTAAGACCAGGTGGTCGATTTTGGACATTTTATAAAATTTGTAAAACATTTAGATTTGCAGACTCATTACGTTAAAGTGTATGCTGAGCTTATACATGTTGTGCACCAAAATATCCTTTATTTTCCTTATAGTTCAGACATTTCTTGTATTATGGACACTCTATTGATATACACTTGAATTGCAATACGTATCGTATTGTAAAAAGGCCTTTGCCAAAAATGTCTGTTGAGAATTTTTGATTGTTGGCCTTGGTATCATTGCTTAAATCAAGAAAACTCTGAGAAAATACAGTATATTGACGTTAAATATTATCTTACAGGCTTGCAGTGATTTAGGTCTGTTGGTACAGGGTCCACAATTAACTGCAGAGAGGAAGAAAGCAATAAACCTAAACCAGAAAGGAATACAGGAATAAGACAATTTGAACAGTCAAACGGAAAAATTCTAAGGATGATAGTTTGAAGGTGGGTCCTGAAACTACAACAGCTTCAGGTGAAACTTTCGCTTCATGGGGCGATTAGATGTGCAAAATAACTGTTTGTAAATGTCCAAACTGCAAGGTTTTGAGTTATGTAAGACCACAAAAACGATATCCCTGCATCACCTGTTAATTTTCACTCCCAATAATCAGAAGGGATTAAAGAAGAGCTAAAACAAGGAGGTTATAAAAGGTAGCATGATGAGATGAGTGTCGGAGAAGCAAAAATCCTCAAAAAGATTTATAATGCATCAGCAATGACGTCAACATATGACAAATATTTTGGGAAGTTGATGAATTTTGAGGAGATTAACCTGCCAGGACACTGAATTTGTGCAAAGCCATGCCACGGTAAAGTAATAAACCCGCATGACGCCTTTCAGATAGATTTACATTTATGCCTAGCAGGTGACAGGATAGATAGAGATCAGTGTAAATAATCAGTGCAACAGTGATAACAGTGGTTTCTCGTTTTGATAACAATGCTCTGTGCTGGGCAGGAACCGTCATGTTTTAGGAATCAATCATTTGTATGAAAGAGAAGTTGAAAAGAGGGCAAATATAGAAGCATCAGATAGGGAGGGCTATTTAAAGCCTTACCGGGGAGGTGCAATGTTCAGTAGGTGTGAACCACACATAGACCTGTGTTAAACATTGACAGAGCGCCTGGTTGTACATAGCCAAAGACATGCATACTGGAGAAACTCCAGGCAAAATGGTATACACATCTTGATGTATGTTGGTTCTGAAATAGATTATTCTTAAAACAGACATCGCTATCAAAAAGTAGGTATCATAAGGTAAAATTAAAAACGGTGTAGGCTAAAGTGCAGTTATTTAAATAATAACAACTTTTTTTTTTTTTTTTTTTACATAAAACGACCAAACTGCCGCGAAACAGGCCCTGTTCTGTTTACACTAGGCCTAGTGTATTTTTTTTTTGTATTCTCAGGCGCCTGGCACAACTAATTAATCATGACATCTAGTGGACAACTGTGGTATCACCAACACTGTTCAATTTGACAGTCTGCCACGCAACTGTGGTGTGCAAATTAATAAATGCAACCCCATTTCACATCAAAGACCAAATAGGCGTCAAGAAAGTTCCGGGGGGAAATTAAGATCTCAGAGAGCTGCAGACCACAGAGGGAGAAAACCCATCACATAGCCTTCAGTCAGTCGCAACAGACCTGCCCTATCAAGAAAGTCTGGATTCAAGGCTTAGATTTATACCAGCCAGGAAGAGCACAATGATTAGTAGAATTGACCCTTGAAGGTTTCATTTCAGCACCGGTGCACCTGTGGATCTGACAACACGCGTGCACAGATGAGAACACGTGCCCATTATCACTTTGATTGGTTTAAATTGCATAATATGTGTACGCACATACGGTTGACCCTTCAACTATTGATTGAAATATGGTTTTACTCAGTAAGGCACATTGGGTTGCCTTGTGTATGAAATGCGCGGTGTTATTTACCTGCCTTGCCTTAACATTGGAGATGTATTTCTCTAGCCATTATGTTTTCAAATCGAGCAAAGCTACAGAAGACGCATATGAAGCTGCCAACTGCGTACAGCGTCGTGTTATCCCCTGCATTGCATCATTTATCAACGGTTACACAGAGGAAAACATGAGATTGTTGTAATGAGCGGTAGAAACACAGACACATACCTTTCGCGAAAAGCGGCGAGAGGGGGCTCGACCCAGCCGGCTTCCGTAGATGTTGGTTGTTTGATGCTTAGCTAGCTACGTGTGACAGGTGCTGCTAATAGATCCTTCTGGTCCCGCAGCAGCAGCGTTGAGGAGAAACGCCGTTCTCAGTGATGTTAAGTGCAGGTTTAGGTTAGCTCATCGTGTTGCCGTGACCAATGAGCGGTGATTCCGGAGCCCATTTTAATCACACTTTAAGCTAACATTAGCGTAAAGTAGTGTTTAAAAAAAACGTTGTAGCTGAGAGCGCCGCAGCATATTTTTTTGGTCATTTTTTATTTTTGCAAACCCACAACGATGAATGTAGCAAAAAGCGGCTACCGTGTTTTCTCTGCAAACTCATCCGCAGCGTGCACTGAACTGGCCAAAAGGATCACAGAGTAAGTATCATTTCTAACACCTCCATTGTTATGAAGCTGACGCTGCTTCCCTCCGCTTCATGTGATGCGTGACCTCTTGCTTTCATTTGATTTCTGTGTGTACGAGCTGTACCCGAGGGCCAGCTCCTCTTCCTGGGGCATGAATTGCATTATTGCAATTCATGGATGGGAAACCGCTAACCGTCTATCGGAAGTGTATTTGCATTTTAGACAAATTTTGATACACTTACTTGGCGTACATTTGACAACTCATCATGCTTCAATGTCGTGCTATAAATACATCATCCATCCACCGTTCACTGATTTCAAATACGTGGCTCAGTGGTTAGAGCATTCGTCCAAATGTTGCTGTGTGTCCTTGAGCAAGACAATTCACCTACCTAGCTTATGTGAGAATGATGGCGCTATATAGGACAAAATGCATTGTTACTACATACAGAAAGCAAATAGAGGAAGAAGGAGGAGGAGGAATAGGGTAAAGCATTTTTATAATTGTGTAGACTAAGTTATGTCTTTACAAAATACAACCCTCTGTGAGGGTTGACCTGCTTGACCTCAGCTGTACAAGCAACACATTCTGGGTGTGTTCATGTCTTACAGGCGGCTTGGAGTTGAACTGGGGAAGTCTGTGGTATTTCAAGAATCCAACGGTGGTGAGTTTGCTTAGTTTTAGTTTAGTTAGTTTATACAGTAAAAAGTGCAGATAAAAAGTGCCAGTTGCATTCATAAAGTGCAGAATAACAAAGTGCAACAGTTTTCATAATTATTTTGTAGCTATACATAATTAGCACATAGATACAATGGCTTTAACACTAATAGTGTGGTGGCCATCAGACGATACCCGCGAGGGTAACACCCGACGGCCAAGTACCCATCTGGTACTTTAACTGCCCGTGAAAAACTGTGGAAATCTGCATTGTTCTTTAGATTGTCTGGGAGCTCATTCCATTCTTTAATGGCTTTGTAGGAAAAGGCTGATTGAGAGAAGGCAGACTTTCTCTTAGGAACATTGCAGTCTCCCCTGGACACGGATCTTAATATTCTGTTGGTTAGCTGTGAGCGAAGCTGTACATATGTTTTTAGGGGGAGTGGGGCAGTATCATTAAGGATCTTATGATAACTTATGATATCTTATGTTGACCTACTTGCCTTCCAAACAAGCACTACCACCGTGTTTCGGCCTCCAAGAATGTCACACGAAAATCAACTACAGTCCCTACAATTGTTTAAAACATGTTTTCTCTTTGGATAACAGAGACAAGAGTTGAAGTCAAGGAGTCTGTACGTGGTCAAACCATTTTTATCATCCAGACTATTCCCAGGTAAGTGCAAACCTTAATATTGACCTGTCTGTGTTGATTTTTCTGAATACTTCTCTTTGGTTGTGCTGTGCAGAGATGTTAACACGGCCATCATGGAGCTGCTGGTCATGGCCTATGCTCTCAAAACGTCCTGCGCAAAGAACATCATCGGAGTCATCCCGTATTTCCCCTACAGCAAGCAGTGTAAGATGAGGAAGCGAGGCTCCATTGTGTGCAAATTGTTAGCTTCTATGTTAGCTCGAGCTGGTAAGCAATAGCAGGGCATCTAGTTGGGGGTTGTGGTTAAAGTCAATGTTCTTACGTGTCTTATTTTTGCTCCAAAGGATTAACGCACATCATAACTATGGATCTGCATCAGAAGGAGATCCAGGGTTTCTTCAGTTTCCCTGTGGACAACTTGCGCGCCTCGCCATTTTTGATACAGTATATTCAAGAAGAGGTAACAGTCGTTGGAACTGCTCAACCTGCTACATTATTTAAGTTCATTCATCACAGACAGATGGGTGACGGTGGCGCAGTTTGTAGAGCGGGTCGTCTCATGATCGGAAGGTCACGGGTTAGAATCCCAACTACCACAAATGCACACTGTTGTTGTGACCTTGGGCAAGACACTTCTTCTACTTCCCTCCAGTGTCTGCGTACATTGGTGTATGAATGCGAGAGTGAATGGGCGACTGGTTCCTTAGTGTTAAGCACTCTGGGCCTGATAAAGGTAGAAAAGCGCTATATAAGTTGAGTCCATTTATCATTTACATGACTTAAAGGTGCTAAACGCAAGTCACTGAGTTCTTGCAGAACTACGCCCCCTTTGGCGACAAGCGGAATTGCGTCCAGAGTTGTGCATGCTCATGGACCACACGCACGCTTGCACGAGCTGTTCAGAACACATCAGCGACGGCGATTGCACAAATCTTTTGTTTAGAGTCACTTTTTTTTGTCGCTTTTTTGTTGTGTGTTATGCTTGTTGCTGAACTGGTGAAAATGTGCTCGGTTAAGGTGGGGGTTAAGAGGTTTTAACTAAAATAAACTCAAGTCTTTGGTATAAATTGCCTCTGTAAACTATTTTATCAACAACAGACCTCCGTGCCTTAATGTGCTGGTGTTGGTCGTCTCCAGCTGGCGTTGATTGGCATTTTGTGTTTAACTGCTAAGGCGAACCGCTTGCTGTGTCATGAAAGCATTTTGCACTATTCAATTCAGCCGCCTCCTCGAACAGCTGGTTGTTTGTTTGTATCCGAGCGAAGAACCGGAAGTGCTTCTGGTACGAGACTTTCCAGCCTTATGCCAGACAGAGGTCCCAGAAACCAAGGGTCATCTGGTCTCAAGCTTCATTTTCGTGAGTTCTCCTGCAGACTGAAGTCGTATTCCTAGAATTTTTGTCTGCAGGTCAGGGATGTACCTGTAGTCTTTTGCCTCTTTGTACCCGGTCTGTGACTTCTTGCTGTATAGTCGTTCTTGCCTGCAGAACAAATTATATGACATTAGTTTCCAATACATGCAATATATATATATATAGGAAAGTCATAAAGTAATCACTTACAACACTTGGCCTTTGTTGTTGATATGCACTGTGGTTGTGGTGGTTGTAGTCCAACGCCGCAAGAAATGTCCTGGCTTTATCTGAAAAGGCAAAGATAGATCCAGGGGGTAGGAAGGGAGGGAATGGAAAACGCCCCTCTCCTTGAATCTCTCCTTGTTATAAAACACAAACATTACATTAGAAAATGCCTATCATTATCTCAAATACAAAAACTAGATTTACGTACCGAAAAAAGTCCAGAGATAAAGCACATAAACCGCTGAATTACCAGAGGAGTCCATTCGTCCGTCAGCTAAAATAGAAATACAGATGCATATCAGCTATTTGAGGATTTGCAAATACATACAGTTTACTTAACAAGTGCAGCAACACTGTTTTTAGTCTGTAATCGGTTAATAATGGCAGCCGTCTTTGTCCAAAACTCCCTTACAACTGGTACGCAGTAGAAATGCTGTATCCCATAGTAGAAGATGTCACCATTCTCATGTTCATGTATTTGAAGAAGAGGGCGATCTTGGTGTAATTATTCCCAGACAATAGCCTGTTTGCTGCAAGCATAAAGTCCTTGCGTCCCATGTTTGAGCAATGGCTGGCTCTTCCACAACTTGTGTCCGCGTGGGCAAAACTATGCAGATAAGCATTACAAATGCACCTACATTATTTTTTTCCATTTGATGCTGTTGTTCATGACTTTTTATAAAACACTACATAGCCATTTACTCACCCACTCCACTATAACTGCAGTCCCGGTCACAAATGTCTACGACAGCTTCAAGCCCAATGATGGAAAGTTCATCCAAATGATTCTGCATTGGACCACCAGTGTTGTGAAACAAAAACGTATACACTTTATTCACACCTTTACAAGGAAAAGACTAGGAGTTGCATTACGACAAAACATACCACAAAGATATAGGGGCGACATAATCGGAGTCATATGGGTCTGTGGCCAGTTCTTGCTCAAACTATCCTGTACAAAAGAAAACATACAAGATCTTAGCCAATAATGTCTGAAAAAATGCACATAAATACATTACTGACCCCAGACTAGATAAAAATTAGAAGAGATTATTTATTATTATTTATTTGCAATTTACACACCATCTAAACCAGGACCAACTCAGGAGGACTAACTCGGAACACAACCAGGACTACACCAGGTCTGAACTAGGTCTAGACTATGAATAAACCAGGTCTAAAGTAGGACTAAACAATGACTACAAATGTATATGGGTTGCGCTCTTTACAAATAACAATTGATTAGAATCGAGTAATGGCATCGTTAGCCTATCAAGTAAAATGTTTTCTCCCCACATACCTCCATATAAACTACATGCAAAATGTACCACATTCCCGGGAACAATTTACTGATTTTGCCAAAGTCGGGCGTGTTGGTCAAGGACATCAGCACATTTTGGCATTTTGCAATCATTTTGAATACGAAGCGTCTACGTTGCCGTCGGACGGTTCTCGCAACTCCCCGGCTATTTTGCCATGACATATGTTTGATATGGACGTATCTAACTCGCTATGGTTATGGCCAGGAGTTGGAAAACACTTGCGTTTAGAAACAGGCAAAAATTAATGTTATGGTTAGGAAAATATGAAGCTTACATACCAGCATTTTACATCACACCCCACAAAGCTGAACCATGGTTTGGATTAAAGTAGGGAAAGGTGGGGTCATTCCGACACCCCTGCAATGCGATACCATTTGATACCCGTGATTATAAACTGCACCATCCTTAAGGTTAGGGTTAGTTTGTAAACTCTGTGTCGGAATGGCGGGGTGTCCTAAGGAGACGGCAAAATAGCAAAAAGAGTTTGTAGCCGTTGGACGGTTTTAAAGACACTGCCTTTTGAAGACGTTGGCAAAACACAAAAGGCTACCGGTAGACCATACACAAAAACATAGTTAGCATCTTTTATGTTATATGTTTTATGTTGCACGATTGCTCCGGAGAAAATTCCTAGTTTGTTAACCTGGTCACTGACAATGGCAAAAAAAACATTTCTGATTCTACATTTAGCTACCGCTACACTACACGCTAAACACATAGCATTACACATATTACGCATCGTCATTTGTTGACATTTGTTGCCATAGATTTACCGTATCAGACATTACAGACTGTATCTTACCATAGATACAGTCATGTCTCAAGACATTGACTAGCGCAATGTCTTGAGACATGAACTCAAGACATTGCGCTAGTCCTACCATTCAAGTCTGCCTATGCTTCCACAGAAGAGGGATAAATACCGTCTAAGAGCGTCGGGCTGATACGCAAGCAAAACATTCAGTGGCGCCTGAGCACCACAGTTAAGGCTATCACAGAGATAGTACGAGTTTACAGCTTGACCCAGTATGATAAATAGTGATTTAATATTATCCTTCAACAAGGACAATTTAAAACTTGAATAATAAATGTATTATTCATAGGGCTGCACAATATAAGGCCATATTATGATTTTTGCAACCAACTCTTTAATATCCATGTTGCAAAAATTATAGACAGTTATCAAATATCACACCCTTTTCTCATATTTTGCTGCCACACTTTTTAGCAACTGAGTTTTTATTTTACATGAACTGATCTAATTCGCCGTGTGTTTCAAACTCTGTTCTTTTGGCAGATTCCAGATTACAGGAACGCCATTATTGTTGCAAAGTCACCAGCAGCAGCCAAGAGGTGAGTAACGTCATCAGCAAAGAGCTTAGTTTTAACATCAACTGTTTATGTAGACCAAATGTTTGTGGTCAGATTCATCTTTGACCCACAAACAAACGGACAGAGCGGTAAACATCGTCCCTAATGCGTGTTCTCTCTCCTTCAGGGCGCAGTCGTACGCCGAGCGCTTGCGGCTGGGTCTGGCTGTGATCCACGGAGAGGCGCAGTGCTCTGAGTCCGACATGGCCGACGGGAGACACTCCCCTCCCAGTGTGCGCAACACCACCGGACACACGGGCCTAGAGCTGCCGTGTAAGAACACAGACTACACACATAAAACATACTGTTATCCTTCATACCATCAACACATTCAGCCAGTATGATATGAAACGCTCATATACATCAACAATCAGGGCTGCACAATGTTAGAACAACATTATTGTGATATTTTGTTCAATATAACTTTTTTCATTAAATTGTGTTCAAAAAATACTTTAAAAAAACACAATCATCTTAAAAACAAGGCTGAAATGGAAGTAATTGAGTAAATTTAACGTTTCCACATTTCTAAGTTACTGTGGATTTTTGTTTTAAAAGCCCTATACCTGACTTTTTTTGTTTTTGTAGGGTTATGTTTGTCCCATAACAGTATGTTGTAAAAGTAGTAATTAGTGAAAAAATAAGCCTGACTCGTGCAGTGTGCATTGTATCAGGATTCGAGATCAACCGATATATTGGGTCAATATTTGAACATTTTACAATATCGGCTATCGGCCAATCTAGCGCTGATAAACAAGTTACAATACAAGTTTGTTATACATAAGTTTCACTAAACCTCAGTGAATATGGACATGCTGCATGTCATTTTGAAGCTCAGAACCTGGAGAATGAAATCGCTTAGTTTGTTTTAACCTCCACAATGGTATATTTGATTGCGCAAAATGCCGCGGCTAGCAACAGTATGCTAATGCTAACGGCTGCATGCTAATGCTAACGAATCAAAGCTGCGACAGAAACTATGATTGAATCTCCTAAAGTAATAAAATAAAATTAGCCACTGCTGCAGTGGCCAAGTATTTGTTTTTACTGGATTATAGACCGGACATTTTGGGAAAAATCAGCCAAAAATATTGGCTGTGCATATCTGCATCGGTCTTAGAAAAACCCATATCGGTTGACCTCCTAATTATCATTCGTTGATGTTGTGTATGGTCAACCCAAATAGTCAATATACGACTTCAGAGGGCTGTCACGATAATTACTATATCGACTTATCGTTCAATAAATAAAAAAATGTTTGGGCTCAATATTTATCGTCTGTACATTTATTAGCATTTCCCCCCTGTTTTGTCTAAGACTTTGATTTCTAACTGAAGCAAATTGAGTTACATTATATTTCATCTTTATTGCAGCTTGTGTGGTATTTTAGGATATGATGATGCACTTTTAGAACAAAGGTTTACTGTCATTTTTATGCCTGAGAGTTGACAGTATCGAACATCGTTAGAGTCGATAATAACATCTGTCGCGATACTTTACTGCCTCAATATATGGAACTTCAAATTATTGTGACAGGCTTACGACTTCAGTCAGATTTTGACACCTAAGGACTACTGTGACAGATTTTGATGAAAAAGAAATTCGGTCAAAATACCGTTTGAGTCAAAATGTGACACAAAAAGGTACAAATTGGGTATAATGCCTTATAATGTCAGCAAAAGTGTAAATTGCCATATTTTTGTAACATTGCAGTATATTGTGCAGCCCTGTCCATGATACTTACCTTTTTACATCACTCACTGAATGTCCAATTGCAACTGCATTACTACTACCACATTGCTGTGTAAGTACTAGGGATGTAACAGTAACCGGGATACTGTGATTTCATGAAATCAAAATTCCCGATTGCAGCTCCTTTGTTTAAATGCATTCTTTTCTTGGAGTAGCACGATAAAGAAGAGGGAAATAGACCATGATCCTTTGCTCTGTTTCTATGCATCTGACATGAAAATAATCCATTCAATTAAAGCCTTATAATGTTTTTTGGGGGAGGAATAATACAATATGACACCACTAAAGGCTTAACTTAATAAGAAGCATAACCGCTTCCCCACAATAAATATATATATATATATATATATATATATATTGTACCGTGAAATGTGGATATTGTTACATCCCTATTAAACAGTAAGTCTAACACCAAGTCAAGTACTAAATTTCTCCTTGTTTCTTGGCTCATAGGCTGATTTTAAATTGTGGTGTTTACGCAGTCGCCTAAAATTAAACCAAGTGTATTTCCTCTGAGACTAATCCGAAGTAAGATCCTAATATGCAAATGGTTGTGTCATTGGCAAATGACTTCCTGCATTTTGTCCTGTATAATTTTGGTCTGTATTTGTAAAGCTTGTGTTCACACAGTATTTTAACCTAGACTTAAAAATCCTCTTTTAGAAACCAAAATTATACTTATCTATTGAAGGAATTGCTTATTCTTCCTCTGAGGATTTTCCAGTCTTGGCTTCACATGTTTGTTTTGTCGGATAAATGTGCATTTTTTGTTAATGTGGTGTTTATTTGTTGGTAATAGCAGGCAAACAGCAAGCTCCGTTCCCTGGCATAGAGCTCCCAAGTATGACCATATAATAACCTTAACTCAATTCTGAAATGACTCCTCTTCCAATGGTTTTTGGACTTGTGCATGTCGGCAGGGTTTGTGCTGCATCATGTAATTACACAGTCTGGAGTCTACATACAAAATCAGTTCAACTTTTTTTTTTTTTTTAAGACTAGGCCAAAAAGATTCACACCAGCTTTTCGACTTAGTGAATATGTATGACACCAGGCTGATAATTCTACAAGATGCTGAAAAACCCGAACTGTTTTTGTGTGTTTTATCTTCAAAAGTCTTAACGAACCTAATCTGAACCACGCCAAACTTTTCCTTTTTTTTACCTAAATCTCTGGACTCATCTTGCCAATCAACACATGGTGCACCCACCCACTTAAAACCTGTTAATCTAAACCCAATAAATGTTTGTTCTTTGCATGTGGTGACGATTAAGCATGTTTTGAAAGCTAACCTCAAATGATAGTGTGATGGAGGTCTGCAAAGTGAATGGTTCAGCCGCTCTCAGCCCTACGTTACGTTTATGTTACCAAATCGTGTATCTACATAATCTCTCGATACATTTAGCTCTGTTTGATGGTTTACCCAGTCTGCCCAAACACTTGTCAGTTAGTGTGTAACCAAGCAGATAACACAATTATATTGATAAATGTCTGGTTCTGGTGCTGTGGGCCTCTTGGTATTCAACAAACCATCTTTGTTTGTTTATTAAAACTCCTTCACAATCAGCTGGACTGACTGATTGTGTACTTTGATGCCTTTCCCTTTATAGCGCTACGTTTACATGCACACGGTTTCATGCTTATTAGCCTTTTATAAATTGGTAAATCAGAGTTGACAAGTGACCAACTCTGAGGACGCTTGCAAAAACTGAACAGTCGAAACTGTCAGGTATGAAAAAAACACACTGGTCTGATGGAAAAGAAAACGTTTAACAACTTTTTTGGATTGCCTTATGGTACAGAACAGATACTAAGGGTGCAGTAACCACGCTTGCCAGCAGAGAGCAGTATGAATATGTTTGATGGAAACAAGGTGGTTTGTATCATAACGACATACTTTCAAAAATATATAAAGTACCTCACAAAATGTAGGCAATTTGCTCGCATAAGTTCATAGTTAATTTGTGCTGATGCGCACCACCAGAGTTGGGGCGCATTGACAAGTTGGACAAAAAAAAAAAAAGATTTTCCCGGGAACCAGTCCAGAGTTTACTTGGAGTAGACAAAGTGTGAACGTCGCCTAAATCATGATTTTAAATATGCACTGCCGGACCAAAAAATAAAATAAAAATGTCGCTAACTGGATTTAACAAACTGTTGTGATCTGGGGTCCCTGTTGTTGGTGAGGTCTAGGTTCAGCAAAACGTGCCCAAAGAATGAGAACAGCTGACAATCTAAACATCCTGAATGGCCTGGTTTTTCCATGAAAGTATTTCTTCTTCCCTAATGGCACAGGCATATTCCTAGATGACAATGCCAGGATTCATGGGGCTCACATTGCGAAAGAAAGAGTGATTCAAAGAGCGTGAGATGGATTGGCCACCACAGAGTCTAGACCTTAACCCTATTGACAGTCTTTGGGATGTGCTGGAGAAGGCTTTGCACAGTGGTCAGCGAATGTGTTGTAGTCAAAGCTAAAGGTGGTAACCAAAATTAGCGCATGCGATTTTTGTGTTTTTGGTCGCGCAAGTGTATCATGCTCCATACGCTTGGCATCCTTAAATTGTCTTGCAAATGTAACTGCTTCCGCTCAAGTTCACACTTCAATGTAATTGGTTAAATCTGCCTGTGCCAGAAAAGCACTGAATCGCAATAATGATAATCTCTCCCAAACGGGAAGGTCATGATTCAATTCCGATCCAAAGATTTGGTTGAATTGGCGTCACCGTAGACCCACTTCATAGACCAGTTGTAACAAGTGTCCTTTTCATTGCGGTGCATGTAAAGGTAGTGTTGTGCAGCGGTGATGTCCTGCTGAACTAACCCTGACCAGTGACAGACTGTACGCAGTATGAAGGATGCCCTCTGAAGTGCTTGTGTGATCCAGTTGCCTGTTGCATATTTGGTCATATGCAGCCCGGGCTTGAGGATGCGCCACTGGGTGTCCAAGCACTGACATGTTGCCTTCCGATTGGGTATCCTGGGCAGAAAAACCCCGATTGCATTCGATCGTTTTGCATGGCATGTGCTCTACTACCAAGTTTGACATTTCAGTCCAATCTCCAGGTGGGGTAGAATGGGGCAAACATGTTTCTTGAGAGAACTTTGTGATTTGCTTTTAATAATACGGCATTTCGTGATTTTTCCAAACATCCAATAATCATCCTTTTTATCAACGATTATTTGTATAAAGCACAAAACATTTTCTCAACCCATTTTACCCAATCTACTGAGATTATTAATTTTGATTTGAGAAAAGCAGCACATATTGTCGTTGACGGTGCTGTCGTATGCTTTCCATTTCAGTGATGATGGCCAAAGAAAAGCCTCCCATCACTGTAGTGGGAGATGTTGGGGGGAGAATTGCCATCATTGTGGTAAGTCGCTGATTGAAAGCTCTGTGCCGAACTGTTTTTTTCTTGTTGTGCAATGAAATCCCTTCCCCCAAATGCCCTATAGTTTATTATAAAAGCAGTAATTTGTGGGGAATTTTATTTGATTTGATTTTTTTACTGCTTTTATGTGGATGCTGTCAGCTTTATATATGAGAAATCATAGATACAGACGCTGTTTTTGGAATTGACCATATATGATCATGATTGACACAGCCAGAGGAAAAACAAGGAGGTGAAAAACTAAACTTTCTCCATCATTACTTTAACAAATGTGAAATTATGAATGGCAAGGCAAGGCAAGTTTATTTGTAGAGCACAATTCATACACAAGGCAATTCAAAGTGCTTCACAGTTGCATAAAATTACAAGAAAACAGATCAAATCAATCATTAAAACATCCAACATAAAAAAAATTATCAATGACAGTAAAAGGCAAGAGTGCAGATAAAATACTTTCAGTTTTCATATGCTCGGGTAAAAAGAGCTGTTTTCAGCCTGGATTTGAACATTGTCAGAGTTGAGGCCTGTCTCACATCCTCATGAAGACTGTTCCAGATTTTAGCTGCATGAAACTGAAACGCAGCTTCACCGTGTTTATTATTGACTCTGGGAACCACCAGGAGACCCCTCCCTGAAGTTCTCAGGGCCCGAGATGGGGAATATATTTTTTTACTAAATAAATATATTTTTTAGAGATATAGAGTGGCGCAAAGTGATTCGGCAAACTATAAATACTTAAAAAACAGACGATGCTAACAAGGAATCTACATTAGCTTCATGCTACATATGCTAATGTTCGAAACAAGTGCAGTTTTTCCCTTCTACTGAACAATTTGCTGTGAAAAAAAAGCATCCATATGTACTTGATTTTGGCTTGACTTAATTGGTGTGTGATAAATATGTTTATAGTCCAACATGAAATGGCAAAAAAAATTGTGATGCTACGCCCCCTTTTTAAACTCCACTTCGCAGCCTGATATCATGCAGTATTAATCGTACAAAATAAATCCGCACCGATACAAGCCACCGCTGTTCACTGTGTGTGGCGAATGCTACAGCTAATACCCACACCAGCTTGCAATATGGATGTATTCACTTTTTTTTTAATTTGATTTATTTGAGCTATTATTTACAATATTTACATAATTACATTTACATTTTCACAAAAATAAATAAAATAAAGTGGTAAAACGTTACCACTGTCATTTAGCCATAACGGTAGAAGCCGTCATAAAAGTAGAATTGAACAATGTGACTGACTTTGTTTACGTTGCATAATTACCCATGAGCCTTTTTTCACACACCCTGCGATATCGAAGTACTATTATGGGTATCGGTCTGAAAAAATAAAAGGTTTAAGAACTATAGAAGTAAGAGCTAGAAACAAGTTGAAGCCGAAATTAAAATTTAGTGAAATTTGAATTTTGAGAACTGAACAAATCAAGTCAATGAATGACTTGAAGAGGTCTTTAACGTAGTTTATAAAGTCTGAGGTCTGGGTTTCGTCCAGAAAATTCCTAATTACTTAAAACACACATTTACAGCCATAGTTTGATTTACCAAATGAATGTTTGTCTGAAAGCAGCTGCTGTGGCGAACAGGAAAACACCTCTGCAGTAAATCTGCCACTTTGTCTAATAGCAACATTCCTTTCTGTAGTCGCTGTAGTTTATATTGTTTGCACTCTTGAATGTGACGCTTTTTTGACAGAAAGTTATAAATGTTTTACCCGATTGTTAGCGATCGTGACCACAAACCTCTTTCACACTGTGCTGTCAAAAAATATGTAAATTAATGTTTTGTGTTTCTCCACCAGGATGACATCATTGACGACGTAGGAGATTATGTTGCGGCGGCGGAGATTCTGAAAGAGCGGGGAGCGTATAAGATCTACATCATGGCCACTCACGGTCTGCTGTCTGCGGACGCGCCTCGCCTCATCGAGGAATCTGCCATAGACGAGGTGGGGGCATCTGTGCGATCTCAAAGATTAGCTTACAATATCTGCCAGAATTCAAAGTTAGAAATTTAAAGTTATGGCCATAATCTGCCATTTAGTTGGTAAGGCAACAAAGTGTATAGAGTAACATCAACATCATTTTCTAAAAACTAAACAAAACAACAGCACCATTGAATTCTAATGCTTTAATGTGAATCTGCATCCAGTGTACGCAGACACTGAGTGCAAGGCAGGTGAAGTGTCTTGCCCAAGGACACGACAGTGTGCCCCTGCAAGATTCGAACCGCCGATCCTCCAGTCACAAGATGACCCGCTCTGTGCCACTGTCAATAGACTGAAGCAGAGCTCGTGTTTGGCAGTGTCTATGCTGGACAAGGCGTCTGAAATCAATATGTGTGCATGGAGAAAGATTAACCAATCACCTTACAGCAGCGGCATCCAGACCCGCCCCACAAGAGAAATACAGAAATAAATAAATACATAAACAAAAATAAATAAATACAAAATACAGAAATAAATACAGAAATAAATAAATAAATGCATGCATTTCTTTGCAAATTTGATCTTGATTTTATATATGTATTTATATATATATATATATATATATGTGTATATATATATATTTTTTTTTTGGCAACCACGATCCTCCATATATGTAATGTCAAAGGAAACTGAGAATTTAGCGAAGTCATAACCCAATCCCTGTCTTAAGTTTTCTGAAATTGGTAGATATTTTAGCCTGCTGTAGCACCTTTCCCAGGAGACGCCCAACATAGAGGGCCTCCATATTTGCAAATATATCCATCCATCCATCTTCTTCCACTTGTCCGTTGCCGGGTCGTGGGGGCAGCTGTTGGCCCCAAATCACATGGCCTCATGGTTCTAACCGGGCCTGTTGGTCTCTCATGAGGGGCTTCTGAACCGCTCTTTGTCTGACCCGTCACCTAGGACCTGTTTGCCATAGGAGACCCTACCAGGGGCACGAAGCCCCGACAACAGAGCTCCCAGGATCATTCGGCCGCTCAAACCCCTCCACCACGTTAAGGTGGTGGTTCCAGGGGGGGATATTTGCAAATATTCAGTCTATAATCCTAAACCTGTTAGTCAGTTGTCTGTATTTTGTTTATTTTAAACATTGCCATAAAATTAAACGTGAGATCCTCTATTATGCAAAATCCAGAACTTAATAATACTTTAGGACGCCTTCTTATAACTTATGGTGCGTTCCAGGCAACTGGTAAATTTCCCACTTTCCACTTGCCGCTCAAACTGGTAATTACAACTTGGAAGACTGCTACGAGTTCGTATATGAGATGAAGACAGTAATGGCGGCCCCCAGTGGAGGAGCGCCGCTATGAGCGAACTGTTGTAGCATTAGCCGTTCTGTTTACATACGAGTTTAATCAACTGGAACGCTCGCCTCATTCCGATTTCCAACCGAGTTAAGCCATAAGCCCCGCCCCCGCGAATTTTCATTGGCTGTCATTCCAAATGTAGCTTTTTCAGTTGGCTTTATTAAGGTTGAGAATTAAGGTTAGGGTTAGGATTAAGGTTGGGATTAAGGTTACGATTGGGGTTGGGAAAAAGTATTTGGTTAGAGTTAGAACAATGTGGGGGGCGGGATCATGGCGTACCTGCGTTGGAAAGCGGAAAGATGCGGAACGCTCTGAGGTCGTAACTCGTAATTTTCAAGTAGGAAAGATACCAGTTGCCTGGAACGCACCATTATAATAGTCTCTGTGCATGGAATGTAGCCTAGCAACATAATGCTAACTTCCCAGGGTAACAACTGTTTCCTGTTTGTGTTTTAGTCCTATCTGGCTGAAATAAATATATGTTAACCGTACGTGGCAGAAAACAAGCAGCTGGTGGATAGGTGAATATGTTGAAAACTTTATTTAGGATAATTTGTTGGAGACTTGAAGCTAAAGGCTAACGTTAATTTGATGCTAACAAATTGTAAAACAGGACCACCATCTGAAGACATTTTATTTTAATCTGTAAACCTTTTTTTATTTATGTTAAAATGTCGACAACAGGAAGTTAGCCAAAAATATTCCATGTACAGAGAATGTCAATAGTTTATGAAAAATATGATAATTCATTAAGTAATTCAGCCCCATACATAATCATTAACATCTGAATAAACTGAAAATGTCTATTACAGTACGGGAGTAAAATTGTATCACACTTTGTATTTGTATCATGTAGCAGTTCCAGGTATCACTTCCTTAACCACACAATACTAACTGCCAAAAATATATTCTCCTTCTCCCAATCAAGTTTGAACACTTTTAAATAATTATTCAAATGTTTTTTCCCCCTCATGTTCTTTGTCCGTCGTCAGGTGGTGGTGACCAACACCGTCCCGCACGAAGTACAGAAGCTGCAGTGTCCCAAAATTAAGACTGTCGACGTGAGCATGATCTTAGCTGAAGCCATAAGGCGCATTCACAACGGGGAGTCCATGGCTTACCTGTTTCGTAACATCACAGTCGATGACTAGAGGTGGGTCCCGAACGAGCCATACTGTAGAAACATGACGTTATATGGCTGCCAGTATCTATACCCAATACTAAGTGAATTTAACAATATGAAAAGTGATTGAAGTTTTCCAACAATGGAAAATGTAATGAAGGATAGTCAGTGGTGAGCTTGGTTTTATTTAGTCCTGCTGCTCGACTGAAATAATTTAGACTAAAGTGGGCAAAAGTCTTAAGCAGCAAGTGGAAAGATCTGTCTATAACACAGAAAATATATTTTTCTCTTGACAGTTAACCACTATCTTGAAAAACTAATATTATCGTCATAGTGTCATCCTTAACGTACTTTTCACACCTGCCTAAGACTTGAGTTCAGTTGTATCTTTTCATAGTTGACAGAGTAAAGCAAAAAACAAAACAGCTTTTTATTTCTAGAATATTTTATTGCAATAGCTTGAAGATTTACAACATTCAAGTGTCTTGTTATTTTTGCTGACTTTTTGCACACGGCACCCCAAGGAAGGAAGGAAGGAAATACTGCTGTGAAAAATGCATTTACTGTATGTAATATTTAGACAGTGGAGCTCAACGGTCCCGCCCACACAAGTCAAATTCCCATTAAAAATTATATATATACATACGCACACACACACGGATGGATGGACTCGTGGATATGGACTCATTTCATGCAAAGTGACATATGTCAAGCCTTTGTTTGTTATAATTTTGATGAGTATGGCTTGAAGTCCATTTTCTAAATATTCATATTCAAATTTTCTGAGATTTTTAATTTGGGGTTTTTACAAGCTGAGCCATAATCGTCAAAATTATAACAAATAAAGGCTATACATATCTTACTTTGCATGTAATGAATCTTATCATATATTAGTTTCACAGTTTTACATTTTCACAATTTGAATAACAGAAGTGAATGCACTTTTTCATGATATTCTAATTATATGACGAGCACCTGTGTGTGTGTGTGTGTGTATATAGCCAATTTTTCAAGTGTTTTGCCTTTCCTCATTTGTCGAGGGTCTGTAGGTACCCGCATTAGCATTAGTGTTTAAAAATTATTTGGAAAAATGAATGGGAATTTTACTTCCAGAAGCAGGGCTCCATGGTGCAGTAGTAGTTTTTTTACGGCATACCTCACTATGTTAGCATTTAAGAAATGCGTATTTATCTCTATGAAGAAGGTACAAGAATTTATTTTGTGTTTTTAATATGACGAAGAAAGTAATATATTTTTTGAACACGAAAACATAATCGTCAAAACTGAAGTCTTAAATGTACAGATGAGTCAGATTGCATTTCAACTATTTAAATAATTACGCATTGAGCACTGATGGCAGTGCGTCTAATTTCCTTATGAGCTCATTGTTTAATTTCCTAGGTTTGGGGGAACATTTTGGGTTGTATTTGTCATATGCATCGACTGATCTATCAAGCCTGTATTGTAGTCCATTGTAATGTAGATATAATTTAAACCAAAACATTTTTTTTAATGAATAAACGGGCAGTACACATTGTAACGAACACGAATATCGTTTTTATTTGCGTAGCTCAATAGAGCTTTTGATGAAATTTTTTAAGTTAAACGTTATGGCCAAAGTCTGCCATTTCATTGACAAAAGGCAACAATCCCCAAATAGTAACATTAGCCAAAAATAAATAAATCAACATATACTGTAGGAGCAGAATACTTAAATGTGAGTTTCTGGATTCACAATTTGTTTAACAGCTCTTTTGTTTACTTTTCTTTTTGGCTAATTTTGCTCATTACTTTCAACATAACTTTTGATCCCAATCTTATTTACTGTAATCGTCATGGCAAATTCACACAATACATAATTAAAACTGCTAAAGACATTATTTACCGGTTGCTGAAGAGTTGCGTTTTGTTCCTTGTGGAGTATTTCTGTGCTCAGGGATATTCTAAGCCTTTCTAAGCACTTGCGTGTCGTTACTTTGCATTACCTGACATTTAAAATGCGCTCCTTCCTCTTTTTAAACTTCTTAATTTTCTCGTATTAGCGGTATCTGATTCCCTCTGTCTGACGGCACAGGTTGAAGTTGTATTTCAGTATGGCTGCTGCACACTAGCTCAATCTCTGTCGTTGCATTGTTTGCCATGAGATTGGATCGCAAGGACTTGTCTGCTGTTGTCAAAATAAAAGTGTCTACTCAAGTGTCGTCTCGTTATTTGCCCGTGTGATAGGGACATTCGGTGTGAAGACTATTTATAGGCCTCTTTGGGTATTGTTTAGATATTCCGGTTATTCCTATTGTCTCAACACCTCTGGCTCAGGAGTTGGGGATTTGTCCTATGGTGGCGCTTCTGGACACTTCTTCAATTGAAAAGGTGCACAAAATAAACATTGATGCACATTAATAGATCGCAGACGTTAATGACATAGCATTTCATGTTTTCGGGTGAAGGGTAGGAGTCTGTTTATTGTAACTCTATCATTAATACACTGTTTTGTAGAAGAATAAAAATCCACATAATGTACCTTGTCATGTTTATCAGGAATTGTCTGGGTTTGATCGGGTGAATAGTGGATTTTTCTCTTCCACATATTAGGCTATTGATAAGCCTGGCAGAGGTCACTGGTAGGGATGGGACCATAATGAAATTTGGGGTCACGATTATCTTGACCAAAATATTTGCAATTAACAATATTATCACAATATTTTCCTATGGTTTAAAAAAATCATTGAAACTGTAGAAATGATGGGGATTAAGTGATTAAAATATTCCTCTTCATTGTCTGCTGTAAATGTCATATGAGTGAGACATAAAGTAAGTATTTAAAGGCACACTGCGTAACATTTTGGACTATACTGTTGTCGTCAATACAAAACATGCTGCTAATGACCAGCTCCACACAGAAAATGCTATTTCTGCAGTGGGTGATCTAAGAATGGAGTAGGATGAGGAACTAATCTATTTAAATCTACAATTCTTCTGATTTAGTCACATCTCCATGGAAACGTACTCACTTCCGGTAAAGTTACCGTACTGGTTGTCTGATGGCTTTAGCAATTATCTTCTATCACGATAATAAAAAAAATTTGGAGATCGATTAATGGCCAAATTGTTTTAACGTGATTAACGATATTGTGTATCGTCCCATCCCTAGTCCCTGGTCAAATTCAAATTATTGTGAACAATCAATTAGAAACAATATTTTACCAAGAATTACGTTTTCGAAGCTCCAGGAGTGTTTTGTTGAGACCATTCGCTGATCCTTCACTTGTTCACAACTTCTCAGTTCAGCATGCGCACACTGAGGAGCTTTGACCAAGTCTAGGAGCAGAGATAATGTCTTTGTACTCTTCTGTGTTCGTTTGGGAGCATAACATGCTGTAAAACACACGATATTAGTACATCAGTATATTTTGTATGAATTCTAAAGCAATAAAATGAGCTAGAGAGAGAAAGATGTGATCTCTGTCCTCTACCTGGAAGCGCGTGGACCCCCTCGCAGCGCCGCCGTGACCGAATGGGCCGGTGAGCCAGTGGCACAGAGCGACGCGTTTAAACGGTGCGTAAAGAGGAACTTAAATGTGATATTCAAATGGCACTTCCTTGTGACATTCAGAGGAACAATGCACTAGCCTCGAAAGGGGAAGCGGATCTTTCAGGTTCTCATCGGCACGGTTTGGGGAATGTACAGGTAGACCATAAAAAATGCACAGAATTGGATGAAACGGGTATAAAAAGTGGCTTTTATAACGCTCTAAAATTCCAAGTGGATTTACACGTCACGAACAGTAATCCGGCTATTTGCTCGAGCGGTGTAATATAATTTGCAGAGATTTTTTGACACCCGCGCAAAAGTTTAAGATAGTTTAACTTCATCCAGATTCCAGACGTTAATGCGTACTATTTTATTTATATTTGTCAGTATTTATTGTGTATGATATTTCGCACTGATATTTATTATTTTTCATACGTATTTTAATAATGGTATATTTTTTATGATTTCTGTTAATTGTCGAATAAGCAAATACATGCGACTTTACATTTCTATATTCCATGTTAATCCAGCAGGGGGCAGTATCACATCAGGCAAAAGTGTTACTAGCTCTACGGTGTTAATTCATCATAGTTTCAGTTTACGTGTGTAGTGTGGTGTTGTTCTAAATCACACATGATACATTTTACTCGAATATGATATACAATGTGCAACTAATGTACATTTTAAAAGTTTACAACTATAGTAGTATTTTCAGTCAGACGAGTTTTTACAGTGTTGACACGTACAACACTGCCGTTGTTGACACTTGACACCTTGTAGCCTTTTACCTTTTATTTATTCAACAAAGTGTGTCCAGTAGACACCCAATAATTCATACAACACAGAAACGTTTTCTAAAAAAAAAAATATTTATTTTTTGGACCAGATACAGATCGTTACAGCGCGTATACACTGGTTAAATATGTGGTCATGATTCATTAATCCCTTTGTGTAATGCGGTTTCTATGCAGAGTTACGCTTGAATGAACTTCATAACACCTGTTGCTGTAACTTTGCACTTTGAAAACATTTGTATAAAAATCACAGTTATTGCACTTAATAAGCACTGTAATACAAGGTTCAAATACAATATAACAAATGTAGAAATAGCCTAAATATACAGTCTTTGTGCACTTCGACATCTTTTACATCAAATCATGTTTTGCATACTATGCTCTGTTTTGTGCGGATGAAGTGCAATGAGGAGACTACTGAAGCTTCACAAAAAAAAAAAAAAAAAATGTAGCGTGTTTTTGCCTCCCCCACCCAGTGTCTTGTGCGTGGTTTGTTCAGGAGATCAGACAACTGTTGGCTTTGTTCATTGGCGGGTGCTTGCTGGTGTCCTTTGGGAAAGTCTCTCTTCTCTTGGCCAGTAGCGGGCTGAGGCGGCTGGGCAGGTTGGCCTGTTGCAGCAGCTCTCTGAATGCCTCCAGGACGTTGACGTTATCTTTGGCCGACGATTCCAAAAAGCTGTGGTTCCAGTCCAGCTCCACCGTGGACAGCACGTCCTCGCTGGACACCTGCCTCTCATTGTGCCGGTCAATCTTGTTGCCAATGACCACGATGGGCGTGTACTTGTCCTCTTTGACTTCCAAAATCTCCTCCCGCAACTGTTTCACCGACTCCAGGGACGAGGGGTCGTCAACAGCGTAAACCAGGGCGAAGGCGTCGCTGTTTTGGATGGAGAGTTTGCGCATAGCCGGGAAGGAGTAGCTGCCACTCGTGTCCATGATGTTGATGGTGACTTTGACTCCGCCCACTTCGTATACTTTTCTGTGCAGCTCCTCAACAGTGCGCCGGTGCTTGGGCTCGAAGGTGTCTTTGAGGAACCGCTGGATGAGAGCCGTCTTGCCAACCCCGGCCGCCCCGAGGAAGACCAAGCGCACCTCTGTCTTCTCCTTCACTTCTAAAGACATCGTCGCTGGCTATCACAAGGTAAGTTAGTGAGGAAAGGAGAGATGGAGAGGGCTGTTGAGCGTGTCTCTCTGAGCCATACGCGCTCCTCTCAAGCTATTTATGCTCACACACACACTTGTCCCGCCTCCTTCTCCCGGGCGAATCGGGAGAGAGCCCGTTTGTCGCGCACATACAGCGAGAGAGGTGAAAGCCAAACGACCCAGCGACGACGGTATGCCAAATATGCCCGCAGGAGCAGCAGTTTCACAGATAAGGTGGTGCGCATTGACACGGCCGGGCAAGGTTTGTTTGTGAAACGTGGGATGGATAATTATGATTATTTACAGCATTTTCCTTTGGCAAGACAACCAGTGTGTACCAGTGCCAAGCCTGGAGAAATGGAAGACAGCTGTGTTGAAAGCAATTATCAAGTTGTATCAAACAAATATGCATAAGACGTCAATAGGGTTGCGTAATTTATCACCAAATTATTGTTTTAACATTATTTGGTGATGCACTATCTGCATCACAAGAAACCACGTACCGTGTTTCATCGGACTAAGGTTTATAAAGAAAGAAATGAAAGGGAAAAAAAGAGAAAAATCTACGCTATAAAAAAGATGAAGTAGCCAATATCTTTTTTTATTATTTTGTGTCATGCCTTGTGTTGAAAAAACTGAAAATACTATAACCAAAACTTAACATTGTTTTTCATAAAAATTCTTACTCTCTAGGACTTTCATAGCTATGCCTAGTTTTATACTCCAAATGCCAGTCTAAAGTCTACATAATGGGAGTATTTCGACTCCCACAGAAACACAAATTGATGTGCAACACGCGTCACAAAAATGTACATTTCAAATTTTTGTGACACACATTTGAGGTTATTAGCAGTGTTGCGCACAAACAGAAACATATTTCAAGATTGCATGGCAGACAGTGACTCACTGATGGACGCGCTAGTCAGTTCTCAATAATTGTATTTAATTAGATAATAATGTCGTTTTATTTTTTTTTATTTTTTTTGCTTTCATGCCCTGCCACCACAGAAGACTGAAACGTGATGTTTTAGTCAATGGGTGCGCACGACACCTCGCTCACATGTCGAGATGACAAAAGATCATTCACACACTGCATTGATTACATCTCTGTACAACGACAAAAGTGCACATAATGGCGCAGGACTCACTGAATAAATCACCTACTGTTTATGATGCTCTTGACACCTATGTGGAAAATATCTTGAGAGAAACAAAACAAAACATTGAGAAACCTTTTATTCATATTTCCAACATTTGCAGTTTGCCGCTGTGATAAAAATATCTAGTTTCATTGCTATGGTTTTGATATTGTGATTTCTGGTATATGATGCTATGGCCTTTGTCACATGTTGCTAAGATACAGCTGAATGTTGTACCTGAAGGGGACTCGGGCAATATTCTAGCTGTCAGTCATTGGCCGAAGTGTTCACCCTTGGCACGCAAAATGGTAATTTAGCTGTCAAATCTAGGGTATGGACATAGATTTTGTTAGTTTTTTCTAAACAGAACTCTTGACATTTCAGACTGTGTCTAAGCAAATAATACCACATGTCAAGACATTCAATTGGCCTCTATTGCTATGCTGTGACATCATTTGCTTCTCCTCCTATACATGAATCCAGTTGGTGAGAAACACTTTATATTGGATTGCTGCATTATTTTACTTTAATTCATCTGTTCATGGCGTTCAGCTTCCTTTCCATGTGAAGGTTTTTATTTTGACCATAGAAATAAAAAGGAACGACACACAAATCTAACGTAAGTGGCTACTCCGGGACCTTTCAGAGTTCATCAGCCTTTTCAATCAACTTTTCCTACAGCCGTTAGCATTTAGGTATCAAACACCGCAAATAATGAAAAATCCAGATGTTTTGAGGCGTTGTACCCCTAATGACCACATTTAGGTGGTTAGAAATTATTATTGAATTAACATATCTTTTGAGATTTAGCATATAAAAGTGTATTTAAGCTAAATGCTATAACATGTTCAGTTAAGTTTCTGCTTTTGCTGTGGTCCTCCAAGATCCGGCAAGTCATTGTATAAATTGGAAGAAACAGGTTTAGATAGCTATAGATATACCAGGGGAAGAAAACAGTTATACAGGAAGGCAAAATTGAAGAATAATTCTAGTTATAGCTGAACAATAACCTAGACTGGCATAAAAGATTGATCGTCCACCTTCAAACTTCAAATGCAAGTGACCCATTTTATATTTTGGTATGTCAGTGGGGAGTCCTGTCTTTGGAGTTTGACCTCTGTTTGGATCCAGACCATCCATCATTGCATAATCCCATTGCCCCTAAGCTACTTCTCATATCTATGATTCATTAAACATGGCAGCCAGCCATTATTGGAAGTTTAGAATTGTTATTTTTGTGGTCACGTTGTGTGTCTTATAGAACCTCAAATGCAGCAACTTCAAAAGTGGCATTGTAAAATCATACCGAGTGCATGTATGTTTTTGCTGTGTTTTAGTACACCGTAGCTTCCTAGGTTACAGTGTAGTTAAGGCTGATGTGACCAAACAATTGTCAACATGTTAAGTCAGATCTATTTCAGGAGAAGAAGACACACCTAAGTACACAACCATGTTTGATTAGCTATTAGTAAATTAAACAAGAATGCTCTACATACACTTTATTTGGACAAGATGTACCAAAGGTTCAGTTAGCGTGCATGTTGCTTACTTTGCTTCAGAGCCTTATCATTGTGGAAATGTAAAGGCTGGAAACAGCCCTTAAGAGGGTTGGGAACACACATAACCAATATACTGCAGGATATGTTTATAGCGAATACAAATGTATAATTAAAAACAATTTTAAGATTGGCATAGCTGGTAGTTTTCTGGTTAAAGCTGCTCCTATATACCCTTTTCCAACCTCTGCATTGTGGGGTTTGGGTAAAAAAAATCACAAAGATTAATTTAGTGATTAAAAGTGATCC